>JAYDZK010000268.1:12305398-12325799 GCA_034509185.1 Euphonia xanthogaster | reverse complement strand
CGCTCTTCCGATCTGATTATTGCTGAGCTGAGAATGTGTTTTGAAACTTTTGTGTTTTGAAAGTTTGTGAAATGTGCTTTTTACTCTCATTTAAGCAGATCATCCTATCAAGGAAGCAAAGGTTGACCTCAAGAATATTCTAAAAGGGATAAGATTGTACTATTAGGGGAAAAAAACCCACTTACTGTTCTATGAAATGCTTCATTTTCATTCTCCAGGACCTCACCAAGAGCTGGGATTTTTTTTCTGTTTTCAGTCTTTTTCCTTCAAGCATAGGAAAAAACCTTGTACCTTAGCCAAAATATTTAAACACCACTAATTTCAAAACATTAATCTGCGATCCTTTTGTAGTTCATGTGTGTAACTGGAAAGGGGTGGAAGCAAACAAACAAACAGTGGTTTTCATTTGTCACCCTGAGCTGTGACTCTGCCCCTCCCTCCCGCGTTTGTCTCGCCACTGAGTCACTGAACTTACAGTATTGTGTAACTTTCATTTCTGTGGAGGCTTGTTACATTAGAAAAATTGTTCCAAAGAAAGCAACAATTATGACATAAGCACATCTGGCTCTTGCAAATTATTCTTTATTAAGCTTTCATTTAATTACATGTGCTGAAAGGTCTGCTTTTGATTACTGTAATTTTTTTTATTTGTCCATCTGAATGATAGTAATGTTGGAAATTACATACAAACCACCTGGCTTTTTTCTCACTAATAAGGCAAAGTTTATGTAGATCTTATGTGTAGAAGAGGGATTAGAATCTTCCCTGTTCATGGCAGAAGAATTATTTATGATGCTAATTCAAGGTGAGGGTTTAAGTTTGGTCACTGGAAAGAAATGGGACCAAATTGGTTTTGTTCAGTAAACACTTTTTATTGGTTGGGATTGTTTGTTTTAGTATAAAATCTATGTTTCAGTTAAACTTTTTGAAAAGTTCCACTGCAGTTTTTTTTGGACTTTCATCAGTATTTACAGGAACTTTTGAGGCCTAGATTCATTATTAGCATTTATAGAACTTATATCACTGTTCAGAGAAATGGAGACATACCTTGTTGGCTATTTTAACTTTGCCTTTTGGTAGGAAACCGTTTTTGTGACAGCTCCCAGTTAAGTTTCTGGAGTTAGTGGTTAACTACTTGCTAAGAACAGAAAGACCTGGATTATTATTGTTTCTGACAGGGGCTTACACCTTCTTTTCATAAATAGCCTTATAATTTTACCAATTTTGTTTTTAATATTTAGGCACAGTGTAATTTTTTGCTTAACACCATGACCATCATTAGCGAGAAGGAATAAAAAATCCAGAAAAATCAGCAAAAGTCAAATGAAGAAAAAAAGATATTGGTGTTTGGGAGTTTTCCAGACCTTGTTCTTTCTCTTTTTGCAAATAGCAGAAAGGGAAGCCTCAAACAAGAGCTGAAAAAGATTATTTAAGAGAAGGAACACCAGTGGAAAAATAGAAAAAAAGAAAAGTGCATTTACAGCTTCTTTCTCTAGGAATATTGCAGGAATATATGTATATCTTCTTGTCTTCCAGCAACTGTATGCAGCTCAGCTGGCAAGCATGCAAGTTTCTCCTGGAGCCAAAATGCCATCTACTCCACAGCCACCAAATACAACAGGGGCACTTTCACCCACTGGGATGAAAAATGAGAAGAGAGGGACCAGCCCGGTAACTCAAGTTAAGGTATTTTTCAGTAAAGAAAAAAGATGGTGTTTGAGAAGGACAGTAAAAGCAAATGGTCTCTGTAATTGTTTTACAGTTGGAAGTTGAACCATGGTACAGTTCTTCAATATTCAAATAAAAAATTCCATTTTAGTGCTGTATTATCAGTAGAGAGAAGGGAAGAGAAAAAATTCACTTGTTTCCAAAAATACCAGGCATCCCTCTTCCTACCAGAGGCAGCACAACAGATTCATCAGTAAAATGTGATATTTTCAAGATTTCGGTTTGTAATCTGGTAACATGCATAAATGGCATCCATTTCACGAATTGTTTCACATTGAACTCTTGAGTATCTTAAAATGTGGTGCTGGCTTATATTGTTAGGGTAGGAGAAAGACCGTAGATCTTCTAATTATTTTACAAATCTCTAGCTGTACTTAATTCAACAATTTTGGAAAAGCTTCCTATAAAAATAATATGTAAGTCAGGGCTCTGGGGAAAACATTGTGTCGCTGCAGATTGATTTGACTTTTGCTGATTTCACACAGCTGCTGACAACCGCGCTGCTCCTCGCTGGTTTTGCTCCACTGCCGAGTGCTTGTGCCTGCTTATTCTCACTAGCTTGGAACCAGGCAGCTACAACATGGCGTTTGCCAGGAGCCTGGAATGAGTGCTGTGTTCCCCCTGAAACCCGTGGAGCAGCCTTTGGGTGCAACTGCCTGGCTTCTCCTGCAGTGTTCTCCTGGGGTGGTTGGGGATTTCATGAGAATGAAAAACATGCTCAGGACCAATTTCCTCCAAACTGTAAAAACAGAAAATCAACATTCAGATGTTTTACCCATTTGAATAATAGAGGTACAAATGCTGAACAATTAAAATAAATCTAAAAGTGGCATCTAGTGACCTTGTGGTGTGAGAGGGAGGATATGTTAGGTTTTTTGTTTTTTTTTTTTTGCTGGTTTCTGACACCTTACAGGCAAACAGCCCTTAGCTTCAAACCAGCCTGAGAAGATTTTACTCACTTGAGGTGGCGGTTTCTTTTTTTTTTTTTCCTTCCCATTTTTTGACACGAGAGTAAAATATCATTTGTTTTTTCATTATCATCAATCATCGCACTAAAGTGCGGGTGAGTAGATATTTCTGCCTGGGCTGATAAATTTCCATGACAGTTTTTTTGCTAGGCTGAGAGTACTAATAAATAAAAACTATTCCATTATGGCCAGATCTAACATTTATTTAGCAAAGCATTCACTTTACTTAGCAGTAGATGTGTATTAGTCTAATATTTTACCTCTTGTAATCCAACGCCAGGTTTGGGAGCAGTCAGGGAAATTTACCGCGTATGCAGAGTTTGCTACGGTCAATACAGAAGCCACCAAAAGCAAAGCCCAACTGTTCCAGCAAAGTTGCCACAGTATAGTGATACCTAACACCAGTGATTTATGGCATTGAGAATATACTACTGACTGCTTTAATGTGAAAAAGTAATTCTGGCAGTGAGCGAGCCAAATGGACCTACACCAAACCAAACCTTTACTGTATGAGTAAAATTTTCCCTGGTTAAATTCAAGCACATATCTTCTTGAACCAAGGCCAATACTGTTCCAGGTTTGTGGCCAGCTGAGTCCTATTACAGAATTGACCACATGCAAATTCTTGGGGGTTTCCCTATATAATGTAACTTGAATGGACTTAAGTATATGTTAATAAAATTGAAGTCTTTTTATGATTATTTTTATTAAGCACACTACTGCATTCAGAATATTAAAGATGAACTACAAGTGCATTGTGTGGACAAATACCAATAGCTAATGAAGAAATTATTAGTGTGAAAGCAGTACCTATATTCAGTCTCTACAGATTGCTACCTTTGTTAGCTTTGACAGCTTTGATGGTCATGCATTGCTTAACAAATCCTCTATATTTACTGGTTTTAAGCAGTTTGTATAAACACCATGCATTATTTATAGAATTAGTGCAATTCTTTAATGGAAATTAGATGTTTCAAAAAGTGATGGTAGGTTTGCCTTAAGTCAGTGACCAGAATGTTTCCCAGTTTTTTGGTTGCCTTGCAGAAATGACAATGCTGTCCATATAATGTAAACAAACAAGTTCTGGCAGTGGTTAAAATTCTTTCATTATCGTATCAGTATTAGATGGAAAAGTATTTAAAAATTGAACACTGCAGCATGGATTCATATGTGCTCATGTTCACAGTACCTAGCCTTGCAAGCTTCATGGTCTGAATGGGGCTCTGAACTCTTGGAAAAGTTTACGGAAGCCACTTTGTATCTGTGCAAGGGAAGAGGTTGCATGTAAGTGCAGCCACAAAGCACCAAATTGACTCTGTCCCTTGTACCTTTGAACTTCTGCTCTCACCTGGACCCTGAAAGGCTGTGGAGGTTTTCTGTGCACTCTGAGGTCAGGAAGAATTGAAATGTCATGCAGTTTTATGGGAAAAGTTTAAAGCTGCTGATGGGATGGCATTATAAATACCTGTTTATTATGTTTTCCTGCTTAATGCGTTGTGTGTGACCAGGTGTACTTTGCTTGACAGTAAGGAGAATGGAGAAGATGAGCTAATGTGATGCATTATTGTATCTTGACATAATTCTAAGCTTCCAAGTGATCAGTGCAGTGTTTTAAAATATGAACAATCTCTTACATCCAGCATCATTCTGCTCTGGGCATATTTTAAATGAGAGATCTGTCTTACTGGGCTCTTTAATGACAGAAAATCACTGTTTCACAGTTTTGTAAGTGCTCTGTCTTGCTTAATGTACTAAGTAAAGGAGCAAGCTGAAAGAATGGGAAGAAGGTTGCACTGAGAAGGTTTATACTTATCAAAGAAATTAATCGCTTGAATAAATCTTCTTCAAAGAGTTGAGATATTTTTAGATGGACCTATTCTACTGTTGCGTTGCACTAAAACCAAATGGATTACAGCATTCTACAACACAGAAAAAAGACATGTCAGAAAAAGTTTCTTCCAGTTGCAAATTAAAAATATCAAATCATATAAAGGTGCTGATACTAGATTTACACACCCTTAAAAAACATTCCTTGTCCTAATGCAAATAAAACATAAATAATAAAGGTTAAATGCAGCAGAAATAGGTACAGAATATGGGAATAATACAGAAGTCTTGAACAAGGAGCAGAAATGCAGTTGTGTGGAAAATAGTTTTGACATTTGAATAATAAAATATCATAAAGTTAATAAAATTAAATGGTAGAAAATAAAGTATATTTTAAATGCATTTGGCATGTAGTCACTACCCAAATAGGTAAAGAAATTTGAATTCAGTGAAATTCTTATCTCCTGTTATAAGGGACCAGCATAGATTATTTAACTGAACAAAACATGCACTCTGAATTAGATGCATGGAATGTATAAGTTAGCAGCACCTCTAAATGTGGGCCAAAGAGCTGTCAGGGCTTCCAGATGATTCTTTCGTAGTAGTACTTCTGATTCCTTAGTTTCTAATACATTTAAAAATAAGCTACATAACTTATTTTTATAGTGCCAGGAACTTTTCAAATAGAACCAGTGCAAAAGCATTACTGAGCTGCTGGAAATTTTAAATAATTCTTTGTAAATGCCCTAGGTTAATTTAGATCTCTGAAAACACATTAGGAAATTAAGCTGTAATGTGAGCTAATTCAAATTTTAATTTGGCAAAAAGAATGATCCAGTCACATAGTTAATGTAAATAAGAAGCATAACACAGAGAAATTAATGAGGTTTCCTTTAGTTGAATCTTAAAGGAGGCAGATAATTAGCTTCTTTTGTTATTATTGCTGTGGAATGTGGCATTGTCTTCGAGGTGTAAAGTAACTGCTGCTTGCCAAATGATGCCTTCATTTGTCTTTTCCTAATAGTTATTTACATCCAACTCTTGCAGGATGAAGCAGCTCAGCCACTGAATCTCTCAGCCCGACCCAAAACAGCTGAACCTGTCAAATCCCCAACATCTCCAACCCAGAATCTCTTCCCAGCCAGCAAAAGCAGCCCAGTGACAGTGACGAGCAAGAGTGGCATCCCCAGCCCGCTCAGTGGGTCCCTGGGAAGAGGATCCTCTTTAGGTAACTAGTCTGTCCTGGGAAAAGGAGAAAATAACCATGTTTTCTGCATGAAATTCCAGCCTGAGCACGCTTAGTTCTGGATTAAGTAGATACTTGGGTGCACATTTCTGTTTAAAATGGAAACAAAATTATATATAGTGAAGCTTTTCAAAGAATGATTGATTGCCAAAGTTTTATGAGAGCATCCAGAGGGATGTATCAGTGTGTGACAAACAAAGGGAAGAAATGCATAATGTAGGAAGCACATACAAATACACACAGAAAAGTAAATAAAGATAGATATGTAAAACTTGTAAAGCAGCTTTGTGTGAATACCTCTCCTAAAGGCATCTACTGGGTGCATACACACAAAGTTAACTTTTAAACTTTGAATTCTGGATCAAGAAAATAAAAAAGTATCTTTGCACACACATGAAGCCTCACCAGCCACTAGATAGACTTTTTTTTTAAGTAGAGATTGAAAGGCAACAGTCCAGCCAGTTTATGTTGTTATTTGCTGATGTTTTTGTTATTTGATCATATTTTTGTCATTTGTTCACCCATCTGTCAGGATTTTGTTGATTCACATGGTTACAAGTAGGGAATTTTTGACCTCTGTTCAAGATTCTTTAAGCTTATTAAGTGATGAAAAAAATTGGTCTGAAAACTATGTATGAAGACTACTTTAACCAGTCAAGAAACAGAATCAAGAGCTGCAAAATGTAGATGATCAGCCCTAAAGTTCAAATAGTAAATTTTAACAGTGACTTAATACTTACTACAGACCACTTATTCACAATCTGTAGCTCAAGTGTACTTGTAAAATATATAGAAACACTTGTGAATAATGAATAGATATGTTAAATACATATATTAAATATATAAAAATTATGGGGTTTTTTCCATTCCCAAACACTTGGGAACATCATGATCTCTGAAAGATATTTTCTGCAACTATCTAGATACTCTACCTGTCAATTTATTTGCAACTATCACTGCATTATCTTACATTAGAAAGTGAAATATCAATCTGAAGTCATAGACCATTCAAGAGAAAGGAGCACAGAAGACAAATAGTGCCTAAGATATAAACATTTTTCATGCAAAGTCCTAAAAAAATTTCGTCTCCATCCTTAAGTATAAAAAAAGACAGGAAGTTGTTACCAAAAACCAGCAAGCCATGTAGGAGCTTTTGCTGCATGTACATGGTCACGAATCTAAATCTCTTTAAAAATCATGAACATATGGTTCCCAACTTCTTTAGGGTCCAGAATGGAACTTAGTGGCTGTAATGGTTTAGAGCATTGCAAATTTTCCTCAGCAGGAGCAATGGCTGTCTTACAGTACATTATTTTGGACAGGGATGTTTAATTCAGATAGAAAACATTACCAGTCCCATCACTTGGTGGGATGGGATGAAAACATCCCAGTCTGCATCCCTTCTTACTTAGGCCATGGTATTAAACTATGCATTTGATTCCCAGGATAAAATTTAAGAAACCCTTAATTGTTTTTATTTTAACATAATTCAGGGTCCTTCAAGATTGAATTTGCTGCGTTGTACACAGCTGAACTTCAGTGAAATGAAAAGATTATAAAAATTATCTTTGAAGGTTAATTCTAAATCTTGCCCTGTTTGGGGTTTTTTGGTTGTTGTTTTGGATTTTGGTTTTGGTAGATTTTTTTCCCTTTTTTTTCCCTTTTTTTTCCCTTTTTTTTCCCTTTTTTATTTTCTTTAGTAGTAGACTGTCAATAAGTACACAATTCTAGCGAATTCAGAGCTTTTATATAAGACATTTGCTGTCCAGACAGATGCACAGGTCACACACAAATTGTGATTGCTCATAATTCCCAAGCCAGAATATATGTGCGCCAATCTATCCATGTGCAGTATAGAGAATACTTCCATATAGGAGCAGGTGGATCACAGTTTTGTCACAGCAACAAAAAAAGCAACAGCCACAAAATAGTTGCTGTCTTTTTCTCTCAAATTTAAAATTGTCTGGGATACTCATGTTCACAGATGCATTGTAAGATGTAACAGGAGTGCTTGGCTGAGTCTGATGCTTGTTTAAAAGTTTCTTCTTTCTAGTTCAGAGTGATAGAAAGAAAACTGGTTTTTTCTCAACTGATTTAGAGATTTATACTCATGTTATGGTGATAATGACCTTTGTCCCCAAAAAGTAAATGTGGGTGCTCTTTCTGAAATGGAAATCCAAATGTCTGCAGTAATGGTTCTCTCTGTAAAGAAATTCTAAGAACTGACATGGAGTTTCATGGCCTAGTAAATGAGATTTTTTCCTTTGTTCATTTCATTAATTATTTTTAACACCTCGAAAGGTTTGCAGTTTAGGCTTCAGAACACTGTTGTCTTAAGCACATATTTAAATTTGAGGCCATGAGTATGCTCAGGTACCTCCACATCAGGCTGTTCCAAGACCTCAGTGGATGTATTTCTAACAGCAAAAGAAGTGCATGAGTTTATCAATCACTTCAGTAGAGTAATTCAGTCTTCAAACAGGCAACAATTGCCACGCCTCCTCCTTCTGCAGATGTTGGTTGGGTGCAGCTCTTAAGAGTGTGAGAGCAGAGTTCTTACCCCAGATTCTAGTTTGGATAATTACCTAAATAAAATGTGTTCTCTCTTTATAGATATCCTTTCCAGTCTTAATTCACCTGCCCTATTTGGGGACCAGGACACAGTAATGAAAGCCATTCAGGAGGCTCGAAAAATGAGAGAGCAAATCCAAAGGGAACAGCAGCAGCAGCAGCAGCCTCATGGTGTTGATGGAAAATTGCCCTCCATGAATAACATGGGTCTAAACAACTGCAGGAATGAAAAGGTAATGTCCCCCACTCCCCCACAGTCTGTCACTCACTCTTCCCTTCCCTGCAAAACAGCTTCTTGTTTTTATATGAAGTTTCTTTTCAGAGCTTTTAGCCCTCTCAGATTTCATGTTAAATGCGCCTTTGTCACTTCTCAGTGCAGTGCTACAAACTTCTCCAGGTGTGCCTGGCAGCATTCACACCCACAGTCCTGTGCACGCACGTGAGGAATCTGTAAGCATGCACATTGAAACGTGGAACAGGGCTTGGTTGGAGCTTCCAGCGTTTGTGGTCAGCAGATTTTGAATTGTGCTTTTGAGAATGGCTGGATTGATAAATATGGCTAAAAGGCCAGTTCTGCACTAGCATGGGGGAGTGTTACAATGCCAGTGGATGAATTGAGGGAGCTTGAATATGTGATTCAGGAGCAACAAAGTACTTAGGCTCCAAACAGCTGCATTTGGCTCTCAGTTGCAGTGGGAAATTAGAGAATTAAACATTCTCTGCTGAATCTTCAGTGTTAAATCACTGAAATGAGGTGGCACACTAGAGTAAAAGGATAAATGAGAGAAAGGGTAGGGATAATGGGACCAGCACTGGACCGAGCAGGACATGATCCAGCTTACAGAACAGCAACCTGGGAGCATGTAGGAAAGGTAAGGAACAGTTTCAATCACCAGTCAGAGGACAAAGTAGACTCTTGGAAAATCCCCTGAATCTGTGTTGTCCCATTCTGTGACCTTTCTGGGGTCTTCAGGATCTGCTCCAGCAGCAGGTCTCTGGTGACTGGCTGAGGTAAAGGCAGCCCTTTGGATGGAGAATTCCTGTAAGCTTCCCTAGAGGTGCCACGGGCTGCAAAAATGCAGCACACAAGTTATTTTTCACCGGTGACACAAAATCAGTTAGAGACCACAATACTTGTTCCAGTCATCTAGAAAGGGAAAAGCATTGTCCCAGTAGTCGCTAAAGCTTTGGCAAATAGAACAGTTACGATGCAGTTTAGTAATGAATGGAGAGAAAACTGACACATGAACCAGCCCATACAGCAACTGGTATTCCAGACTATCTGTTAAAACCCTCCAGAACAACAGGTAGTTCCAATGCCTGTGATTCTCTGTATCAGAGGAAGGGTAGGTTCTTTGTTTCTTGGGTGAGGGAGGGAAGACTATATTGTAGCCCAAAGACTAACGGGAGTTTTGAGTCCAGGTTGAGTATAGGACTCAGCAGAATATGAACTGTAACTTAAATGACGAATTTGATAATATTCTGATCTTTTCTCAGCCCACAAGGGAATGCTTGGGTAAGTGTTTTGTAGCAAGGCACAGAAAGACAAAGGAATGACACAAACAGACCCATTAAAGATCGATATACACCTTTTAATTACATTTTATATTTTTCCTTGATAGTTTCTTTGCAGCATTCATATCAAGTAGTGTCTGTTAAAAAAGGTTGGTTAAAATGTTGCCACACAGGACAAACAATGCATTTCCAAGTCAGACTCAGTGTCTAATAAATATATATGTCTGCTAGTATTAGTTTGAAAGTCATAATTGGAAACCCCATTTAATGCAAATTGATATTATTAAAAATATAGAAATGAATAACTGATCAAGCAGGCTGTATTCAAACACTCTAATTGTAAAGTCAGTGCTTGCCTTAAGTAATCAAGAGGCAGGATACTAAAGCCCAGGTTGTAAAAGTAAAAAAATGTCACATACATGATCAGTATTAAGAGTTTATAAAATTATGCTTATTTTAAAAATTTATTTTATGAGTTTCAGTGGCTTGACATTTAAAAAATATCTAACATGCTATAAGGGCTATTAAAAGAATTCTTAACATTTGATTTCACTTTGAAAAATAAGTACAAAAATGGCATCCACTTACTTATTGAGTCTCTTCCCTGTGTATTTTCAGTATCATGTTTATGTCTTGTATTCGATATAACAAGTTCCTATTTCATCTTTCACCCTTTAAAGCAGAGTCAGTAAATACTTCAGTGAGTAATCTGAAATTTCTATTTTGTGCCAGTTACTAGCAATACACAGATTGATGCACAGCTTCTGGATTGAGGTTATACACCAGGCAGTCAGAGCAAAAAAAAAATTTCTTTTCCTTGCAAATATAGCAGAGTGAATCAGAACTCTTCAACAGATACAAACACCATCATTCTCAAATGCCATCTTTTGTGAGGAGACTTTTCATGGTGACACTTGAAACTTTCAAAACCTAAGAATAAAACAGCAGTAGTTAAGTCTCTTAGTGGCCCTATGTAATCCTGCTGGGTTTATTTAGTGCAGCAGGTACTACAGAGCCATTAAGGCAGGAAAAGCTTCTAGTTTGTGCTCTGCTTTTACCTCTGGTGTGCTGGTCTGTTATCCTCACCCCACCGATGTGAGAAAAGGCAATTGGATATAAACTGATTTATATCCAATTGCAAAAAAATTGGATATAAATCAGTCATTTTCAATGGTGGTATATCCCCACTCTTATCCTAAAGAAAATAAAAGTATTAATTTGGTCATGAATACTAAGAAAAATGTATTTATATTTTATAGCAAGTATAAAATACATTAAAACTAGAAGCATCCTTTGCACAAACAGAATTCTAGAACACTCTTCTTTCCCCCTTCACCCTCTGCCTTTCAATTTTTACATTATTTTTTACATCTTTCTGCATCAATTTTTACATCTTTTACTCTAAAAATGACGGGCAGGATGATCAAAATGGAGGTGGGGAGCAGGAATACTAGATCACTTCAATTAGAGAAACATAATGTTGAAATAATTGTGTGCTAAGAAAACTGCATGTAGTTTCTGTCATAATCCCACTGAAGCTTTGATAACAGTTGCAGTTTTGGATTGGTTTCTTTTGAAGAATCAGAACCCTGTGTTTTCAGGACCAAATTTTTAGAAATTGGCTTCAGGTAATTAGACTTGTAGAAATGAGTAGCTGGAAGCTGGCACCAGAAAAAGATGACAAATTAATTGCCTGCAGCTGGTTTAAAAAAGCTATTGAGTTCTGGTCAGTTGCTGGTCTTCAAGTTCAGATAGTTGGTAATAGTTTGTTGTGCAAATGATTGGACTCACAAAATTATGTACATAACTTCAAAGCCTGGGCTTAGTCCTTTTTGAAAATGTGTCATTCAAATCTCAGAAAGCTTTGTATTTGGTTACAGACACAGAATTGGAAATTGCTTGTGTTCATGCTCTGCTGTTCAGAAAAAAAAAAAAAATAAAAATCTACAAAGCCTTCAAAGTGCTCACAGAGATTCACTCATCAGAAAGACCAAAACAAAAACACCCAGCACTCTGGGACAGCCCAACATTGTCATTTGGCAAAGCATTAAGCATTATCCTTCTGAGATTATAGCATCCTGGGGAGTTATTTGAGCTTGTGTGCTGTGCTGGGTTAGGACAGGCAGGTGAGCACCACGCAGCCACTCGCTTGCTCCTGCCAGTGGGATGGGGAGGAGAGTCAGAAGGGTAAAATTAGGAAATCTGTGGGCTGATTAGTATAGTTTAATAAGAATAGCAAAAGCTGTGCATGTAAGCAAAGTAAAACAGGGAATTAATTTACTCCTGACCATTGCCAGGCAGATGTTTAGCCATTTTTAGGAAAGCCAGGCTACAGCACAAATAAATTACATGGGAAGACAGATGCCAAAACTCCAAACATTTCCCCTTTCCTCATTCTTCCCCCAGATTTTATTGCTGAGTCTGATGTCATATGGTGTGGAATATCCCTTTGGTCAGTTGGGGTCAGCTGGCTGGGCTCTGTCCCCCTCTCAGTGCTTGGCACGCCCCCAGCCTCCTCTCTGGCAGAGCAGCACCGAAACCAGAAAAGGTCTTGCTGTAGAAGCCCAGCTTGACAATAGGTGAAACATCCCTGTGTTATCCAGCTCTGTTCTGGTCACAAATCCAAAGCTCAGCAGCACGTGAACTAAGCTTAACTCTGAGCCTAAACCAGTACAATGCACATGAGGCAAAAATATCACCATAACAGAGCTGAATTTTTCTTCTCCACTTCAGGCAGAACAAAAATCTCCAGTGTGGTCTGACTGAGGAAAGGGAACAGTAATGGTGCCAGTCATTTTACAGAGTAAACTGAAACACTGGGGAAGGGGAGAGAGTTAGGAAAACGAAGAAAATAATATACAGAGCTTTTACCATGTGACAGAAGAAAAGTAAAATCGTACCAAAAAATCATCCTTGTTTGCAGGATGTGACTTTTTTCCATTCAAGCCATGTTCACCTTCAACAAGAAGGAGCACTTAAACAAAATCTGCATTGCTTCAGCTACTTGTATTTATTTCAGTATTTCAAACTACCGTCATTGCCTAGAAGATTTGCTTTGATTTAAGGCTCTAAATGAATCTGAAAATGTTATATAATTCATAAGATAACTGACATTATTTTAAAAAGAATCAGATCCTATCTTTTTTGTACATAAAGCAGGAAAATGCTGACAAAGATGCTTCATAAAATCTTTGTATAAAAAATATAGGTAGAACAGTGATTGGAGAAAAATATATGAAGTTAAGATAGAATAAATACAAAATCAATTACCACAACATATTTGTATGCCCACTTCCCCATTTACTTCCCATGAAGCATATTCATTGAGATCTGAGAGTAAGCAGAATTCAATATAACATTTTCATGTTTATATTCCATTCTTCATCTTTTGTAGATTTTCAGACAACTGTGTATTTGCAGTAGGGAAGCAGAATTAGACCCCAAAATAAATGACATGAGTCATTGCCTACTTCCTGGGAATCATGGTACTTTAGCACCTCTTCTAATGAGCCTTTTATTCCTTTCTTATCTCTAAATCAAAGTTTCACAAGTTGAATCCACGTAATTTATCCCAATATAGACCCACAGTTTGTATGCAAAATGTGCACATTCTTAAAACGTGTATTATTCACCCCTGGAGATATTACAGTCTATTGATCAGATCCATACTTAGGCACTTGGATTTGACTTGATAAGCCATAACGACCCCTTCGGCGTTATGCTCTGCTGTATTTAGGGACTGTTAAGTATGTGGATTATTGAGACAATAGAGTGTAACAACTCCTCTGGAGCTGTTACACTCCATCATGTATATGAAGCTCCTGCACACATGTACAAACTTGTACAAAAACACTTCAGGAAGTCTTTGTAGGAAAAGTCACTAGTCATGCATAATCTCCTTTTGGCTGCCCACAGCAATGGCTCCAGCTTTGTACTGGTTTGGGTTTTTTTCCTAAAATCAAGCAATGCTGCATTATGCTGCCATCAGGTTTTTTGCCAGCTTTTTTCTCCCCATGCAGTCAGCATCAGAGACAGAACAACTGCAGTGACAGGAGTCACACTGTCTGTTCTGTATGTGCAGGAGGTTTCTCAGACAATCACAGAGAATCACCTTGTTACAAACATCCTTTCTATGAGTCAATTCTCAACTCTGTTAAAAAACCCCAAACACATAGTTAAACAAATACTTTCCCAGTTCGTTCTGCATGCAATTCTCTTTTTCCTTTACTGAAAGGAGTCCTGACCACTCTTAAATTTAGAACATGAATTAATTGGTCATTAGGGCCTTGTGGATTTCCTATAAATCTTTATGGATATGCGGTTTAGATTTGCAGGTACTGATCTCTTCTCATTTCCTTTTTTCCTTTTAAGAAAAACTTGTATTTTCTTTTTTTCCCCTTTAGTTTCTTCTAGCAGACTATTGATACTTAGTAAGTAAGAGGTCGATGCTTATATTTTAGTCTGCAGTGAGACAGGAACAGTGAGATTTTCAATTGGGTCTTTATTTCTGTTGGTTAAACATTCGTTCTACTTGTAATTTAAGGGTGAATGCCTAAAAATTAGGAAAAAAAAAGGATAGCAGTAAAAATAGCAGATGACTAGTTTTGAAAACTTATTACTTTTTCTATGGTATTGTCTCCAAACTCATTGTAGCAAGTTCTGGTCTCACTGTAACTTAAGAAAGGCCCTGCCCTCCCACAGCTTACAATTAAGGATGATGTGGTTTAAGTATTTAGATTCTATAATTAAAAATCTAGAACTGTTTAGAAAGGGAAAAAAGAAAGACATTGATTTACTTGAGGAGCTGTTAGTGTGGTCTCACTTTCTTGCAAGAATATAGGCAATTTATTCAACTCAGTGGGAGTGTATTCCATCTGTCTAATGAAGACTCTGATTCCTACAAAGAGACACTGCAAAGTGTTTTTTCCTGACTACGTCATCCTGCTCAGCCAACAAACCTTTCCCTGGGGACTTTCTGGGATGTGGAAGGACATGCTGCATGGAGACAACCTCTTAGCAGATCCATCATTTTAGAACAGACAAGTGGCAGGTCTAAGTTAAACACCCTGGAATAGGGAAAAGTTTCAAATCCAAATCCCAGCAGTCCCCATACTTCTTACAAAACAAATGTCCTTTATACTTTTCTGTGAATCTGCTCAGTTTAGTAAT
The DNA here is from genome assembly GCA_034509185.1 of Euphonia xanthogaster. Classification (NCBI taxonomy): domain Eukaryota; kingdom Metazoa; phylum Chordata; class Aves; order Passeriformes; family Fringillidae; genus Euphonia; species Euphonia xanthogaster. Next base: position 12,310,775 of record JAYDZK010000268.1, on the reverse strand, counting down.
CTACTTGTGTCTGTACATAATATATGTAAGCTATAACTTTTTTTTTTACATCAAGTCTTCAAAGTTAATTTCCTAAAGCCATATTTGAACACCAGTATTTTAATCTGAAAAATCTGTATTAAAAAAAAAACCAAACAAACAAAAAAAAAAAAACAACAAAAGAAAAAACAAAAGAAAAAAGCTGGTTTGTTCCAGAATTTTTTGAAATTGCAATAATTTTGCAATTTCCTTTTTAGGCTTAGGGCTTATCCTAGTTATATAAACATGTGCCTTCATTTTATACCCATTGTAATATTTCCTTAATAATTTTGAAAGGAAAATAGTGACTCAAGAAAAAATTTTTTGAAGTGGCTGCAATGCAGGAGCCTAAGTCCCACTGAACTAGCTCTGAAAATTTTACCCCAAGGCAGACAAGCAGATTTGTGGCTGCATTCACAGTAACAGTCTATTTTCAGTGGAATTCAGCAGTCTTGTATTCCTCTCCAGCTCTTTTTATGATAATTTGGACAATTCAGAATTTCAGCTGATGTAATACTGCCCCCTTTTATTAGAACTGGAAAACATGCTGGACCTCAAACATTTAGTTTTTAGCTGGAGAAATTCTGTTTATTTATGCTGTTGCTTCCAATATTTGAATTTTCATGCCAAGATAAGATAAAGGCTGACATCCATATGCAGTTTTAACAAAGAATGGGGAGAAAATAATAATGATTCCAAGCAACATATTTTTTTCAGGGTGTATTGTGTGTGGTATGACTGGTCTTCCTGGGCAGCATATCCCTTCAGGGAATTCCCTGCTATTTTTTTAAGAAGTTCAAGGTGTAGATGATTTCTGCTTTTGTATGAATGTCATACGTGTTTGCATTGGTTTTCTAAGTGTATTTAAGGGCACACTGAGCATTGTCATTTTTGTTTTTCTTTTGTGAGTTCTGATCAGGAATTAGATGCATTTTTGAATAGCTCAGTGGTTTTGGTATATCTCTCAGACACAGGTAAGTATTGAAAGGGATTTATGCTTGAACACTAGAACTCTCAGTATAATTTGAAATTAAATTCAAAGCAGAGCATCTTGGAAAAAAAATCCCTGTGTCTCCAATCATATCTTTTAAGCAGAAATATTTCAATTTTAAGCTAAGAAGGAAAAAACTAATCTGACTTTAGATAGAACCCTGAAGCCTGTAATGTGTCACCAGCTTTTGTAGATACGCCAGGAAATAAAAACAGGTCAGACATTGTACCCATACTTAAAGAAATGTTTTATCTGATCTCTATCTAAGTAGTGAGAAAGGTGGTGGAAGCTGTAACTGCTCATGCACAGAGGGGTCAAACACAGCCATAACATTGGTGCTCAGCTTCTGAGAGTTATGGGAGGAAAATGCCAGTGCTAACATCAGCCCCTGCAGAAGAACACAGCCCCATTATCAAGGCCAGGTTTGTAATGGGAACCAGGTGCAGGAGGCTGTGGGTATGAAATCTTGTCAAGGCTGTTCCTCCAGCCCCAGAGATAGAAATATTAAAGCTGCTCATGAATTGTTGACTTTGTCTGTAGGTAATGTATAATGCAGCCTTTAATTGATCACGTGCTCTCGCTCAAATGCTATTTACACCTGTGTAGTCACACTCGTGCCTATCAATGCGCCTACTAAATTTATTTTTTTTAGGTTTACTTTGTATGCTGCGTGTAGAAAGACATACAAATAATGTATCTGAAATTTGCACATTAAAAATACATGTTCACTGAAACTGTGGAACTGACAGGTAAAAGACAAAAAGAAACAGTGGCAAATCTCTGGCATATGTAGGTCATCTAAATTTGCAGATAATTTAGCTTTGGTGACAGCTTATAGATCCAGTTTACACGTATAGAAGAATTTTCTGTGTGACCTTTGTTTTTAAACCTTTTGCTCAATTACTTTACTTTCTAAAATTGTCTTTATAAAATTGGTAGTTTGTGCATTTCAGTTCCAATGCGTTAGATGTACAGTGAAATTCTTAGTCCCACGAGTCATGTAGAGTCTGATTAAAATAAAATCTAAATTTTTTTTCCTATTGATTAAATTATCAAAATTAATTGAGTGAAAAAGATGCAATCTTTGCAAACTATAAATCACAGAAATTTTACTGGACCATAAATTTTAAAAAAAGTTTCACCAGCCCAATAGTGATGTACAGATATAAGAAAATACAAGCGAACATACCTAGACATTAACAGCCTATATGAAACATTTATGTACACATATATGGAGAGGCATACATATTGTACACACATGCACACACACTGCAGAGGGTAGAAACTTCCTGTATTAGACGAACTTTTAAAGTATTTCTTGTCTTCAGTTCAGTGCCAAGAGCACTTGGTAACAAATACTATTTCCAGGAAAGAAATCAGCACAAACGTTTGGTATCAAGAGCTATTTTTACACTTGAATATTGGCTGCTAGAGGTTTTGCCACTACCTGTGCATAACATTATTCTTGCTGACCACAGTTATGATATTTATTTCTGTTGTCAGGGCTATTTGAAGAGGTTGTCTAACTTCAGGTTTTAGACTAAATTAATAATAGTGTTAATTATAATGATGATGGTGATGATAGTAATAATGGGGACTTGTCCCCTTTCTTCTATTGCCTTTCCAGTTCAAGGAAAAAAAGCCAAATACACTGCTTCTTCCCTTGCATGGGGTATTTAGATGTGAAAATGATACAAACTTTGCCCCATTTCGGTCTTCTCCCTTAAATTTTGGAGCAACTGAAAATTCAAAATGAACAGAATTAGACTGAAACATGTCTCAGGGATGTGTTAAAAAATTTGCACAAACCAATAAGGATATTTTTTTTTCCAAAAGATTATGTTCTGCCATAAAGGATAGTGTCTTTTTGATGACTGTAACAGCATAATGATCTTATACACAATACATTTCCCAAGCTACTCAGGAGAATTTACAGATATATACTGAAATTTATTCTGTGTTTTTATTATGCTTCTCCACCAAACAATAAAGTTAGGTTGAAAATTATTGTTCGAGCATAAATTTGCTAGAACAAGAATATATTCATTGATTTAAATTGTGGGTCAGAATGGCAGCTGCACAATCCTATCATATCACTTCCTCAATTGTCCTGAGAACTACAGAATACATTTGCATATTATTTCACACTTAGATACAAGCAGAGACATCCGCAAAAGTTACTTCCATTTTTTTTCCTAGGCTCTGTGTATTCCTCTAAGCAAATTCGCTGCACCAAATGCATTGCCAACATAACTCTCTACTGCCGCAGATAAAGTACAGCAAGGATAAATTTGGATTGCTTTCCCTGATACTTCATTACTTTCTAAAATTAAAAATGTCTCCCATTTCTCAAGTGTCATTAGGCTGCATCAATAGGTATGATAAACTCAAATTCACTCCCTGTTGTTTAAGGATATTTAGTAAGCTGCCTGCTTGTGGGATTATGCAATTCTTTTTGCTGTCTTAACTGTTCCGCTTCAATCAAAAGAATGAGCATGCTAACAGGTAAAATTGTCTTCTTTTGTCTCATGAAAACACTCGAGCCAATAATGTGAAGCATTGCAAGTGTTTGTTTGAAATCTGATTAGTGGAGTTGGACCATGCCTAGTCCTTGCTTTGTTTCTTTTCACAAATATTCATGCAAACAGGGTCTTATTTCTATGACTTTATTTACATTTGAACATGGACATTTGTGCACAATTAGGCATTTGCACTTTATGCCCAAATAGCTCAACCCCTCTTAATAAGAAATAGAGGCTCTGATGCAGCCCCCACTGACCAAATGGGGAATGCAGTATCAGGGAGATTTTCCAGCCCCTGATAAAGTGTCAGTGCTAATTATAGATCTTTACAGCAGCTCCCTGAACTCTGCAGCAATTTAATCCATGGCTGCTGAAGGCCTTGCTGCACTATCCCTTACCACTGCCATCTTTTTCCTACCAGTGGTATGCCAGAGGCAGATTCATGGGTTTTTCTGTGGTGTCGAGGCTTTTGGATGCAGGAGCTGATAGATTGAAGTAAAAGCTTCTCATTACCTAGGAAGTCTTTGAGCTGAGAGAATTCCCAGTTGCCTTTTTTTTTTTTTTTTTCCAGGTAATTTAGGGCAAAGTTGCATTATCATTGAGTTAGGCACTGAAAACAATGTCATTTATCTTAGGTGTCCAACTACAGCATAAATCAGAAGTAGGAAACCATTGAGCATTTAAGTGCATGGTTCATGCAGAGCTCTAAAAAGTTGGATTGCTAAAGCAGTGACACTCATACATGTATGGAAATTGCTGAACCTCCATGGGTACTTTGAAAAGATAAAAAATACTCTAATTTCTGCATTAAATGTTCACTGCACATAGCTTGCTCATCTCTAGTCACATAATACTAACTCCACAAACAGGTCTATCTCAACTGGAAATGTGTAACAGGGTAATAAATGATACTCAACATCAGATTGCTTATATTAAAATCTTGTTCAAGTCATAGTAAGCTGTTATAACACTACTTAAAACCTAAAGTATGCCTAACCCGCAAGCTGAAATTGCCCAGCTTACATCCTGAGAATCTACAGACAACATTAATTTCCCACTATTCCACTTTTATGCCTGTGGCCTCTAACATGTTGCAAATGCTTCTATAAGAAAGGCTAGAAAAACATATCAAATTTCTGTTCTATTCCACTTGCTGACATTCATTAACTGAGGGAGAACATTGAGACATGGTTTTGGAAAGATCTCCTCTCTACCTCCACCCGTTCCAAAGCAATTTATTAAACAGCCAGTAAGAGAAGGGGACACTTGTGGTTTAATGTCAGACCTGTGTTGATCAGTAGCTGGGTGCATGATTTCACTGTTACCTTGCCAAGGGCTTCTTGAGACAGCAGGCAGTGTGAGCATTCCTATCTCTCTGCCATTTTCTTTGCATCCTGCAGTTCAATTGTGAACTGACAATTTCATTATATGCCTCCTATTTGGATGAATTGTCGTTTTACATGCATAGAGATTCTTGCTTTGTGCATCCCACTTTTCCCATTTCTAAAACACAGGAACACTCTTGGCTGTATTTTGAATGCTGGTACATTTGTTTTACATCCTGTTTAGAAGCCATCATTGGGAGGATGTGCATTAGAGCTGTATACAAAGTGAGTCACTGACACATCATGTACTGTAAAACTTCTTGGTCTGTCAGAGGTTCTGCAGTTTGCCAAAATGTATTCAGCTGCCAGCTCCCTGCCAGAATTCTGTTCCTCGAGCTCTTTGAATACTATGAATAAGATTAGGTTGCATGGCTGCATTCTTCCTCCCAAGGGATTCCCCTTTATCATGGGATTACCTGCATGACCTTTGCATAACTCCTGTGTTTTATTTTCCAGTGTCA
>JAYDZK010000268.1:12234656-12305298 GCA_034509185.1 Euphonia xanthogaster | reverse complement strand
TATTTTCCAGTGTCACACTACAAATCACACTGCGTTATTGCAATGTCTCATTGAGAAAGGGTATGCCAACTCTTAGGACTTCCATTCAGAAAGAACCCAAAACTTAGAAATGCAAGGAAGACCTTTTCCTGTGGGTCTGCTCCCACCCTCTTTCATGCAAGGTTTATTTTTCCTCTTTCACAGAATTGGAATGTTCACATTTACAAACTGACCCTATATAGACTGGGGTGCCTATCAGTGTTTGCAATAACCAGCACGCTCTGCTGTGCAGGATATCCATTCCATTCAGTCCAAAAGCCACCCACAGTTTATCAGGATGTACTCACTAGCAGGGACAGGCAAAAGGAATGAACTGCAGTATGGGAAATTTGTAGTGCATGTGTGAGTTATCCTACAAGGGAAGGTGATGAAGTGTACTCCTTGCTTGGCTTACCAAGTGATTTCCCTTTCTCCTCACCTATGCCATGTTACTCTAGTTACCATATGTGGTATAAGAACATAAAGAATCCAGTTAAAAGGGCAAACAAGCACCCAATTTCCTGGTTTTGACCCCACTTAAGTTCTCCTAATGTAAAGATTTTGCTATGGTAAGGATGCATCTCAGCACATCTGCCTCTGAATCAAGGACTGCATTACTTAAACACCCTTCAACTGTTATGAAATCCCAGTGCTGCAGTATTAGGATGCTCTTAATGTGGGTCAGCCTGTGGTTTTAGGTAGTGGAAGTCTCTTGTCACAAGGCAGAGGGGAGAATTTTCTTGCAGTGATTGCAATGATCTACTACATTGTGTCTCCTTTCCTTTTCTCCCTGCTGCTGCTCTTCCCTGTTGCTTAACTTCACCCTGCTTTTGCTGGTGCCCTTGTAGTGCCTCATGAGAAGAGCACCTTCATTGCTGTTGTGTGTCACATCTTAATTAACTGATAGGACAGCACATAATTTCCACATTAGAATTTCCACTGGCATCTCATGCTGTGAAGAGGTAGTGTTATTTCACCTCTCTTTGTTGTTTTGTGGGTATGTTCTCTATACAGCTGCATTCTTGTTGCTAAATCAGCCTTGGATTTGACTTCACAACTGAGCTAAATGCTGACCATTTTCCATAAGCAAAATACACAATTTATCACGTTTTTGATTGCTTGGAGTAGCAAAGGAATGGAGATAAAATTGAAAACTTCATTGTGAGTTATCAGTCACATTTTTTTTCTTTAATAATTCTATTTTGTAACTGATGACAGAACTCATTTAGGATCAGACCATTTTAGGCTGTGCTTTGATAGAAACCAAAGTAGTTACAGCTCCTGAGATGAAGATCTTTAATAGATTTGAAAGGCAAGAGCTATCTCAGTCTAGCACGTTGACTCTCCAGTGCAAAGAGGTTCTCTGCAGCTCTAGCCTCAGCTTGCTGCCTGCTCAAGGACAGAGCTATTTGAGCAATTCTGCTGTAAAAGCTGCAAAGGCTCTGAAAACAAAAGCTTCCCCTTTTATTAAACTGAAACATTTCATTGTTTGAGTTTTCAGCATGACCCCACAAATAACTGAATCAGATGTTTTAAAGTTCTGTGGACTGTTTGTGAGGACCTGCAGGTCAGAAAGTGAGGAATGAGACAGAACTTCACTCCTGCATAGCATGTCCCTGAAAATGCACTTTGAGTGTATTGCAGGATAAGGAATGAGAAGTTTTCACAGGAATGTGAAAATCCTATCGTTTAAATGGTGGATTTACAACCAGATAGCTCCAGAGTATATAGCTCTTTCCTTCTTTTTTGGCATCAACCCTTTCAGTTCTCCCAATGTATAATCATTTGAATTCCTCTTAAGTCTCTGTTTCTAAACCCTAAGAAGCAGCAAACCTGAGCCTTGCTGTTTGCATTCTTCGGATATCAAAGGCTCCTATCCCAGCGGGGCCCTTAGCCATAGGAGAGGTTTGAGGGAGGAGGAAGAGATGTTTTTCCTTCTCAGCTGCTGCACCAGATTGGAGGGTGGGGAGGAGAGGGGGAGCAGACATAGTTTTTAATATTCAAAATGGAGGCTGGGATGTGATTGCTGTCTGAGCCTGACATGCTGCTGCTTATCACTGTTACCCTTAGCTGATGTGACAGTGGGGCTGGAGCTGGCTGGAGGTTGGTACCTGGTGCTGAAGAGTGCCCAGCCTCTCAGGGAGTCAGGGACAGCCTTGGTTAGTCTGTTTTTGCAGGAGCTCATACCCCAGAGATATCTTGGACTACAAAGCTGGCAGTACAGAGATATTTTTGTTTACATTTAAAAACCTGTGTTACAGATTTTCAGGAAGTATTTATTTATTCTTGAAATTAGCTGAGCAGGAGAATTAGCTAAACAGAGATGGATTTAGAGATCAGCACAATGCAGCAAGATTAAAAAACCCTTTCCATCTGAATTAATGAATTTTAGACTGCTTGTTTCATAAACCAGTTTTTCAGAAGTCATCTGTGAAGCCTTGTGTAAAGAATTTTTAAAGGTAACTTAATGGGATGGAGAAAAGGTTTAAAATTATCTACAGAGGCTGTTGCAGGAGATATTAAATATTGATTTATCTTGGAGTAAGAATCATACTAAAGAGTGAGGCTTGTAGTCAGATCAATTTATCTGGAATACAAACTATATGGCTGTATTTAGTACAATGTCAACATGAATCTTAAACAAGTAGATGTGAAAGGTTATCATTTAATCTAAATCAATTGGCTTTCCAAATCTTCAGTTAAAAAAGAAATCTGAACAGTTCAAACTGAACTACTCCTAAATGCCTCAGGTGGTTTTAAAAATGCTTCATTTAGTCAGTCATGCTGTATCATAATGCTCCTATGTGCATCTTGTTGTAGATAGGAACAACAATATATAGTCCAAGACTTCTCCAAATCTTGAGTTTTTAATACTTCATACTTGAAATCCCAGTGTGAATAGTTCAAGTAATCTGGCAAATAACACTGCAAGCAATTTTCTGCTACTTGCCACTGCTGCTGCACTGCCAAGGTTTTGGTCATAATATAAAAGTTGGCTATGATTGTTCTTAACCACCTAAAACTGAATATGCTCTGTTTTTAGGCACAAATAGAGATACCAGTATGCCAGCTAGTGGTACTGGCCAAGGCATTTTTCAGTATGTATAACAGTCCATAGGTCTCCAGTAGGAAAACCTTTATCCAAACGTGACATTAAAGCAGGATGACTCAGATCATTTAAGTGTTGCGTTTGCTTTTGTTTGTACTGTTTTCTTTAAACATATTCATTAGAAAAGAGCAGAGCCTTTAATGTTCCATGACTGAAAAATCCATCAAGCAGATTTATGGCAGGGGCAGTGTGGCATAACAGCCAGTGGACTGGCCTAATGTGCAGAAGTCCGGGGTTCAGCTCCCAGCTTAATCATTGACTTTCTGGGTAACCAGAAGATAATAATTTCCCCTCTCTGTGCCTGAAGATTCAGTTAACAACCTCCATTTTAGAATTATTTGGGTATTACTAATGAGTGGTGGTAAGGATTGCAATTGTCTACATCTATCATAGTAAAAAGCTCCAAAATACTGATTGCTTCCCCAGAACAATATTGTTCTCTTTCCTGTGAGACAGAGCTATAAAACATGATCACAGTTATAAAGTATACAAGTGTACAAAGGAGTAAGGAAAGTATGAGACAGGAAATTCCCTCTTACAGTTTGTATTTATCCACAGAACAGCAAAGAATCTTCCACTGGAATGAGGTGCTGGAATGTTCCTTCCGTGGATTGCATGAACTTTTCCATATATGTCAACTAGAGTGGAAGAGTAAGGATAGGGGAAAAGAGAGAAAAAGTGCATTTTAAATGCAGAGAGATGCAGTAGGACCCAGCTTATGCTTACACTGAAGATGAGGTCAAAAATAGGTCTTAAGTGGGACGTAAGTGGCTAATTTGTGGGTGAAACAACTCCTTTTGAAACACCCGTTCAAGGTTGGTTGTTAAGGTATAAAAACATTTTCTAAATTGCGTTGTTGCCTGGAGCAAAAGAGTACTTAATAAATATCTTATCTGGGAAACTTGAGACAAATTTTTCACAATAAAAACAAAGGAAGGTTTATAAAATCATTCTACTTTTAATGAAAAGCTAGAAAATGGATTTGTGCCAGTGGCATTAGCTATAGACTAACACTTTTCTCTTTGTATATTGCCTCAGTAAAAACACATTATTTTTTTCCACCCGTACGTAGGTAATCATTTTGCATTTAGGATAGTTTCAGGTGCAAGTGTTCCTGGGGTCTGCATGGAAAAAATGCATAGCTTTCAGTTCTCCTTTTAAAGTCCTCTGTCATTATTTTGATTCATAATTTCTTCATGGAAGAGCTATTCCTTCCATGACATGTAAATCTCTCCCAGTTTCTAGGAAGTACATATTTGCCTGCATTTGCATGTCAGAAATCCCAAAGAGAGACTTTATCCTACTTTTCAGTTGCCTTTTGTTTTTTTGGTTTGGTGAATGAGCAACCAGGTCTAATGGAAGTTATCCCTGCCCATGGCAGGAGCATTAGAACTAGAGCTAGATAATCTTTATGGTCCCTTCCAACTCAAACCATTCTCTGACTGTGAATTCATAGCCTTCATAAATCCAGGTTGGGCTTCTTTTGCCTTCAGCATAAGTTCTAAAAACATAAATTCTGAATAACTTAGTTCTGATTGTGTTAGGGACATCAGTCAGTAAATATAGGGATTTCACAGATGCAGTTATTCCTTCACTTCAGCCAGGACATTGCTAATGCAAGGTCTTGTCAGCTCACACAGATCCTTACAGGACTGAGCTCTTGGCTGTCTATTGTTTTATTCCTAAACAGGAGTAATTCTTTGTGCCTGAACGTCTTCAACCTACCTGTCTCAAAGGAAAAAACAGAATGATCAGTAAGAAGGATAAGGCATCTTTTTGAGCCTGGAAAGAACCTGTTTAATTCTTATTCTCAGATTCTGTGTACACATAAGAACTCCACTCTTTGGTCCTGATTCAGCCAAGTGCATTTAGTCCATTCTTCATATGCTCCCCTGGAGTTAAGTACTGATTATCCATGTCCTTGACTCCACTCTGTTGGGCTGGAGTGAAAGTATTTGGCACCTTAGAAGATTAGGGTCTATATGAGGCTGCAAGAATTTGCTACTCACTGTTTCATTTTCTTTGTTTTTTGTTTGTTTTTTTGTTTTTTTTTCCCAGTTGCATGAGGATTAAAGACAGGAGCTAGTTGAGGGGTACATTTATATTATCACAGGCATTACCGTGCATCATGCTTGATATTGTAATCATGCAAACAGTAATCTTGCCTTCTTGACATAAACAGTAAGCAGCACTTTTTCCTGAGGTTGAGATAATCACAGAAAAAACATGGCAGTGATGGAGGTACAAGAGAAAAAACACTGCATAATGATGTTATTATCATTGTTCCATTGTCACCCAGCCTTACACCTTAGTGATATGATCCTTTTCTCTCTGAAGATAACAAAAGAGGCCTGAGTATAAACAGAGCAATATATAAGCAGCAATCATAAAATGCAACCTTGAAAAAGTGTACTTAAAATGCTACCAAAAAAAATCATCTTGATAAATACAGAAAAAGCCTACTTAATCTTTGTATGCATGGTATGCAATTATATATTTACATCCAGCACAAGGCAAGGCATATACTTGAAAACAGTAGCATTTGGTGGGATTTTGCTAACTGCCTTGATTGCATTTCTAATTCTAAATATGAACATTTAAGCCCAAGTGTCTTTTGCATCTCCAATTTAAACTGCTTCAGGTGTCTTCATGAACACGGGATAGAGCAGGCATGTCTGGAGGCTTGTGTTGTTTATAGGGGTAAACAAAAGGGGTGGATACCCCCAGTGACTCATTTGTGATGTCTGGGGTTAGGTGTCTGTGCTGCCAAAGCCCTGCAGGATTTACCCTAATGGAGATACTCAAACCTACACCTACAATATACAATATTATTCATCTTCAAATGTTGCTGTAATAAAATGCAACTCAGTTTAGTTCCTTAATTGAAAAGGAACTAAACTGAGTTGCATTTTATTATTACTATTACTGGCAAATAGAGTATTTGAAATATTTGCTTTTATACCTTTATAACTACTAGCCATGTGTCGAGTAGGAAATGTTGCATTGATTGAGATTTGGTAATTGATTATTGCATCATGTAGTCCATGTCTATCAAAGTTTTTCTAGCATTTTATGAAGGTGTCCAAAACTCTGACATGTGCCTGTCATAAGGAGCAGTTGAAATGATGGCATGGAAGTATTTAGGAGAATTTAATCTGTCTTTCTCTTAGCTTTTATAGGTTTAATTTTAAACTTATAAACGTCCTGTGCTTCAGTTTGCATATTATTCACAAAAGAACATCAGATTGCTTCTGAGGATGTTTGACCAGTGACGTGTGTACGTGTCTGTCTGGATCTGTGTTTTCTGGATTTTTCAAAAGACCTCTATTGTCCCAACTCCCTGTTTGTATAGCAGCTGAAAGCAACAGCTTTGTGCTGTTGAGGTTTGCAGAACACCACAATGAAATTGAAATTGGTGACTTCTTTTCTCCCTTTTTTTTTTTCCATTCCAAAAAAATTGCTGTGCTGAACCTAGAATAGTTTTGCTGCTTGTTTCACTGCTGTGGCTTCCTGCTAAAACTGGGTTTTCAGCCTGGAATATATTACTAGGTGATTAGAGAGAAGGAGATTCAGAGTTTTGAGCTAGTAACCAAATTATGTTCTGATTCTAATGCATGAGAATACCTTCAATGAAATTTAGTCCCAAGCATAAAAATCTGGGGAAGCATGCAGATATATGTACAGAATTATGAAACTGTCTAAATTTGGTAAAAGCATTTTTGCTCACTTTTTTAGTATTTAAATGGCTCCATTTTAAAATACTTGTTGAAAATGAGGCCATAACCAACAAGGTCCAACCACCTGCTAAATTAAACTTAAGTATAGATTTACATTTATTTTTTTGTAATATTTAGCCTAGGAAAATCCCCTTTGTTTTACCATATCCTTGCACTTTTATTCTTGTAAATCAAATGTTAGAAATTTAAATGAACATTCCAAAGGTCCATGAGTAGCTGTTGAATTGCTTCCATTAGTCACTTTACAGCACAGAAAAAACCCAAACCACAGTCCTGCTATTTCCTAGTAGAAGTGGATGTCAATTGTAATTTGTGTTTATTTTTGTCTGTCTCTCAAAAATGCGCATGTATGTGTTTAATTAGAAGAAAATGTTGGGGTTTTTTTAATGGTTGCATTCAGATTCCTTCTAATTACAAGGTAGATTATAGATTTGATCGATACCATTTACCAGCTCTTCCTTAAATTTAGTGATGTTACAAAAGAAAATTAACTTCTCTCCCTAGAAGGCTCCCAGTTAATCATCTGTGGAGTTGGTCAGGAGGAAAGGGAGCAGCAGAGGGGACAAGGGAATTTCTCTTTGACTCAACAGTTGAACAGCTTACATTGTGGAGCACGAGATTTGATTACCTTAGCATGTGTTACTACAAATGTTATTAACAGTCATAAAATTATCCAGCTTTTTTAGAAACAAGTGACAGACCAAGCTTTGGACTCTTTCTGACCCCTGGCAAATTCTCCAGCATTCATAGAGAATTATGCAGAGTGTAAAGTAGCAACTCCTTTTGTTTGCTTTTCATTTACCAGCTGCTAATTTAATTGATTGTCCCTTTGTTTTCTAAGGACTAATTTCTCCTCAGACTGTGGTGGAATTTCCCAGTTTGTGTGATTTTCTTTTTCTTTCAATCTTTACCTTTTATGTAATTTTACTGTAGGCTGCAGCCTGAGCTTGCTGCTGAAACAAAGAGTTAATCACAATGGTCTCAGATGCTGCCATGCATCATGCCTTTGTACATGCATAAAAAGTTGGAAACCGCATGAAAGCAGTAGTTGGGTTACCACACAACTGGATATGCTTAAGCCTGAACGCTTCATAACTCTAACTACTGGGGAGTTGCAAACTTATAAATAACCTTGCAATTGGTTAAAACCATATTAAAACCATATGAACAAAGACATAAAGCATTTGGTTAAGGGGGCTCAGTAAATGCAGTAATCCTGTTGAAAGTAATCTAACCAGGGCAGATCCATAGCTTAGGAGTGCCTACAAAGCATTGCAATAGTTATGGAGATGGCAATACTTCATGTGCAGGAGGGCATAATATTCTCTTTAGGTGGAAATATTTGCTATCAGTTATTTATTTTTTCCCTTTTAAAAAAATAGTTTTGAATTGACAGACTTCCTACTAAAAGCAGGCTTCCATACACTGAAGTCTATAAACATCTTAGCATCTGCTGAATGCTCCTGATAATCAGAGAATTCATTTAAATCCTTCTTATTTATGTTCAAGATCAAGATGGCTACTTCTCACACTAGCTGAGAAGAAGCTCTTGGAATTCTGATCCTTAAAATCAGGCTTCCAAAATAATTAGCTGAAGACAGTGTTAACAAGTTGACTATATGCATCGGCATTTACTTATCTGGGGATAATTTTTGTTTTGTTTGTTTTGTTTTTTTGCTTTAGCCCACTGGTTTCTAGCCTAGATTTTTTTCTAAACACTTTAAATTTTGCTGAAATTGCAATTCTCGATTTTGACTCCAGAACCTGGTTCTTAAAAGAAGTCTCATAATGTGACAATCACTGGGAAATTCTGTTTCTGAACAACTTTGGTGTATTTTCTGCTTGTGATGGTCCTGCCCATGTCACATTGTCACATGGAAGCCAGCTGAGGCTCACCAGGCAGGCAAAGAAATTTTACTGTAAATTCCCTGTTATCTGCTTTTAACCTCTTACTTTTCAGTTATGCTTTAAGATGGAAGAGTATATTTAAAAGGAGACCTAGTGGCTTCTCTCTCCCCACTTCTTTTCAAGCAAGCTGTTTGCTTTGAGGCACTTCAATGTGATGCAAATCTGTAGTCTGTCGCAGGGATGCTGGTCCATGCTGCATGTTCAGCATCCAAAGATATTGCTGGAACAGCTTATGAACGGCATAGGGGCCTTCAAAACCTGGAAGCAGCAGAATTTCAGGGTGAAAAACCACTCACTGTGCCCCTCTTGGTCCCGGAGATCATTGAATTCAGGCGTTTCACTTACAGAAAAAATAAAGAAAGGAGAGGTTGTGTCAACATCATAGGTGTCAGCATATCCTTCAGTCCTAAAACCTGTAAATCCTTGGAAAAGGTAAACCTTGTATCTTGTAATATCTTAAAATAACAGCATTCCTACAATAAGTTTGCCTGCTTTGCTAATTTAATTTCTGGTTTTTTGGAGCAGCTCCCAGTGCTATGATATGCAAAATGAGTCTTAGGCATTCACCACAGTTCTGCAAAACCAAGGGCCATGCTTTCAATTGTAACAATAGTGCCACTATTGTGTTTATCTCCTCTGCCATCCAAAGAATTCCAGGAGTTGCATGCCTGCACACCAGTGGGATGATTGACATTGTTGTAATAAGGTTAATGTTTAAACTTCCCACCCATAATAACTAAAATATCCAAAGATAAGGCTGAAAGTCAATTTGTAATTATCCCTGCTGTGCCAAGATGTTGCAAAAGATTCTAAGTGGAAGGTAATTTAACTTTTCATTCCCAGCTGTTAAAAAGTAGTAAGAAGAAGGTGAAAAGCTTGGGGCATTTGTATCTTGAGTTTCCCGGGAGGAAGAAAAAAGGAGTTGTAATTCCTCCTCATTCAAACTGGGAATAATTTTCTCTGTGTTCTACTGAAAATGTCCTTTTTATGTTTTGAATACATTAAGCTGTTTGCTGGTTGTTTACTGTCCATGGTACATGAAGGGAATAGATCATAGTTAGCAAATAAGCTACTAGAACGTTTAGTATAGAATAATTCAATTGAAATAGATTTCATACATAAAGACAACATGTGATAATTATTTGTAGTTATTCTAACTAAAGCACTGTCCTCAGAAGAAATAATATCCCTTCAGTCATATGTTTTGTGGCTTCTGTGAATGACCCATATTAATTCGATTTCTAGAAACTGCCTCTTTAAATTGATGTTGGGTAACTGCTTCCATGCTAGACTATTGAAATAAAGGTATTACATCATTGTCCAAACACGTCTGCTTCAATAAAAGTATTTGTTTGCAAAAAAAGATATATATTTTAAATCTTTTACACAACCATCAGCATGCATGCCATTTTCCATTTCAGGCTAAGCATACATTTCAGATGTGGAAAAAGCAAGCATGTTGAAATAATTTGAGGCATGGGTATAGTCAGATCAGTTTTGGTAATCCAGAAGGGAGGGGTGCCCAGTGTATTATTACGTTTCATATATTATTTTTCAAGAGATGGATGCAATCAGTCATCTTCTCGCATATGGTTTGGAAAAAAAATTGTCTCCCTGGCAAGTAAACTGTTATTTAAGTACACAATCCACAGTACTACAGAAACAGTTTTGCCAAACTTGTCCAAGTATTCTCACATCCTTAAAGATGGTATAAATATCATTTATGGCAAGCAGTTTACTTCAGACTATATGGAATGCCTTCCTGCTCCCCTGATCTAAGTGTCCCAGTTTGCATTATGGCCTTTATTGCTTCTGTTTGATGGAGTGATCAGTAAAAATTTAATGACACTATAAAATAATAAAAATGTCATTAATTTACCACGGATCCTGGATGCAGTGGTTGTAAAGTTACATTAATAAACAGAATATTTTTTACAACAAAAAGCATTGTTACATGGGAACGTATAAATAACACACATAAATTTAAGAGCAATTTTACTGTTAGCACACACATTATTATGGAATAGCCAATAAGTGTATAAAACATAGTATATAAAATTTTATGAAAATATACTGTGCACATCAAAAATTCAGCTTTTATCTAAGTGCAGAGAAAAGCCATTATTGTGTGCTTACTGTTTCATTGCTGTTCTTTCACAAGATCACAATTTTATATTTGTTTCTAGTCATTTGAAGTTTGCAGCATTTTCCGAGGCAGGGGCTAAGGCTTCCTTTTGCTTTACTCCCTGCTTCACTGAATCATTCTTTTTACCTTCCACACGTGAAGAAGGAATTGATACTTTCTGGCAGAACGTGATGGGAAAAGTTGCTAATTTAATGCAAAGCTAAAAATAATGCCAAAGGGGTTGCAAGGCTTGCTTGGCGACACTGGAAATAAGGGATAACTATCTAGCAGTCTATCTGTCATCACTGGGGCTGCTCCATCACTGACTGTGATAATATGTGAATATGATGGATGCCACAGCCTTGTGGCTCATAACATTTAACATTCATCAGCTCTCACTAACGGGGGCTTTATAATTTAAATATCTTTATTTAATATGCAACATCTACCTCATACATCATAATTTCAAAGCACTTAGAGAACCAACAGTCCTGCAAGACTGTTGAGCAGACTTTAATTTTTTCAATAACTTTTACGTTTTCTGCATGTTTGTGACTGACAACGCATAAATAAGTGCCTAATCATATCACAGAATGGAAAATTAAGGTTTGGCTGCTAAGAAGGTTCTTTTTTCCCTTATTTTTCTCATTTTGAAGAAAGGATTATTGTTACTATGTGTTCAAAGTATAAAGAAACACAAAGGATCTGATTTGTGATGGGAAGTGCTTTCAGTTTCCTAATGCAAACTCCAACTGACTGTGTTGATCTTGTCATTAGAAAGGGTTGTCAGTGTCATATCCTAAAACTTTTCTGCTAAGATTTAAATGGAAAAACTTAAAGTACCTATATGTTATAAGCTCCATAGCCAGCACAAAAATCATAGCCAGAAAAAAAAAACCTGTTCAAAATAGGGGTCAAAAGTGCTTTTCACAGGGGAGAAAACCCCTGCACCTATCCATAGCAGTGTACTTTATGACAAACTCACCAAAATTTTCTGCTAATGGAGGTTAGGCAGGCAGCAATAGATGCAGTAGCTGATGTACATGTGTGCAGATGTAATGCATGTGTAGGTAACATATTTGTTCGTGCAGCTGTGTATAACCATTTATTTTTAATGAAGGGATGTCATTTTTTTTTTAAATCTAGGAATATGAAGTAGAGAATCAATCTTCCTCTCTGTCATATTAGGGGAAACGTGTACTTTTAAAAGATTTTTAGTCTATTTTCTCTAGGATGAGTTCAAGATGGGGTCAAAGACAAATCCCACTGAAAAGGATTCGAGCTTAGCGGGACAAGTTTCTTATAAAAAATGTCATATGAATTTGTTGTGTTTCATGGAATTGTAAAGGCATCTACTAGATGAAAGCATTTTTAGAATTGAGAAAGATTTTCCTATTTTTAAAAGTCCTCTGAATCTGTGTAAACCTGATGCAAATACTGACCATTTTTTAATATCACTATGATGATTATTTTCGGTAAAAAAAAGCAAGAAAAGGAATGAATTTAAGAGGCATTTCAAAGGCCTAAATATATCTATCTTTGTTAAAGCATCTCATGAATTAGGAGGGAGTTATAAAATAACTATAAATACAGCTCCTTTGTTTGACAAGAGCAGGTATTTTTATGGCATAAGTGCTTTCATTTCAGTGATTCTGAACCTTATCATACAATTTTCCCTTTTCTCCTTCCATGTCAAAATATTGATGTTCTTTCAGAAACTTTTTTTTTTTTAGTTTTCCTTTTCTTTTCTTTTTCCTTTTTTTTTTTTTTTTTTTTGTAAGAGAATATTCTCTGGTAAAATCAAAGAGAATGAATGACTAGAAAGATATTCCAAATGTGCATATTGATATGTAGCTGGATCTGTTGATTTTTATAGAAGAAAGGTATTTCTCCTTTTTCTGAAACACACTTAAAGGCTCTTCTTCCAAGAATACTGCAGGTGCTGTATTAACATCCTTTAAAAAAAAGGCTTTTAGTGCAAATATTTTGAAAGAGAAAATAAATGTGCCAAAAGCTGTTTTCTTAGCACTGATCTTTGTTTTTATCTCAACTGCAAATCAGCCCTTTGCAATGGAACACAGTATCCTTGATAAACTTATTTTTCATTCTCTCTACCAGTAAGAGAGATCCCATCCTGATGACTCAGGTGTATTTATTGTTACATTGCACAATATTTTTCAGTAAAATATTGGGCCTCTAGTACTGTAGTGCCTTTCTGCAGTCAAATTTTATTTGTAACTCTTTATTTTCTCTTGAGCTCCTTTGTCTGTGTAAGCTCCTTCATCAACCATGGATTTTACAGAAGAAAACAAGTGAAGTAATTAACCAAATATAAAATGCAGTTATTTTGTCTGACAACTGGGAGATTCTGAGGAACTTCTATAAATACATTTAGTACCTGAATTCCCTCAGCTGCACGTTGTGGCAACTGCAGTGTCAGACTGAGCTTTCTTTTCCTCTGCAAATTAAACAGAGAATAATTTAAAAAATCCATGGCTGAAGGAAGTGAAAGCATGAGGAATCAAAACATTCCTCCCTTTTCCTGATGAGGTTTCATGGCTGAAACACAATGACAATAGAAAAATAATAATATTGGAAAGCAGGAGTAGGAGGTGGAGCAAATGAGGAGTCAAGGCCATGTTTTGTCCTGAAGAACATTTCCAAGTTTCTACCATCTTTTGGGAGTGACTCTCCCAGTGCTTTCTCCTCGTGTCTAGTATGCAGAGCACAGAACTAGGTCATTGAACAATAGGCTGAACAGCAGTCAGCACTCTACTTCTGCATAATGCATTAAGTATAACATGGAGAAACTGCTCGTGGAGCTGAAAGCTGGTATTTCACGTCTCTGAATTCAAGCTGACATGACATTTAATATTGTTTCATAGTAATGAACAACAAGGTCTCATTCATTCACAAGTACAACATAATGCCAAGTTTAATCTGAAGAGGTAACAACAAGGCAAGAGGGAAAACATTCTATGTTCCTTCAAATGAGAACGCTAAATTAATGATAACCATTGAACACTCTGCCACTGATACACAGCACTACAGAGACCACTATTGAGAGACAATATTACACTGCCTTTAGAGTGCCCTCGTCCAGGAGTCAGTGAGGAACTGGGTTCACATATAAAATACCTTTCAGTTTCCACTTTCTGGTTCCAGGTTTCCTATGGAGGTCTCCAGCTCTCAAAAGCTTTCTGTTTTTCTGGGAGTGGGCGTTCTTTTTCCTTTTTTTTCTTTTTTCCTTTTTTGTCTTCTTAAGTTTCTTATTCACCGAGGTGCAACTTAAATTTCTAGACAAAATAATATTGGTTCTGTCCTCTATTATTCCTTCTTTCAAATATTTGTCTTTGAAAATCTCTGTATAAAATTCAGACTTGTGTTTTCACAGAGGTATGAATGCAAACTTAAATCTCAGAGTGGGGAAAAAGTGCTTTTTTTTTCATTAAAATACCAGTGCATTTTAATACAAACTCTTCTTTCAGCTTCTGAATTTTCATGTTTCCCAAATGCCGATTGTCTTTTTCAGCTGAAGTTGGAAAATAAGTGGAAAGGCAAAGTGAGCAGCATCGATCAGCACTGTGTGCTGCCAAGAGTGTTTTGTATTTGCATGTACAATCGTTTATGCATTATGGCACTGCAGATCAAAATAATCTCAAAGTTTCTGTATATGTTTCACATTTAAAACTGATTTTCATAAATGCAAACATTCAGAATCTGTAAGAAAAAAAAGAAAAAAAAATTGTCCCTGAGCTAAAATTCTAATTAGACGCATTCATTATTTGTTCAGATTTAAAAAATAAGGCATGTATCGATGCATACCCATATGCACTGGCATATAATGAGAACTATCCTATATGGAGCATTAAGAGTCCTTCTGTTCTTTTCCAGGAAAGAACAAGGTTTGAAAATTTAGGCCCACAGTTAACAGGGAAACCCAATGAAGATGGAAAAATTGGCCCCGGTGTCATCGATCTTACAAGGCCGGAAGATGCAGAAGGTGAGTTGCGATTTTGGCCATGGATTGTTGAACACTGCACCACAGGATGATGTGGCTGAAATACTGCCAGTGTCATAAGTGCTGCCTGTGTTACATTCCAGGGTAACACTTGATCAATCGATTTCTGTCCGAATTTGTGAGGTTTCAGTAGGTCCATAACAAAGTGTGGAGACACGAAGAGGACTCCGTAGCCCTCTTAGCCCTTCTGCAACACAACTGTCTTTTCCCCAAGCAGCTGCCAAATAAGTGCTTGCATTTTATACTCTTACTAAAATTTTAGGAGATATTGAGAAAATTATCTCAGGAAGGATATTATATTCCCCATTTTTTTAGTGTTTAGCAGCTTTGAAGAAGGTTAGAGCATTTTCAGAAATCTACCCATCGTGCACCACCTATTCAAGATTTAGCAAGCAGAATTCCATTCATAGGCAGCTATCAAATAATAATGGAAAAATACTTCACGTTTTCTGTATGAAAATATCTTTTTCATTATATAAGCCTTCAGAGCACTCATTTCAGTGAGAGTTTTAAATATAAATCTATATGTTTCAAGCCCCAGGTGGAAGTCAGTGTTTATCAGGACTGAGTTGAGTCTCTAGCAGGATTACCATGCATGTTTTGGAAGTGGATGTCACTGGGATCCTCTCTATCCTATGTACATGTCACTGGGATCCTCTCTATCACATGTGTATATGTAGGAGCCCTACCTGTTGAAATACTAAAGACTAATGTACTCTTCAGATGGAATATTATGCAGGATTTTGCCCCCTCAATTTACATCTGTTTGAGAATATTTTTGCCCTTTTTAAACTGGGGAAATTCTAGTTATGGTTTAAGAATTTCTAGTTATGGTTTATGAATTTTTCCATTAACATCCAAAGTCTGCTTTTTTCCTTGAATCAAAAGACTAGGACCAGTAAATTTTAGAGAGCTATTATTTATGAGCTTTTATTCATCCTTAATACAATTTGATTGGCCACTGTTGTATCATCTGTAAACAGAAAAATAACAAACAGAATGTAGGCAAAAAATAACATTCAGACAGGTGTTTTGCAACAATTCTTTTTTTTTTTTTTTAGAAAAAAGGAATCAGGAGATACATGGACTTTCCAAAGCACTTTTTGACCAATCAGTTATTTATAAGGTGCTTTATAAAGCAGCAGTCATCCAGCAGCAATATTTCATATTTCAACATGTTGAAAAATTTTTTTTTGGTCAGTTTGGGTGAAAATTTGCAAGGGGATACTTACAGATACGCAGTGACTGGTTTAGATGACATCAGGCCTCTGACCCCATTGTTGGTTTGGGTAATTTCCTTCAGTTCATCCATTCTCTTCCTGGTGCCCTTAATTTAGTGTCTTGATACCCCTTGTGGCACTGGCAGCCTCCCCTGTTACTGGATAGTGCAGAGAGGAGCTTTGCCATACGTAACCCAAGCTGCAGTGATGTGTGCCAGTTTAAGGACAGTGTGCATGTCATTCTAGAGCTGCAGGGGGGCACTTTGAGGCATGGGGCCTTGCCACATTAGAAATCTGAGTTCATGAATGGATTCAGATTTCCAGAATTTGTTTAGCAGCCAAGAGGTATCTCTGGAAAAGAGATGCTGAGTGCATGGGACCGCTGATCTGAAAAAAAAAAAACATTGGCAGGAGTTCTTAACTGAGCTGCTTATTTGTCCTTCTCGCTGTAGACAAGGTGAAGTTAGATGTTAGCTGGATGAAAGAAAAATACACTCAAAATATAACCTGAGTTTTGCCCCTTATATTTGGCAAGCAGACTAAGAGATGGCACTTCTAGACTAACGTAATTTACAGTGGAAGTGCACTGCAGACGGTGCTGCTGAAATATCAGCAGTTAAACTGTGGTCTCTGATGTCCTGTGCCATGCTGCAGACTCTGCCCAGCTTCTAATTATCATGAAACTATTATAGATCTTTCTAGGTTTGTCGAAGTTTTTTTAATGTGTTCCTATTATTTTGTGCTTCCAAACTTCAGCCCTGGGTTACTATGAAACATGGAAGCTTATTCTTGAGAATCATAGAATCATTTAGTTTGGAAAAGACCCTTAGGATCATCAAGTCCAACCTAGCATTGCCAGGTTCACCATGAATCCATGTCCCAGGGTGCTACATCTTTTAAATACCTTTAGAAGGGGCAGTGACTCAAACACTCCCCTGGGCAGCATGTTCCAATGCTTGACAACCCTTTTGATGAAGAGTCTAAACCTCCCCTGGCACGACTTAAGGCCTTTTGCTCTTGTCCTATCACTTCTTCCTCACAAAAACAATACAGACTCCCACATCTCTGCAGCCTCCTTTCATGCTGCTGTAGAGAGTGATAAGGTCCTCCTGAGCCTCCTTTCCTCCAGGCCAAACACCCTCAGCTCCATCAGCCTCTCCTCCTCAGACTGGTGCTCCAGACCTTTCACCAGCTTTGTTTCTCTTTCACCCCCTCTAAGAATGCCTTGCTGCATTCCATTGTGTTGCCACAGTCACAATCTCAGCTGAATGTCAAAGGTTACTAATAGGCACAGTCATGTTCTTCAAAGACTTCGTGTGTTTCACACCTTCCTTTCTGTATTGTCATTTTTACTTTAAATCTTTTTTTCCCTCTTTTTTTAGATACTATTTGAATTCAGGTTGCTGTAGAAATCTTTAGGTAATATTTCTGTGGTTTGTGTGTGCTTTTACACATATAAAATAAGGAATAAAGATTTCTGAAGTGACATATTGATGGCCAACTTTTGATGCCCTGTCTTTTCTTGTCAGAAATACACCCAGGTCTCTGAGGCCCAGGTGCAGTTGAGACAGAGTGAGTGGATGGATGTTAGATCTGCCAGGTGGTGTTACTCTCATCACCAGGATTTTAGGGCCTCAGAGTTATGAAAGTCACTACATTTAGGGAAGATATTAACAAATTGCAGAGTGTTCTTTTAAAAGGGTGGTGGGGGCAGGTGTAAAGGTGGGGCAGTGGTGTAGCAGACTTTTTCCTGAGCTAAGGATTCCAAATTTAATCCCACTGCTGGCCATAAACTGGGGGAAATGGAGTTTGGGTTGTACTCTAACCCCTGCAGTGGTCTAGAGCAAAGGGGCTGTCAAAGTGCAGTTCCACCCCCTGCCTACCTGCACACCCACGTTTCCATAGGAAACCAAAGTGTGCAGAGACACGGTGCATGTCTGTCCATCCCAGCAGGCACTTGAGAAAGACCAGATCTGGGAAGTGCTCCTGAGTCCCATAGTTTTGACACAACATTTAAGGTTCATGTAATACGTCAGAAGACATATCAGCAGACTTCTGTTTATGGAATCCCTGTGTAACAGTATCCGGCAAGGATTTCTCTCTACTCCTTACATCTTTTCTATAACATATGGCTGTGATCTGAGTCTGACATGATCAGAGTCATGTTTTCCTGCAATTTTGGGAGTGCTTGTGGTACTGGGTCATTTACCAGAAGCTGAAGCTACAGGGTTTTTTGGTTTTTTTTTCAGTCATGAATTATAAGTATTGAAATTCTTTAAACTTAGAAATTAGACAAATGTGAAATAGTACAGAATGATTTTTTTTTGGCTTGTTGTCCATGCTTAGTGTGTGAAAACCTTTTTAAGGTTAATTAAAGGTAAGATTTAATCAATGGTAGCTAGTTGTACTTTCAGAGATACAAAGTGGTCTTCAAACTTTATGTTGCTCATGAGCTAACAGCCATCTGAATGGAGGCCTGAATATCATTAGGAAGAGTTTTATATTAAATATGACATAAACCAATATTTCTATTACTGCCTTAGCCACCAGCAGGACTGAGCTAACTATATTAAAAATCATGCTCAAACTGTATTTAAAACATTGCCACTTACTGTGACACCATTGATGAATAATCCACAGCTGTTAGACTTGTATCATTACCTGAAATCCCAGTTGCCATGTAAAAATGTATGATACATTTGTAGTTAGCAAAATTCAAAAACACAATTTGAAAGCCTCATAAACATTTGGTGACTGGTATCCGAAATTATAAACAACAGCCAATTAGAGAACTAAACAAGGACTTTTTTTCCCCTCCTGAAACATTAACACTTTAAAGGAAACATAATTCTTTCTGTAGATGGCTTCATAATTTTGAACATTTGAGGCTGTCAGTGCTGAAATAGAGCTGACAGGGATGGACACACCAAGGCAGCTTTGAATGTAGCTAAAGCCAAACCCTCTCTTGAACGTGTCTGACATACATCAGCTGACCTCAGTGTGTAGAGTGTAGTCAGGAGTCATAGGTAAGCCCTGTTTAAATTTCAGGACAGAAAACCTACTAAAGTATTTAGCATACTAAATACTAAAGTATCTAGTTCTCAGTTATTGAGAATATTGGATGATGTGAATAAGATTTTTTGGTTTGAGTTCTGGAAAAAGATTTTCCTCTCACAGATGCTCACTTTTGGGTGATAGTGCTGCTTCTTTTGAATTGTAAAATGTGCTCAGTGTTAATGGATCCTTCTGGTTTTGTGGATGTGGTCAAATTCTTGAAAATTTGTAGGAAGTGTGTTAAGATTTTGTTTTCTAGTAGATAGAAATCTGCAGGGTAGACCTAACCTTTCTGTTGACAAACACTGATTTTACCTTAGCTCAGGTTGCATTGTGGTTTCCTTCAGCAGTTGTATTCAGGGATTCAAATTCCATCAAGACCTAATCTTCATTTCTACCAAAGAACTGGATCTATTAAAATGTAATTTTCTTGATTGGATCTTAGAGCAAAAACATCTGAATCTTATTGTTTTGCCCCTACCTCACTGTGAGATTTTGTAAAAGAGAAAAAACTTAGCTGGTTTTCCCTAGTGAAAATATAATGCATTGCAACACTAAATTAATTTTTAGAAAACAAATAGAAATAGATGAAAATGTCTTATTAGTAATTAACATTTAGTTCCCTCCCTAGAGGGAGGGAAGAGGCAAGAAGGCAGACACCATGCCCAGTGTTTTGCACACCTATTAGGTGTTTTATTAAAGGAGCAGCTCTACCATGGGCTCAAAGCCTCAACAACCTCATTCACACCCAAGAGCAAATAATTGCTTATACAAAAGGGTGAGGATTTCTTCCCTACTTCAAAAAAGGTTGGCTTTGAGCAGCTGAAGAGGCAGGTGAAAGGGAACCATGCATTTACAGGCAGATCAACCTTGGCAGGCTGCCAGGACAATCCAGACCTGTGAGGTAACTTGTTTAACACCCTCCTGTGCAGAAGTGTAAACAGCAGGTAGCACAGGCAGAGTAAAGCATCACCTACTTTTGTGACAGTGCTTCGTAAATAGCGGAGGAAAGAATTCCTCTCCACGCCAGAATTTGTCGCACGTAAATATTTGTAATAGTTGCTATGGCAGTTGAGAGGAGAAAGATGAAAATCAGAAAACAGTGAAAGCTGTCTGAAAACAAAGAAATGTATCCAGAGAGTAAGCTCAAGTACTGGAATTTTTATTGCCCTGAATTCTTGTTAGAGGCCTTTGATTGCAGAAACACCACCCCAAAACAAAACAAAACAAAAAACCAAAAAAAACCACCCAAACCACCCAAATCCAATAATTGTATCTTTAGATTTAAAAACAAAATATATCTTTATATTAATATATCTTGTATTAATAAGCCCAGATACAAAAATGTGGCCTTCATTAATTGTAGTTGCCGTTTTTAACATCCACGAATCCGATTGTGCCTTTCTTGAGCGATATCCTTAAATTTTCCAGAATAACTCATGACAGATAGGAGTCTGGGATGAAGTACTTAGGCATGGTATTTCAGTTGTGTTGGATGAGATTCTGTGCTTCAGCCCTGGAGTAACTCAACACCTGCAGATGGGATAGGAATAAGATGTCTTTGAGAACACCCCATCACTTTTCTGATGGCAAACACTTAGTGCACCTCATTGTTGCCAGCATCCCCATAACATTTTAGAGGGGGAACTGAAAAGCCTGTGCTGGGAGTGTATGGACTGATCTTTCCATAGCATTGAAACTTATTCCACTCAAGACATTAATATTTAACATATATTATGCTTCTCATTTTCAGAATAACAAATCTGGGTATCCACAACTGTTAACTTTTGATTTTCAACTGCCTTCGGTATTTTTTTTTCTCCTGCTAAATATTAGGCTTTCTTGTCTGACTTTTCCAAGCTACAGTAATTGATTCCTATAGAATAGTATCTTTATTTTAAAAAAATTACGCTTCAGATTTTTGATGTTGTACAATTGACCACTTTTACAATGCCCTGAGTTTTACATAGGGGCGCCTATTAGCACAGCTATCACTAAGAGCTTTTCACAATTTCCATTATAGAGTAAAACATTATTTTCAGGAATTTAGGAGATGGCTGTAAAAAGCAACTGTGGGCTGCAGTTTTACACAGCAAATCTTCACCCGTGAGAAAATTATTGTCACAAATGCTGAAAGCATCAGTCAGTATGCATTGCTATTTTTAGGTGGACTGACTGAAAAATTAAATATGGCAATTCAGAGGTTTAAAACATTTTTTCACACTCATGTACAGCCACCAGGTGTAAAACACCCCGTGGTCCTGATTCTCTCAGGGTTTCTTGGTACTGCTCCAATATGACAAAAGAAGCTTGAAGCTCCATAAAATAGTGTAAAATTTCCAGGCACAATAGAATTTTCAGTTGATGGAGAAAGCCATCATTATATCATACTGAGTGAAGGAGGGAGGGATCTTGCCCTTCTTCCTTAAATCTTGAGCACAGGGAGTGGAGCAGAAATATGAATACACTAAGGAAAGAACATCATATATTCTGGCTAAGCACAGCAATTGGTACAGATTCAAACAAGCCCTCTTTGTACAACTGTCTATTTTTCTTAGTCTAAAACGTGAACAGTTTTCTCCTTCAGGAGCCTCAGTATCTCAGAAATAGAAAATAGTGTTTAGGATCATTTGCCTTTCTTCCATGCACATATGCAAAGTGTCTAAGCAAGTGCCTAGTGAAGAACTTGGTAGCAAGGGGAAACTATTTGCTTGATTTGTACTTTGATTTAATTTCACAGGATCAGTGGTCCAAAGAATGTGCAGTGTGAGCATTGCAGCGTCTTCATAAATTCTGCAAATAATAAATGATTGTGTTTTCAATTTGGCAGGGGTGGTTTCACAGGAATTAAAAAAAAGGAGTGATTTGTAAATTTTCATGTAAGCCCCTTTTTCATGATAAACACTATATTTTTTATCCAAACCAGGTAACTGTGATTACGTATTAAGACATGCCATCGCCATATTTGTAAAAACATCTTCCTGGTTTTGCTCACTAATCCCAAATGCCCAGGGGTACCTTTCTTGAAAAATTAGCCTGAAGAACGGCTCCTGTTAACATGATGTTTCTCTTCTTTCTCTTCATGTTATATTATTTGCTAATTACATTATCAGTTGTTTTAATATCAGCACCCCATGTGAAAGGCAATAAGAAATGGCCTGTGCATATACTAGCCCCAGCTCCTTGCTAATTACTGATATGACAAGTGAAAACAGCTAGCACTGGATGGAAGGAATTAGTTATATTGATACAAAGAATGATGTTGCATCATTCAGAACGTGACAAATTATTGAAGATTGAATGCAGGAAGTGGGTCACTAAAGCAGTGGCTGCAACACATTTTAAAATCTTTTGCTGAGAATCCTGCATTTCTTAAAAACACGTAATTTGAGTGAGGTGGTTTTGTAAAACCCTCTCCCATTGTTAAACATAATCCTCTTTTACAAACTGCATTGTATTTAAGCTTTTAAAAATCATTGTTTTGGTAAAGAACATGTGAGCAAGCAATGAACAGTGTTCAGCCACACCTTGAACAATGCATCAATCAAATATGAAGTCAGACTGCCTTCTTTCTCTGTCCTTAATTCCCATCTGTCATTTCTCCATCTTAAAACAAAACAAAGCATTGACTGAAGTATGAATGGATCACTATGGCCCTTGTTCAAACAGGACTTTTTTAACAAAAAAGCTTTCAGGGATGACTGAAGACTGCAGAATTAGCCCCTGTGTTTTAAATTAATGTTGTATTTTCTGGATGTTCTAGGTGACACTCATGTCATGAGAAATTTGAAATGATGTGAATAACAGCTACACTGGCAGTAAGACTGTTACTTTTATGGAAACTTTTTTATGTTAAATAGATTAGTGCATTCTTCTTTGTATTGCTTTGACTTTGAATATGATTAATATAGTAACAACAATTGCTTAGCTGGTAGACCAGCTGTTTGTTTTTTGTTTTTTTTTGAAAAATCAAATCAAATCCATAGATCTTGTCAAGTGCCTAACAATAGTTGTTATTATTTTTTGTCTTGGACTGGGCTGTTTCCTCCATGATTTTCCTTTCTGTGGGCCTCTATTTTCCTCAACTGAGTATGAAATAAAATATCAAAGGGAAACAGCAACAATGTTTGTGGATTGAATAATGTAGATTTTTAGATCTGATGACTGGCAGTCCCTTACTTCTGGCATCATTACTTAGGCTGAAAAGCTTTCAACTGAAATATGATTCATATTTCTTCTCTACCAATAACATTAATGTCAGAATGGTTTTGTTAGCATTTAATTAATTATCTGTGAAGGGTCTTGAAGTTTGCAAGTGGCACATGATTGAAGAATATGATGACACTTAAACACCTCCCCAGATTTGTAGTAGAGGCTGCTTCTTCCTCCCAGTTTCTCTATAGATGTTTCATGGATCTTCACAGAGTAACTCTTATGTTAGAGCACATGTGTGACTGTGTCAGCCACTAGGAGCAAAAGCCAGGCCTCAAGCCCTAATTAATTCAGTTAATATCCCATGTAATTTAAAGCATTATTTTATTGTTTTAGCTATAGTCCATGCCTAGTTTCCATGAGGCTTAGCTCTGCCATAGAATGTGGTCAAGAAATCCAAACTGTTTGTGCAAGCCATCAAGCAAGTAGCTGCATTTAGCAGTTTTAATTCATTTATATAGCACAGATTTGGGCAGGGCTGGCTGTGAAGCGTGGATGTGCTAGCAGTTTATTTAGAGTTATTGTTTTGGTATTTATTAGGGCACTGCTAACAATTCAGCTTTAAACACTGGCGAGCGAATGCTGGAGCTGAGAACAGTTGCTTTGATTTCACAGGCAGCAGATATTCCACTCTTAATTTTAGCTTTAGACTTTCAAATGGGGAAAGATGTATCTGCAGG
Source organism: Euphonia xanthogaster (assembly GCA_034509185.1). Taxonomy (NCBI): domain Eukaryota; kingdom Metazoa; phylum Chordata; class Aves; order Passeriformes; family Fringillidae; genus Euphonia; species Euphonia xanthogaster. The sequence continues at coordinate 12,281,214 of JAYDZK010000268.1, read as the reverse complement.
TTGTGAGTATGGCTGTGAAAACTGGTGCTGTGTTTTAATTGAGATTAAGTATTTTGCTTGCATATGTAAAACAAATGTACTAAAAAAAGTAAACTCACTGCCACCAAAACTGAAAACAAGGCACTCTGGAAAATATATGCTGATATATAACTGGCTAGAATTTCCTTCATTTTGCAAAGCCACGAGCCACATGCATCAGCTCACCACAAAGTCATTAGGTCTTTTTAAACTCAGATGAAAAACATTAACAAATACCACAAAAGGCTTTAGTATGGCCCCTTTGTTCATTCACATATGGCAGTTTATAACTCCTGCACCACTTGGGTCGTGTGTTTGTTTAAGCTGCCTCCATCAGGCCAGCCCTGCAAGAACAAAAGACATCTTGCGCGATCCTAAGCAGGAAGTGGGCTAATCTAAACATGGCTTGTGACACTATAAGTAGAATAGAAAGGGGAGGGATTGATTAGTCATTAATGTCCAATTGACTCCATATGGATGTTGCAATAATAAGGCCTTTTTCAGCGCAGTAGCGGAGTTATTGAATTAGAGGTTTATGTTTCCTCAGAGCTGACCTTAGGGAATTCCCAGTTGGTTCTTCTTGTTGATGTTTTAAAGAGAATGGAGTCTCTTAGCAGGGAAAAGGGAAGCCTTATCAGAAGGAAGTGTTGCTTGGATGTAGCTAACCTGTGCTACAGTATATTCTCACCTTTTAGTATTTACTTAGTGCATTTCAGAACCCTTGCAGGTGAAAAATTTTAGAGGCCGTTTAAATATTGCAGTATTTCATGAATTGCTTGTGGCTTTCCCAGTTTTTCTCCCCATTCATTCACTGACATGCAGCCTGTGAGAAATGTTCACTGCTCAAATTGCAGCTGAATAATATTTGTTTAGCATTTGGAACAAAAGCTGCCTGACAAACAGAACATTTGTGTCACCCCTGTTCCAAACCTTCCCATGTTTCCAAGTGGGTATTTTGCCAGTGATGACAAGACATGCCAGTAAAGAAAGAGAAAATCTGAATGGTGTTGGGGATGAAGAAATGAGGCAGGCAAGGGGCAAAACAGATAAATGTTATTTTACAACTGCTACATGTCATTTAGATTGCAGTGAAGTAGCAGTAATTCTTTGTAACTTTCTCTAAAATTGATAACCCAAAATATTAGTTAAATGACAAGTCCTGTGCTCTAAGCTTGCCAAAGCTCCTCTTTCCATTCTGTTCTTCCCATATTTGTCTTTCTCTATTTGATTTTAACTGCTGCTATATGTTTCACGAAGGCTGCATTTGTCTGTACACAGCTTAAGAGCATGACAGGGCACTACTAAGCTGGTTTTTCATTTTCCCTGTCTTTATGGCATGTCCATATTTACGAGTCACCCATCTCTTGCAGTAAAAGAGTGACTCCTGTTTGCATGTTTGTCAGGTCCTCATCTCTGCAGTGCTAGCTGTATTACCACAGACAGGGCCAGATGTTTTGGAGGTCACCATCAGTCTTTTCCAAACTAGGCAAATATGTCACCTCAGCTTAATGAATAACTGATGGTAGGAGCTTCACTACTAAGCAGTCATTTTCATACCAGGAACCTAGAAAGATTGTCTTTATTTCTATATATCCTGTCTTGGTGTGTCCATGGAAAGTGATCTGCAGTACATACTCTAGATTAGCCAGATCCATTATCTGGGGGAAAGTCAGGGAAATGTATCATTTCAAACATGAATCCATGGCCATACTGTGAGGAGTCACTAAGGAATAACAAGGTGACTGACAAAATCTCTTTCTTTTTGCTGTCATTTCTTTTCTCTCTTTTCCTCATCTTTTTCACAGCTGTTTTTTTTTCTCCTTTCTGTCACGTCTATTATTGTTTGTTTTCTGGTAACAAGTAAAGGCCCAATCTCAGGTTTTGTTGTAGGTGATGTGCAAAACGTAAGGTAAACCCACATCTCAGTAAAGACAGTAGGATTAACCCTAATGTGGCCAAGATTTCAGGAAGCATGCAGAAGGAATGATGCCTGTTCTAATATTAATTTCATTAGTAGATGTAAGAACCTCAGATAAAGACAGGAATAAATAAATAAATAAATGAACAATGTAACAATTGTTATTTTATGTTTCTTAACATTTATTTCACACGGGGATGTTTATCTTTCTTGATGATCAGATTCTTTTGTCTTTCTAATGTTCTCTGATTAGAGAGCTCTTTAGAAGTGAAAATATTGTTGGAAATTATTTTCACGAAGCTATAGTATTTTTAGATTTATTCTGTGGCATTTTCTTTGTCTCAGTAATGCCCCTAAAGCAGTATGGAATCCAGCTTTCACAGAAGGGCTGCCTGCCATATATCCACAGAAAAAAGAACACTCTTCTTTAATCTGATTTTAGTTTTAAATCATCAAATTTATGACAAGTTGTGCAAATGCAGAGGGTCTAGGAAGTAAGGCAGTGAACACTTCCAGAAGCTAAAAGTGTCACTTTGAGGACAGCCCCTGTCTTTAGGCCAAAATATAGAATTTGCCAACTAAGCCACTAGGGCAGACAAACTATACTGCTTCTGCAATAATTGTAAATTCTGACCAGGCTCTTAATTCTGAAAATCCCTCCTCCTGTGATTGCAGTATGAACAGTAACTGGCAGAGCATTACTTACCACAGAGAGACAATTACCAATTCCTTCCCTTGTCTTGCCCTTCACTGGTAGTACATTTCCATTTTATCTGTTATTTTAGGTTCATTAGTAATTAGAATTTCCTGAAAACATTTTCAGAAAGATTTAAAACACCTACTTCTTTGCACTTGCATATACATTTTCTTTAAAAATTCCAGGTGTCTCTTTGAGCCGCTGTCAGTGCTAACTATAATTATCACAATAGGAAAAAACTCCATACTTTGTTAAATGTGTTGAACTTGTTTTTATAGGGCACAATAAAGTCACAATATCTGCTTGACAGGATGAAGTATCTAAGAGCAACCAGCTTGAAAGCTTGTTATGTGTTTCAACCTGTAAGACCTCACTGAGCATGTGTGTATTTGTACCATTAGCACCTCATTTCTAATCTAAAAAGGTACTTAGACCTTCTGACTTCCCCCATAGAATCCCATGCTGCAAGAACTATTTTATTGTAATGCTTTATATGCTGGATATAATTCTGTGGTTCTGAGACAGAAGAGCATGGAGATTATATTGCTTTAGTTATTTGCAGAAATTCATTTTGCAAATGCTTTTGTGATGGCCTATAGGTCAGCTTGCAAATATTTCCCCAGAGATCAAGCTCAAAGAACATAAACTCTTTGGCTGCTTTTTCAAGTCCTTCAAGTAAGGACTTGCATAAAGCAGATGCAGCCAGACTTGACCTTCTTGGGATGGTTGTAATTTATTACTCTAAGTAATAATTGTTTTCTACCATAACCTTTTTACGAAAACAGATAATTTATGATGGTTTTCTGCCTTCTTTTCATTTTTTGCCTTACTTTTTTTTTCTTTGTTTTTGTCTATTTTCATTCTGTCTAGATTACATCCAGATTAAAAAGCCACCTATAATCTTGTTCCCAGTAAAACTACTCTTTACCTGCATTAGGCTTGAAAAGTCCAAAATCGTGTTAGAAAGGGCTAAAGACAACCTCTTCCTTAGCTGTAGTGAATAAGTACCTTTGGGAAAGTAAAAGATGGAAAGACACCCAATGGGTTCAAATATGTCTTTCCTGTGCTGTGAGTAGAGCAGCTTAATAAGAAATTATAATTTTTGCAGAAATAACAATTTAATTTTTTTTGTCACCAGCTTCCTAATTGCCCACATACTAGTAACAGATTTTTATTACGTTATCTTAAAAGGTAGAACAACTGTTACATGCTATGTTGGACTTTTCTGAAATTATATAGTTCTTTGTCCCAGTAAATATTTCAGTGTCGCCTTACTATGTTTGCAACTTATTTCAGTTTCTATATAAATATCTTTGATATGTTTGTGGTCCAAAGCTTTTGGCAACAATGAGCAGAGCCTCATCGACCATTCACCCTCCTCAACTGGTTCTACCTGCAGGTCACTCTGCAAAACTGCTCTTCCCTTTTGCAGTAAAAAGCTGACTGCAGCCTCCTGTAAATGCAGAACACCTGTGGCACGGTGCTTAACTTAGAACAGTGCTAAAACAGTTTTGCAGCTCACATTTGCCACAAACCTGTCTTCTTTTATGTGCGCTCATGTTAGTATACAAATTGCCAAATTGGTGTCAGTTGTAAAGTAATGGCATGGGAGGCATCATAAATTACCAGGGTGATCCTCAGGAGAAGACACTGCTGTGTGCGAATGAGTGTTTTGCTCTCAGGGTAATGTATGTCTTCATCTGGCCCAGTAGTCAGCATATTGCCCTGTGTTGATGGATATAGTCAGCTTGAAACTACACTACATTTCACTGCACAATAAACATGGCTGTCAACACCATATAAAGCAAAATCAATTTATCCTGTATGGTCAGTGCGTTTTAAATGAAATTAATGTACTGTGGACCTGGTGGCAAAAAGGTAGTGTATTAGTTATGCATCCTCTATTTTAGGGCCCCTTTTTCATGCAAATGTGTTTCTTATATAGAATTTTAAAAAAGGTATGCCTATATAATGCTTTCAATCTGAATTATGAAAATTGATTTTTGCACAACTAAAAACTTGTGCCTGTATTCAGTAAAACTGCAGTGTTTTATTTTATGTACTGTAAATAATCTTATATTATTTGGCAAATGAATTCATATTGGTAGCTGTAATAGTTTATAAAATAAGGAGATCTATTGCTGCATTAATTTTTTGTCAAGTATCTTGCCTTTTCAAGGTATTAAATTATATGACCAGTTTGGCGAGGTCTGAGTCTGCCACTCCCACTGTAAACACTTTTTGCCTTTTTTATAGCTAAGGTATAGCTCTAAAAACATAACATCACAACTTCAGAAGGCATGCCTTGGTCATCTGTTTCTCCCCTAGTAACTAGTTCTACACCTCAGATCTGTGATCTCTAAACAGCTTTGCTGTTTGTGGTCAAGAAACAGGGCTGGATGCATTCAAAATCCCAGTTAGGGCTGGCATGTACAAGCTGAATTGATGAAGATAAAGACTGGGATACACTAAGGTACAGCAGGCATGGAGGTGGGGTGCTTGTCTCCCACTCTGGAGGCTCCAATGTGCTGTGCATGTACCTATTGGAGGAAGACAGTTTTATTACATATATGTGGCTCAAATCCTTCAAAGCACATCCAGAATTCAATCAAAGCAGATACAACTTTAGAATGTTCAGCTCCAAATATGATCTGATCCATACAAATGTACCTGGTGCACTGTATAATGTATGAAACGTTTGGCACGTGCTTCACTGCTCAAGCAGCAAAGTCGTTGTCAATGGCTTGTGTCAGCAGGCCTACATCAGTTTGAAATTTCAAATGTAACTTTTATGTGAGTTTTGTTAAGCATTCAGAGAATGTTTTTTATGGTAAAGCCCCAGATGGAAACTTTATCAAATCTGCGTGTCTTAATTGGAGAAATACCAGAGCAATTTGTTTCTTCAGTTTGATGTTGGGTCACCTCAGATGGGCAAGGCTGCCCAGCTACACTGAGACCACCAGTTAGCCCATCTCTCCCTCTCTCGTAGATCTGGTAGCAGGGGGAGAGAGAGAGAGAGCAAAAGAGGCTAAAATAAGCACAGCACTGAAAGCGCTTTCCTAATGCACGTAATAATGTTTTGCATCCATCTTGTTTCCTCCTGCCCTGACGTTACAGGGAGTAAAGCAGTGAATGGCTCTGCAGCTAAACTACAGCAGTATTATTGTTGGCCAACAGGAGGGGCCACGGTGGCTGAAGCCCGGGTCTACCGGGACTCGCGGGGCCGCGCCAGCAGCGAGCCCCACATCAAGCGGCCGATGAACGCCTTCATGGTCTGGGCCAAGGACGAGCGCCGGAAAATCCTCCAGGCCTTCCCCGACATGCACAACTCCAACATCAGCAAAATCCTAGGTAGGTGCAAGCAAAGGGCATTGAGATGTGTTGGCAGGGTTAGGTTGGAGAGTAGGAGGAATCTCCATGCTGTGAGGGTGGTGGGGCACTGGCACAGGTTGCCTGAGAGGCCGTGGATGTCCCATGCCTGGCAGTGTTCGAGACCAGGTTGGATGGGGCTCTGAGCAACTTGGCGGAAGGTGTTCCTGCCCATGGCAGGGGGTGGAACTGTATGATCTCTGTGGTCCCTTCCAACCCAAACCATTTTACAGTTCTATGAACTTCTCTAATTTTAGGACATATCTTTTTCTGGTGGATGTTCACCAAAAGTAGAATTACTGAAACTTATGCAAATGAAGATTCATGGCTTGTTTTCATTTTTATTCCCTTCCTTTTCCCTTTCTTTTTATTATTATTTTCCTTAATACTTTTTATTGCCAACAGCATCACAACATCCTTTAAAACTTAGTAGCATTGAAAAGGAATGCTTTGTGAAATCTGTTGTGAGAGTGTGTCCCAGTAAAGTCCCAATAACTGCAAGATCCCATTAGAATGCACTTGAGCTACAAATCACCTGAATGCAAAATGGGACTTGCTAGAGTACATACTGGGATAAAGTTAAAAAAGTACAAAATCAAAATCAGAGGTTTATGTCAGACAGTGCAAAATCAAGAAAGAAACCTGGCACAGTTCAAAAGACCTGTACATACAAACCTCACATCCAAAATAATGTTTGGTTCAAAACATTGCAATATTTAAAAAGCTAACCACTAGAAGTGTGCAATTAAAATATTGCTCAGGTAAAAGACTCAGTAGTTAATATTTAATTTTTATAGATTGGGACAATCAGGGAATATTCCATGGGTTTTATTTTGCCACTGTGCAAAATAAATGGACTCATTTTTGAGAAATTTTGATTTGCTTTTTAAGACCCCTCCAGAGAATTAGAAACATACGTGAGAATGAGTGGTGAAATGTTAAAACCTATATTTGCTTTTTGAGTCTTTGAAGTGAAAGACAGATTCCAAATGTAGCTCATAATAAATAAAAGTAAAAATCAAGTTTCCTCTGTAATCATTTTATTTTAAACTCTGAGTTCAAATACAAAGTTTGTTGCATGTTAGTTCAATCAGAGGCAAGAATACATAGAAATAAATGTTACTTTGTCCTGAAACCTCCAAAATCTTTCTTAGTAGTTCTCATATTTTTGTCTACCATATAAGTGAGTTATATGAATAGCCTTTCAGTTTTGTATAAAACCTTCACTGTTTCAGTGTTGGCAGCTGTAGGGAATCTATATTATTTGTGTGCATTCTGTGAAAAAAACTATTAGGAGCATAGTGACTGTATTCATTAAAATGTAAACTTCCAGCATAAATATTTCAGAAGTGCCAGCAATTGAGTGTTTGTTAACCATGGAATTAACCTGTCAGTATCTGCTCTGCCACAAATAAGTCTATGTCCGTATAATATCTGTGCAACTTTTCCAGGACAATGAGAAAAGAGACTGAAATATTAGAACTGACACAGAATATTGCTGGCTTCAGATAACATTTATACAACTTTTCCATTTGTTGATGTATGAAAAATGTTGGTAAAAGAATAGCTTCCACCCACGTTTACCACAGCTGTAATCATTTTATTCATCTCAAAGTCACCAAAAAGCTATTTTCTGCATTTCTTATTCCTGTCTCTGTTCAAGTGTTTAGATAGCTCCTTACAAACAATACAAGAGATCTGAATACTTTTGCCTCTTCCTGTGTACACTGTGTTAATTTTTAAACTTTTTTATTGGTGCAGCTTTCAATGAGAGTTTACAGTACCTGAAGTGGTGTATATAGTTACAATGTGCTTTCTGTTTTACTTTTTGTCTTTCCAATGTGAGTTTGTGAAATGTAAGATTCAGTTCCGTGTGCTTATTACATCTGGCCAAAAACTAATATGCCTAATAGAATTTAAAATAGGTGTCAGTATTATGCCAAGCTTATATCAGAAGCTCAGTAAATTTAAGATGCTCAGACAGCAAGGGATTGTTCATAATTTTGCTGAATCTATAAGGTTTGATACTTTTTTCCTGCTACATAGCAAGCTATTAATATCTATTAGCGGGAGTGTATAAACCAAATTCTCATAAAAATATCAAAGACTCCTGTGTCCCTAGGCAATGTGTTAGGCTTTTAACAGTGAAAGTATGGCTGCAGAGTTTCCTTAACCACCATACTGTGCGTGCTATTACAGAGGTATGGAATTACTCACAGATTAATGCTCTTATTGTAAAAAATTAAGTAGTCTGTTTTGCAGCACGAGGCTGAGATTTTGAGACTTACCTATTGATTTTAAGTGCACCCTATTTAATAGAGATTTACATATGCTTGGTCTGCAGCAATATCTGAAAGTCAGGGTTCTTTCAAGGCGTCTCAGATTGTGCAAGCCAATATATGTGCAGACTGATGTAAATTAAATCAGTTTATTCAAGGAACTTAATTAAAATTTCTTACGGCGAGAAGGCACGTTGAATTGCGTATGTGCATAGCTAAGCCTGCTTTACTTGAGCACTCACTAACATTTTGTGTCCATAGGATCTCGCTGGAAGTCCATGTCAAACCAAGAGAAGCAACCTTATTACGAAGAGCAGGCACGACTAAGTAAAATCCACCTAGAAAAGTACCCCAATTACAAATACAAGCCTCGACCAAAACGCACCTGCATCGTGGATGGGAAGAAACTGCGCATTGGTGAATACAAGCAGCTGATGAGGTCTCGGAGACAGGAGATGAGGCAGTTTTTTACCGTGGGGTGAGTACAATTGTTGCAATTGTTTCCCAAGATGGAGCACGCTGTTTGAAACCAAATAGACTTATCTGTTTAAGTCACTGACTAATGTCATCTAGAGGGAAAGGGTTTGAACCAGTAAGACCTTATTAAAAACATAAGATGGAATATGGAGCTATCGGCTTGCCGCTGAATGCTGATTATGAGACTGATTGTGGAATTCTTTAAAGGCAAAAGAAGTTGTTTCCCATTAGCCTGAAAGGTTTGAATCATGTCTTTTGTGAGTTTTTAGTAAGCTAATCCATTCTGGGTTAGTAATGACTCCAGCATCATTTCCTAAATTAAGAAAAGAACAAAGAGAGAAACACAAAGGACTATCCTGTGTAGAATAAGGAGTCAGGAGAGGGGGAAAAGGGAGAGGAATTGCATGAGGAACACACACAAATGAATGATATCAAGGTATGAAGCTACTAGGAATTTTGTTATATAGAGAAGTATACAATTTTTTTTCTAAAATGAGTTTTAGAAGGAGTCTTTCAAGTAGTGCATAGATAGACTGGGTAGATGTACAACTCAAAATGTATGGCCCAAAAAGATCCTGGCATAGTTTTAAGAACACTGTGTGTGTTTTTAGGGGTATTTCCTCTGGTGTTCAGCAGAGAAAGCAGTGCTATGAAACCTCTACAGGCTAAAGAGAACAAAAGTCTAGTGAAACAACTGCACCATAACTGATTTCTCGCTCTTGTTTCTTTTTTTTTATGAATTAATCTGTGATGCTCAGTGCTCTAACACAATGTTTCTGGTGATTTACAAAGAGTCTAAAAGCTGTCTCCAGTGCCAGCCTTTCCAAATTCACAATGTTCTGCTTATTTCTCTAATCACAATAGTGTCCTTTTGTTGGGTACTTCACCACCAGATAATTGACCTTGACGTCGATTATGTGCCCTCATTTTTGGCTTGGGATGCAGAACTCCTGTTGCAGTCAATTATTTTGTGGTACAGCCTGCAACAATGTGGCCTCTTTCTTCAATCAGTAAATAGAAGTGGTTTTGATATCTTGAAATAGCCTTCCAGCCTATAGTTATGACATTGTTTTTTTATTCTTCAGTCTAAGGGAAATTGTTTACTAATAGTCTTCCATCAAGATTGCACATAGGACTCTAACTAGAAATCTGAATTTATACAGTACCTCACAAATTATATTCAGATTGAGGGAATGAAATTCTAGCTTACGTCTTCCAAAGCAGATTGACAGACGAAATCACATCTAGACAAGAAATGCAAAAGAAATGCCAAAACAGCAGTCCGAACAATTTGAGAATTGTTTGCTAATTCAAAAGAGCAATAAGCAGTAGCATTTTACACATTCAATGTGATGGCTAAATGGGAGTTAATATTGAGGATTGATTTAAGAAACTTCTATAAGGGCCTACCTAAGGAGTGAATTCCTATTAAAAGATATATATACTGAAAGCTATTCAGAACTAAACTTGTGTAACCTAGATGTAACATCTTTCTCATATGTCCAACAGTGTGATCATGAAGACAAGGGGAATGTCACCATTTTTTGAAAGGATTGTTTCCAATTTCTAATCATGCTAAGTCCACTTCATCGTGTTCTATTAATGCTAAAGAAGTTTAAACTAAACTTCTGTGCAGTTATATGATGATGCACTGGACTTGACCAAAACCAATGAGTTTTAGTTGTGCAAGTGATGGAAAAGGGAGTATGAAGTCTAATGGATGCATTCAATGGAGATGAAATAAGATCTATGTTGCTGTTCAATGTGCATATAGACTACGGTCCTGAGGAATCACAGGCTGGGATTTTAAAAAAATTATTTCATATTTCCCTGTGACTTCCCACTGTTGTCCCAAATTCTCCTTTTCTCTCAAGAATAATTTAAAACAAACTTATTGGAAGACACCAAGTAAAATTAGTGAAAAAGCCAGACGAGAACATCTTTTTTGAACTGAAACATAAAACATGGGATCATTTGTCTCAGCAGAATAGTTTATTAAGTAATGAAAAGCAACATTTCTTCCAAATAAGATTATAACTAAGTAAAACACAGTAACTGAGCCCATCAGCTTCTTAAACTTACTCTTCCCTGTGTTTAACATAAATATCACATAAAGCATCAGCTGGAACAGTTTTCCTAACTGACCTCACACCCCCATTATTTTTCCACTGTTTTGATGGAACAACATAAATCGTCCTTCAGAACTGTAGACGTGAGAGCTGAGATGCTGTTTCCTCTTCAGAGTGAAATAAGAGACAAATGTGGTTTTTCGGATTGAATATGCTCTGTGTTTACAGTAAATATTTCAGTGGAAGATAGAGAACAAAAGTACAAAATAGACTCCAATGAAATGTGCCAAGTGCTTCATACTGCTTGAAGTACTGCTGTTTGTTTTTTTGTTGCCTTTTTTTTTAAAGAACAAACCAATTAAAGTGGGAATGGGTGCACCAAAATGGCAACAAAATATCACAGAATAAAAAGATGAGTAAGAGAGGTGTGAAGAGTCAGATACACATTCAAAGCAGGTGGCTAAAGGAAATAGTAAAAAGCAAGGAAAAAAAAATATTTTTCATAATTGTGTTTGCATTTTTCTTATACCAAATGTTCATTTATGTTTTAGGCAATCCAGTAAGGGCTAATTCCTGTCAGACTCCCTTAGGTGAGTCAGTGGCTAACATAGGATAATTCTGCTATGGGTACAACCCACCACCACAAACATGGAATTCTCCATGGCTCAAACTTTTTTGTTGCAGAAGGCTCACACTACTCACTTCACTGAACCACAGCCTTTGACAAACTTTGGTAAGATGCAAGAAGGGAGTTTAAAGAATTTCAAGATACAAACTAGAAAGGATTTAAAATAAAATAGAGAAATAAGCTAATGAATGGCTAGGTTCTGTTCTGATCTTTGAAGAAAAACCTCCAAAGAATTGAACGAGAATGAAGATTTCTTGGAATAAATTGGCCAGGAAATTAATGTTTTCAGATAATTGTTATATATCTAATAGAACAAAATCTGTGTACTGCCAAGTGTTCTAAACAACAGAGTGGAACTTGCAGCGTGTGTAGGCCTTCTATTGCATCCCTACATGAGTGAATTTTGTTCCAAATGAGGCAGATAATGTACAGAAATAATTCATGCTTAATGCAGAGTATGTTAAAAAATTGCTGCTTTCAATATAGGGGAATCTGAATCTGGAGCCAGCTATGTCTTTAAAATAATTGAGTTATTTTTAATAGTAAAATTATTAATGGAACTTGTGAATGATACCTTCAGCATAAGTTAATCCTGAACAGACTTCAAGTGATTTACAATTTATCCTCAATAGTAGTTTTTTGTAATGCATAAATAAATGTGAGCTAACAAATGGATCATATATAAACCATAAATTCAGATCTTTTAAGTTGAGTCTGTCTTTTGTTGCCTTGTCTTACAAAGATAATTCATTGCTCAGTCATTTTTACAGTCTAATACACTCTAAATAGAAGTATATGCTATATACATTTCTCTGCAAAATGATGTAAGCAGCAACTTTTTTTTTCCTGTGCTTTACCAGACTAAGATGTTTAGAATAAAGCCTTTATAGTGTTTATAACTACTGTACACACATAGTCTGAATGTTGCTAGGCTATGGTTTTGAATAAGTCTGTAATATTATACTCCTGTAGCTTGAACTTAAAGCAAGTACACAATGGGTGCTTTTGTGAGATTTACTGTTATTTCATTCCTTATGGGAATGTAAGTTTCAGGGGTGTGTAACATATGAGCATTTTGCTTGATGCAATCAATTTCTGCTTCAGACATTTAAATAGCTGTCAGAAAATGGTTGGGAAGGGATCAGAAAACAATGGTCATTTGCCAATTTAAATGTTTGGCTGGTTTGGCAAAAGTCAAAAGACGAACATTCTCCAGAAAAATACTAAGAATATTAATGCCACAAATTTGTGAGCAGGTCAGTTTGGCTAAGAATTTTCATGTTACTTACATTTTTATATTTACTTAACTATTTTGGGCCAAATCTTAAGCACCAGATTGGACAGACAAGTTTTCAGCACTGGCAGAGCAGAGAGTGACCCCTAGTAATTGTCCACATGAGGATTTCTTTGACAAAGAGGCGATGGTGGGGACAGGAGTGGTTTGGATCCAGGGTAGGTAGAGATGTGCCACCATTCCTCATGGCTCTGAAGAGACCAGAAGATTAATGTTGCTTTCTGGAAATCTTAACAGGCAGAAAACTTCCATGTGCAACCGAGCTGAATTGTAACCTGTAGCTTGCAGGTAAAGTATGTTTTTATCTCCCCTCTCCAAGGTCCTATGATAGGTAAAACTCTAGCTAGAAGCAATGATTAAATATGTGGAATTTAATGTAATAAAAGACTCCATTAACACGAATGCCTTTAAGATCTACAAATATGAGAAAACATAATGACCAGAGTTGTAGGTTAGAAATTCCAACTCTTCCTTTCAGGGAGAGTAGTGGGAATTTAAACAAATGCTCTGTTTTCCTCCCCACAAGAACTTAATTACTTAGGAAATGATAACACTCATCTCTAGTAACATATGCCATCCACATAATTTGTGACATTTGAAAATAAGACTTTCTGGTAATGTAGCAACTAGAGCAGAATTTACAGTGACAACCTGATCAGCTCTAAATTATAGCAGGTATTACATCAGGGGTAGGTGTCCAGTTACTGGGGGTGTGTAGGTGCCCATGTTTAAGTGCTAGCAAATTTTTTGCTAGCAAATGGGTAGCAATTTGAGACCCTTTCCAATTAGGTGGTACAGTTACCACATGTTTACAGTTCCACAGTGAGATATAGGTAATTTAAAGTTATTACCCAGCCAGCAGCAGGCATGCACAGCATGTCTGATTTTTGTTTAACATGTAAAAAAGGACTGCATTTATGAATGACAAATTCAGTAAGCCTTTAACTTTCCTGCTATACCAATGAAGTTCTTTGACAATTAGATTCATTCAGTAGCTTGCCATGCGTTTGCCTGGTGTGCTCCCAAGTAAAAGTACCTCTGTGAATTTGGCTTCTTTATGCTCAGATGATCACCTCCATGGTGAAATGGGTGGTACTTGGACAAGTGTACCCAGTCCCACAGAAGGGTTCTGCTGACTGAGTTTTAAATAGCAGGATTTCTCTGTCCTTTAGGCCTTAAAACTGATAACCATCACTTCATCAACATATGTCACAGCATGGTCTTAAGCAGACTTTTAAAATTGTTCTTGCTGCTTGTAAAAAGACAATTTGCTTCTGAAAAAACACAAACCTTTTGGGGAGGGGAGGTATAGAGGTGGATATTAGTGTTCTGACGCTTAATGTCATCTGTAACACAGCAGCAGCTTTGGCTCAATCATTCTTTGAGTCCGTTCTACAACCTCTGTTACAGGGGTTGTAAAAACTTTTCTCAAAGCATCATTTGGCATTGATATGATGGTGTTCTTTGATGAACAACTGGTGATATTTTGTTTTGTGAATTTATTTATTCTGAGAAATACCGGTGAAAGATTATTAGTTGAGCAGATCAGAAAGAAGTAAGTGTGTATGGCCTGGTGACAACTACAAAGCATTTTTTGTTGACCATGTGTGGGTTTCTTTTTCCTTTGCTTTGTGGAAACATTCATTAATGTGAACATTTGCTGTGTCTAAAAGTTGTGGAGGAGATACTTGTGGGTTTTTAGCAGTAATAGCTTATACTCCTGAAAACATGCAATCCTAAACCAGGAATGTTCCCATGTGAGGTAGGTGTTCAGTTTTATGGATAAAGTATTGAAAGATGTTTGCAGAAAATCACTTGCAAGCAAATACATTGGCTGAAAATTGTTTTCACAGAACATTTATCAGACCATTTAAAAAGTGAAAATTTAGTGAAAAATCCCAAGCTGTTTGTAAATCATCTGCAAATCATCATTTGCAAACAGGAGTATAATGACTGTGTCAAATGAATTACTGCATTTTTGCTCGCTGCTAGCCAGGTGTACGAGACTTACACAACAGATGTTTGAATTTCTCAAGCTGTGCAGAGGCTGTAAGAGTCAGGCTAAAAGTACCAGCGTGGCAGGACTGCAAACTGTTTCAGTGGTGTGTCACACAGGGTGTTCATGATTTCAATGTATCACTACCCAAACCAGAAGGACTGCAGCTTCCCTGTAACTCTCTAGTGTGATGTTTATCAAAATTAGAGTTTGATCAATAAACAATAAAGACTCGACTTATAGAGTTTTTTAAATAAGCTTAACATTATCTTCTGTATTGATTTAGCCAATGATTAGGAAATTGTGAGACTGGTTTATAAAATGTCCTTTTGAATTTTGCATGGAATGACATAGTAGTCAAGTTGCAGTTTCCTTCGACTATTCAAACATACCTGACACTGTTTCTCCTGCTAAAATCTATAATAGTTCACTGTTACTGAGTCAATATTGCTCCAAAGAAGGTTGGGAATACATTGAAATGTATGATTCTTTAAACAGATTTTGCAAAAAGGCATGTATGTTCAATAACTAGTCAATACAAAGTCAGCATCTTCCAGGGCAGATTTGTTTTCTTTTTTTTTTTTTTCAAGTACTTGGCTTCAAAAGCCCCATCTTACACATAAAATCCTGAAAAGCAAATGGCATTCTGATGATGGATCCAAACAAAAATCAAAAGCCAGCAATCAAATGTCAAAAGAATGCCCAAGTGCCATAGGAGTCTACTTTGCACTTATACAGTAAATTACATGCTTCAGTTTCTGCCTGCTGTTTTAGGTAATCTTGAGGTCCTCTCATTAACAGAAGCTCTTGCCATGAGTTTAGAGGGTTTAGATTTTGGATACATGGTGTCTAGAGTATCAGGCAGGCATGATAGGGTGCCTGAAGCCTTTTGATGGTCTCTGTCCAAGTGCCAGTTTGTATTATGGTTTGAATAAACACGTACAGTACATGAAAGGATGCCTGGTAGTGACTGAAAACACTTCAGTTCCCAGTTGTCCTTTGGGGGAGATAATGAACCAATACCATAGAGGACTCTGAGCCCAGAGGAATGCATGAGGCCTTTCTAGGAAACCACCTGCTTTTCTTTCCTTTGGACTTGCAGAAGGTCTTCCCTACTCTACACACAGGCAAGTGACACTTCCCTCTTGTTTTTCCTTGCAGACAACAGCCTCAGATTCCAATCACCACGGGAACAGGAGTTGTGTACCCTGGTGCTATTACCATGGCAACCACCACGCCGTCCCCTCAGATGACATCAGATTGCTCCAGCACCTCTGCCAGCCCTGAGCCCAGCATCCCTGTCATCCAGAGCACTTATGGTATGAAGACAGACAGCGGAAGCCTTCCTGGGAACGAAATGATAAACGGAGAGGATGAAATAGAAATGTACGAGGACTATGAGGATGATCCCAAATCAGACTATAGTAGTGAAAATGAAGCCCATGAGGCAGTCAGTGCCAACTGAGGAGTGTTCACAGAATTAAAGTACTCAGACTCATTTGGGTTTTTTTGGGGTTTTTTTGAACAAAAGTTCTTAAAGAGCCTGCATGCATGTGTGGCTCCTACAGTTACATCAGCAGAATGGTCTTAAATGTTTCTTATCGTGTGAGACAGATTGTTTCCCTAATTTTTCATGAACTTGGGTTTTTTTGTTTTTGTTTTGTTTTGTTGGTTTTTTTTTAATTTAGATGAAGACATAAATATCAGACATCAGGACTTGAGAACTTATATGAATCAATAGCTGTCTTACAAGTCTTACCTTTTGTCTTTTTCCGTTTGGATGCTGATAAAGGTTTAAGTTACTGTTTTAGATGGGGGTTATACATTCTCACTCAGGTATGCTGTGCCAGCCTACAGGTTGTGAATGTGTTTTTATTCTGGATTATTTTAGAAAACAAAAACTGCAGATTTCATATTGTGAAGCAGAACAAGTCCGCAAGTGTGCACACCCGTGCATCATAGCTTGTCTTTAAAAAATAGTCTCTGAATTCCATTTTTTTTTCCATATGTATAGCTGAACTTCAGATGTGCCAAACTTTTCATAACTTTTGAATCTTAACATTTAAACAAAAAAGTCTTAAAAGAGACACTGTAAAGTCTTAGACAATCCTTTGGCATCTTAAAAAAGAACTTATATATGAAACCTAATTTTTTTCCAGAATATGGTAAAGTACTCAGGAATCTGGAGACAGGATATTCTTAATTAGTGAACATGGTTGCCATAGTGCATGTGCCCAATTGCTTTTGCCTCTTGATGTGCCATTAGTGTGAAATTTTAAGTAAGCACAAAAGAGCGATCACCAGCTATGGACAGGCCTGTCTTAGCAGTGTGAGGCCACCTCTGATTACATTCTCTACCCCTTTGCTTTTAACCCTTGCATTCAGTCTTAACACATTTTCTCTTAAATAATTTATTCATTCCAGAATGTCAAGGGTCCAAATACTTAATATTTATTTTTAAAAGTACACTTGGTGGCATTACACTTACAATTCCTTATTGATATTTTAAAGAGCCTCTTCTTTCCCCCTCCCTAAATCACACAGGTATATGAAAATAAAAGTGCACCTGCTACTAAAATGAACATGACCCTTATGAGTGAGAAATTCACTTGTTCCTCTAACACTGTATGTTCAAGGAGCGCTTGGAAACACTCTGCTATATGTATTGCAAAATAAAGTGAGTACTTTTAAATGTACATAGAGTACAAATACCCCTAAAAATGTGTTTATAGTTATATACCTCTACACTTAGCAAGGGCAGATGTGAAATCCAACCTGCGTTTACAGTCCACCATGCTGAATTTTTAGGGCCTGAGGAATCTGTGGCCAATCATGGCTCTGTACATCATGTTCCCATTGCCACCTGAAGGAACTGTGCTACCTTAAGTATTTATGCATTGATTTATTTGTGAGACTCCAAGTGGGGAAGGGAGGGACACTCAAATATCTAATTGCAAAGGTGGAAAAATGGGTCATCAAAAATATTTATTGTATATTAGTCAGGTGGGAACGTGACTCGTCAAGCGCTTTGGGATCTTTGGACGTAAGGTGCTATAGAAATAAAAATTTCTATTACTTCTAGAAACAATGCAATTACTGTAGAAAATTCTGGGAAATATGCAAGATTCAATTTAAAGATTGTGAATCTGTTAGATTTCAAAGACAGAGGAGAAACTGCCTTTTTTTTTTTTTTCCCCCTCATATTCCACTCCTGTTCACAAATAGATCACTGTATATATACAGTTCCAATAGGCCTGAGGTATAACTGTGCTGAAGATCCCCAACTCTTTTATTTGGAATTGGCTCTGTTCAGCACACTGGTGATAAACTCAGGCTCAGACTGAGAGGTACCAGGGGACCTAAATCAGCTCCTCTGGAAGTCTGGAACATCTTCTCATAGGGCTGCACAAGTTTTGCTTTGGACAACACAAGGAGCCTGTGTTAGTCTGGCTGTCCTTGTGCCTCCTGCTCTGCAGACACTCCTGTGAGCTGCAGTGGCAGGATGCCCTGTGGAGGAGCAGTCTCCTTCCTGACAGCCCCACTGACCCCTGTCCTGTCAGAAACAGCCATTTTTGCCACTGTAGGAATCGCGTTTCTATGTGAGAGAACGACCCCCCCGAGACAAAGAAGATTGTTCAATTTACAGGACAATTTATAAAGATAATGGCATAGAAACACAATGGTCAAATTTCTCTGACCATTTTGTAATTTGGAACAAAAAAAAAGCTATATTTTTAATATTTATTTAACTGTGTTCTGAGTCCATGTCTAATAAGCAATAAAACTGGTCTAGCCAAGTCTTCAAAGGCATATGCTGTGTCATTAGCTGGTGAGCGTCCTCTTTAAGCTGGCTAAGGTACTGATAGAAAGTGTTTTTTTGTTCTTAAAATAGCTTGGGAATTTGAACTGGTTTTAATACATTCAGCTCAGATTGGGGGGAGGACATCATTATTTCATAGAAAAAAAAAACAAAAACAAACTATTTATTAATGTCTTACATAATTCTCCAGTTAGAAGTATCTCTCCCTCCCCCCACGTCACTTTCTTTCTCTCTTGCTCTCTTTTTTTCCTGGTTTTGTTGCATAGGTAGAATGCTGTATTGCTAGCATTGTATTTTATGTAATTATTTTTTTGCACAAAGGCAAACATTTAGATTAGTTGGTTAATTTTTTTTTTTTTTTTAAATTTTATGACCATGCCAAAATAATATTCTGCAGGCTTGTGGAGAACAAAGGACTGTTCTTTAGGACTGAAACTTGATTTTGCTTGTAGTACAAAAAAAAACACACACTCACAGATGTTGTTTCGTAAGTGTTATAAGCACTGGATATAAATGGTATTTTTTATCACTTCTGACTAATGTGAAACTGTTGTACAAAAACTACATGAACAAAAGTCATCTGTTTCGACTCGTGTGGGCCTGCCTCACAGTTGCCGGATTTGAGTCATTTTTATGTCTTGTTATTTCATTTATTTATGCAAAATACATGTATGTATGAACACTTTGTTTTAGCTCCAGCCCTGCCTCAGTGCTGATGCTCTGTATGTTAAAGCCACATTCTCGAAAATGACTGGCTGTTCAGGAATCACCAGCTGGTAAAAATTGCATTTACTGGCTGGGGGAGTGGGAGGAACATATTTGAATCTGAACTGTGCCTATGAGCGTGTTATTCTATTTATTAGCCGACATTGGCTCTAAAATGTCAGTAGAAATCAAGGAAGGACAATCATAAGGATGAAACCCAACATTTTTACTTTATTAATCGGAGCTCAAAACAAAGTTTTTTGATGAATTTGCCATCTCATTTTAGATTTTTTTTTAAATTGTGTAAATATAACATAGGAAATAGAATTTTATTTTTTGTTCATGGATACTTAGTGAAGTATAAGTTATGTATTTACTTTTGTTCTATATCAGTGTATGTTGGTCCATATTAAATGCTGACAAGTCACTGTACCTCATGTAGATGCTGAATTTACACCCGCAGTGTGAGCGCAGTATTGTGGACCTGTAGCTGGGACAGCAAGATGCCTCACTTGTGCTCTCTCTGATTTTTAATAGCATATTCCACAAACAGGGAACACTTTCTTCTTTTTTAGAAAGTTGATGCATGAAACATGCCAAATTTTGGCTACATTTGATGGGAAACACAGTCTTCTGAATCCAAGTAAAACCAATGAGATATTTTACTTAACAAGAATGGCATTTGGAAGTCAAAAGCATATCCCTGAAAGATTAAAATGACTGAAATGGCCCTTGCAACGCCGGCAAGACTCAGTGATATCAAACCTTTATGTTGTACATCCGTTTAATCATGTTATTGTTACATCAGGCTATAACACCAGAGAAATTGTTCACACAATACACAAAGAGGATTCACGGAATTGCTTCTTAAGCTTTGTGTTTGAGACCCCTTAGAAACTGACTGGAAAAATAACTCCATTCAGGAGCACTAATATAGTAATACTATTTTCTCTGTGAACAGTTTATTTAATTAACAGATACAATATATTTTCTTTTGGAAAATAATTAAATACTTATATTCAAGGGAAAGAGACTCCCCAAACAGTCTGGTACCAGCCAGAATTGTTCACTTTTATTTTAAAAATGGAAGAGAAAGGTCCCAACGGAAACCATACTGCTTTCCAGGGTTTATGTGCAGAAACAAGTCTGGGGAACTGGCCAGATTCTGGTTTGCCTGCATGTTTGGGCATCACCATTTAACTTGTGAAACCGCCTGCTGAGCATTCACAGGATCCCGACACAGTGCTCCTAAATCAGTGCACTCAGGTGCAGGGGGAGGGAAAAGACAGGGGGATGGCTCTGGGATGGAAATACAAACCCAACAGCAGCATTAGCCCCAGTAAATACACCACCCTGGGCAAAGTGCACAGCAGCCAGCTGTGAGCAGCCTCTGCTTTGGATAAACACAACACAACCACCTCCCAGTGCCATGTAATCTCCGGGCTGGCTTTCCTCATTTTGGTTCTTGGCCACATGAAAGGCATGGCATTTCAAAATCGTCTCCCAGCAAAACGTTGTACAAGATTTAGGCCCCATCCTCCCCCAGAAAAACACCTGCCTACCTGCCTGACATGAAGCATGTTAATGCTTCCACAGTGGTCACGAGGAGCAGGGCAGTGTTGGTGTTAAGTGGGGTGAGCTTGGCTGAGCCAGGGCCACAGTAAGAACAGCTACACTGGAGATGCAGCCAGCAGGATGTATGATAGAGTTTTTCATGTTTTTATGAGAAGTTTACGAATGGCTTGGACCCCTCGGTGTTTTGCATGCTTTTTTAAGATTCAAGGTGGCACTTAAGCATGTTCTTTTAAAGGAATAATACTATATGACCTCATTTGATCATTTACAAAACCCTTTTTCCTTTAAAAGAAACTTCTAATATTTTTTTTTGTAAATCTGTGATTTTTCTCAGATCGAGATACATTTTTGATATGTAGCAATGCCCTGCTACAGAAGGAAAAAACAACGCATATGCAAAATCATTTCATTTTAATCCAACGCCCTTTCTTAACCACCAGAATTGTTGGAAATGGTGACAAAGAAGTGTTCTGAGATTTCACACGCTGGGTAAAAAGGGGTAGGGTGGGTTGAACTGGGCTGAAGGAAAACTTATCAAATTGGTATTTATGGCAATATGAAAGCTATAAAGCAACTTAGTGACATGGCTTGCTTTGTAATTTCCGCTTTCTAAAAACCACAAGTGAGGTCCTTGGTGCTCTTGGAATATGGGGAATGTGCAAATATTTAACTGTTTGTATGCTGCACATTGCAGACCTGCTAGTGTGCATTCTCCGTTTGTCTTCCTTTGTCATTTGTGTTTTGCTTTCCAGAAAGCAATGTTGTTTTTTTTTTCTCTTGTACCTTTCTTCAGCTCGTAGCAAACTAGAATGCTTAGCATTTATGTTCATTCATTATTGTATTTCCCATGTAAAATTTTTTTTTATTACATTAAGACAAGCTTATAAGCTGTTACTACATAACTTATCTTACTGTAACTCTTATTTCCTGACATTGTAATTTGTTTGTGATGTATATTGTGAGATTGTACTCTATGTTAATTTAATCAGCACAATTCACTGACATGCTGGACTGACATGCTAGCTGCTGTTTCAAATTGTAAAGTTTGTGTAGAGCTGTTGGGACAACTGAGACTCTCTTGTCAAGGTACTATGCTTTGATTCCTATAGCAACACCGTGGGTGCAGCTCTTACTGGCGAGGGCTGCTTGTTTAACAGCCACTGGCTACTTAATGGGCAGGTTTTCTTTGTAGAAATTCTATATACAGTGCAGGTACCTACCTGGGCCCATGGCCGGTAATTATTTGGGCGTTTAGAGGAAAAACTAGTATCTATTGCTGCTTTGAATATGTTTTAAAGTCTGAAAATGTAAATAGTTTATCAAAAAAAAAAATCTTGTACAGTCCAGTGTAAAGTTTTTAAATGAACTTAAAGGTTGCCATCACATCTCACACTCTCCTCTTGATACAGTAAAAAGAAAAAAAAAAAAGGAAAGAAAAAAGTTTGCTAAGGATATTGATTTAAGAAAAAAAATCTGTTCTCAGATTAAAAAAGAGAATAGTTATTCTTAGCTCTGCTTCATTGCATAAACAGACTTCTTGGATTTTGTTGTGCAGTATTGACGTGAGGTAAATTAAATATTAAATAATCTTTCAGTGGTACTTTTAAGAGTCTTCTCCTCCTCTGCCTCAGTTATTGATGGAAAAGACAAAATTGAAAGACACTGTCCATATACAGTATGTTCTGGTGTACGTTGGCACCTTACCTACATGTTTCGGGTGGGAGGGATTTTTTAAAATTTTTTTTCTTCTTCTTTTTTTTTTTTTTTTTTTTTTTTTCCCAAGGTTCTTTCCTGATATGTTAAACATGTCATCCTTGGGTGATACAGTATATGCCATGACAGGGGTTTAGACCCCTCAGGGGAGTGTCTATAAGACTGCCTATTTATGCTCATTTACCTCAAGACTGTCCTCTCTACCCTTAATCTATTCACCATCACTCCATCTTTTGTACTGCTGTTGACACTTACAAATTAAAGATAAATTTTGTTTTACGAGATGTGTGTGTGATTTCTTCTATGCATCCCTTATTCCTTTGAATTTAATATTAAAGACTGACCTGAGGAGTTGATGGGAAAATGCAAGTAGGCCTGTTCAGCTGGCCTCCTGTAAATTTGGTGACTGAATTTTGCCGCTCTTATGTTTTGCCCATGCCTTTCTGGTCTATGAAGACATCTTTCAGCCTCTGAAATCCATTAACACCATATGCTGTAAAAGACATGCATGATAACCAATCTAATTTGACAATATTCACTGAATACTGTCAATTTTGTGTGCAGGAAATGCTGTTGGTAGTAACATAATCTCAGAAGGGTTTTTAGCGAGTAGAAATGAGACAAAACAGTTCTCATGTTTCTTCTTCCTTTGCCTTCCCGTTTTCCGCTGCATATAACTTTAAACAAACTAACCAAAGTTAAATAACAAAAAGCCTATAGTTGCCATATTGCCATGCCTGTAAATTGCTGCCATTGGTGTGTTGTGATTGGTTTCTGACTTAGCAATTGGTCATGGTTCTCATAGGAAAATAATAAATTACATTGAAGCGTACTGTACTGGAGCAGAAATGTAACAGAGCCTTTTGGTTGTCCATGACATCAGATTCTAGTCAAGTTTCAGCTGGTGCACAAACCACCCTGAAACATCCAAGTGGGACAGAATCCTTCCTTCCTTGGAGAGAGCATCATACATGGACTTCTCAAAAATGACATTCTGCACTATGAATCTGTGTGGTGGAATACTTCAAAGTCAACAGTGGATGGTAATGAGGAGTCTGACCAACATGTTATAATGGAGAAATACATAAATATTGATTTGTGCAATTTAATGCAATTTATTTCCTCTGTTGCCCCCACACACCTGTTGCCATGTGATTTTTGTCCTTTTTCTTACCAGAATCTGCAGCTGTGAGGACTGATCAGTAATCTGGTGCTGTCAGCTGGGTTGTTACACAAATACAATGAAAAGCAAACCAAGAAAGGGCTACAAAAAGGTCACTGCTTCCTGCAGCAGTAAGGCACAAACTGTTCATGTGACACCTCCAGGTGTCAATCCAAAAAAAAAATGTTCATGTGACATCTCTAGATGTCAATCTAAAAAAAATGTGCACTAATTGCCATGCAGGACAGGGGGCTGTCTCCACATGTACAGCACTCTTCTGGACGAGGCCGTGTGTTGGGGGCTGGCCCATATAGCAAGAGCAGCACATTGCTTTTTCCCAGTGCTGGGGAGAGCAGCACCTCTGACCAACTTGCTGCAACAAATATAATAAATAAGCTCCTAAGTTACCATGGTTATTCCAATCATCACAGGAGGGCCCTACTGCACTGGAAGCACCAAACAAGTGACAGAGCACAACAAATACAAGAACTGAGGGGCCCCTGCTGCTCTGGTCCTTTCTCCTGCTCTCAGATGTTTCTCCCTCTGGCTGAGCACAAACTCTGCTCACCAGCTGCAGGTTCCCTGGGAGCCCTCAGGATGGCTGCAGTTTGGGGTTTTCAAGATTCCAAGGTACAGAAGGAGCCTGTCTCCCTGCTGGGATTTTCCGGTGGTGATTAACTGCTACCAGGGTAGCCCAACAGCAGCAGCTCATACGGATTGGGAGGAGGAGGAAAAAGTAGTAGTTGATTTATATCTTTAATATATGGTTTATAATAGAAAATATGAGCTCCAGGTTGTGTCTCTGAGCAGTTAATGACCAGCTGGGTTAAGGGCCTTCAAATACTGCCATTGGTCATTGGCTGCCAGGAAGTATCCTTCCTGTCATCTGTTATTCCTTAATTGTACCAAGACCCACTACAGCAGAGGACTGTTAAATCTGTGGATTAATTGGAATCTGACCCTCAGTAAGTTCTAATAATATCAAGGCCGTTTCAGGTTAGCACTGGTCTCCTTGACATGACAGTCCATAACAAACTTCTTCAGAGCTGTTCTGCTTTGTATTAATGCCTGCTGGATGACTGACACACTAAACCATAATTGCCCTGTAGAAATCACTGTGGTCAGCTGTATTAAGGGCTACTTAGGGACAATTTAATTTACTTTGACACCACAAAGTTTAAAAGCTTCTCTAACTTCTATTAAAACCTCTTGGACTTTTGGTTGCTTTTGTATTTCATCAGCAAAGGATCACTAGATAAGAAAAAAGGTTATTATAACAGCCTTAAATAATGTTCCTCAAATAATCAGTTTGTAAAAGAAAAGCATGTTGATTATTTGGGTCTTTTTTTTGCCACTCTTCTGGACTCTTAAGATGTGTGAAGAAACCAGGCAGCTATTTTAATTTAAGCTTAAAAAATGGGATGTGATCTCAAAACTTGCAAGCATTAAGTGTAAACCCCCAACTCTTGCATTACTTCCATAACTTCCAACTTTAATTTTATAAACAAGGTACCTCATACTTCAGAAGCATGACCAAGCTTTCTTTTAAGTCAGGCCACAGGGATTGTATTTCAAAATCAGAAAATAGAGATATTCTGCTATGATCCAGAGCCGTGCAGCAGAACCCTAGCCTACAAGAAACAGCAATCACCAAGTGGAAAGGTATCTCTGTCACTAAACCCCCATGATGGCTAATAATTTCTTTTTAGCTACTGTATGTTCACAACTAATTAATCACAAATAGGTTACAAAATTGAAAACACAGTAACTGTCTTACTGGATTAGACTCCTAGTCCTCCTGGCCTAGTAGGTTTATGTTCCACAGTTGCAACAGGAGATAGCAGCTAATGAGAGCATCTGAGCCTGGCCAACATCTGCATCTCATTCTCATGTTCCTCAGCACTTACAGTAATTGTCTTGGGCTATTAATGTGTACAACCCTTTTCCAGTCAGGAAGACAGGCTGGTATTTTGGTGGATGAAATGGCTGAGGGCAAACGAACAGTTAAGTTTGCATCCCAATGGACAGCCTTGATAAGGAGTTTTGCAACAGCCCTATTTATTCTTTTTGATGGAATAAAATCAGGGAAAACAGCCAGTTTATGTATAACTGAATTGCAAAGTCCCTTGTATGATCCAAAATACTTAGAATGATAAACTTCTCTCAATTTTTGCAGGATCCGGTTAAAACTTAACAGACTTAATTCAGAAAATCTGGAGATCATAGATTTTAATGATCAAATTACTCAATCACAATGAAATATCTTTTATTCAAACATCAGGAAATCCACACTTGATTGCAGACTTAGTTAATTCCACTAGAATAGCTGCAGCTGCTGGAAAACCAAAGGCTAAGTGCTGGAGAGGGAAAAAGAAATCCCCCCAAATCCACCCACCCACCCACCCAAAAATAAATGCAAGTCTTTTGCCAAGTGCGCAGGGAAAAGGGCTTTGGGAAAAATCTTTAGGTACAAGATACCTCTTTTGTGGAGTGTTACTGTAGAAACTAGAAAGTTCTTCTGGTTTTGACAACTACAATATGGGTTGAAAGAAAAAAGTGAGGGAAAGTTATTTTATATGATCTATCAGCTTCTCTTGTGAACAGAACCTGCAGAACCCCCCTAACACCTCTGTGACTTTATACAGTACCAGGTACAGGAGGGAAGCACCAGATATCCTAGAAGCTTTAGATTATTTTAAGGAAAAAAAGGTCTTATTTCAGGGAAAATGAATAAGTATGAATATTCACATAATGTTATTGTGCTGAGCTGCAACAATATCTGTGCTAAGAATGGCACCACTTTCCTTCTTCTGTGTGTCCGAGTGTGAATGTGCAACAGTTCCTAAAAGATTAATGGCTCTTTTATTCTATGATAGATGGTTTAATGTTCATTTGCTGTACTTGCAATTCATCAGTTATTTAAGGTGGCCTTCTAAAATTACAAAATTATGGAAAAATTAATATAACTCTTAGAAATCACCAGCTGCTCCCACCCCTCCATGGGGAAGACTGCTAAGTTGGTCATTGGGTTGTTCTTAGTGCAGCACATGGCAGCAGGGCTGAGGGCAAGGGCTGCTGGTACTCCTCACGTGTTGGGACAGGACTGCCACCCCTCCAGACCCTCAGCTGCCCTGTGGACTCCCTGCCCACCACCATTCCATCTGTCCTCTTCTCCTTGTCCTCCCACAGGGCAGCAGCAGCAGAGGAACGAGGGACAAACACAGCATTCCATCCCTTCAGGGGGCCTCCAGTCCCTCTCCAACAGATTATTTTGGGTTTATTGTGACCTGAGGGGAAGCAGGGAGTGTTTACAGCATTTACTGCATCACATCTGCTGAGGGTGTTGGCGCTGGGTGGCCAGAGCTGTGGGCAGCCCCCTGGGAGAGGCTGCAGAGGGATTGTGTCACTGGGAAGGGATGTGAGGAGCACTGAGCAAACACTGTGACTTCCAGGGTGATGCTGGAAGCAAAAGTGCCTTCAAAAAGATCTCAGGATAGTGACAGGAAAACAGTTTTTATTCCTTCTGTAATTCAGTAGTCAAAAGATATGAACAGTCCAAGAAAATTTGATGATTCAAGTTAAAACTTGAAATTTTGACCCAGTCTCCATTTTTTCCTACTTCAGCCTTTACTGCTGAGGAATTTGTTTGGAATGTAACTGTGCACCCACAGTAGGACCCCCATGCTGCCAATGCTGCGGTGTGAACAGAAGAGCTGAGGGTGCTTCCTTTAGGCTTTACCACACAACTGGTTCTTGTTGGACTGATGATGCCAAGGTCCTGAAGGGCGAAGTTCCCCCAGCTGAGACCAGTGTACTGGTCTGTTCTGTCTTTCTTACAGTAGAAACAAAAGACAAAGGTTTTGAGCATATTCTTATGTTTTCCTCGCGGTGTGCTCTAATGTTTAATGGAGAAAAAAACAAATAGATCTCTGGTGCAACTGAGCAAGCTCAGTAGGCACAGGGTGTTTGGAAAGTGCTGTGATGAAGAATGTAAAAGAGCTCACTAGCACTGTCTCTTGATAATTTGGGTGAGTGGAGTTAAAAAAAATATATTTTTTAGTCAGCACTTCATGGTATAAAGGATAGTGAATAATTTTAAATTGCCTGGTAATCTGGTAATTTAAGGTTTTTTTGGTTTTTTTTTTTGAGATACCAGGTTGCTTCACTAAGGTTCTGAGTATATCCTGCCATGACTGGGGTCATGGGAAGAGGACAGTTCCTTCAGCATTTGGCAGTAAGTGCACAGGATTTTTCTAGACACATTCCTAGGATTCATATTAGATGTTAGGTGCCTCAGACAATGATTCATAAAGCTGCCTTCCTTCATTAATCCCTCCCTGAAAGAACCTTAGCCTGATCATGCTTAGAGACAGTTCTTTTGCAATGTTTTGATTCTTGTACTGCAAGGAGTTTGTGATTGAATTGCAAACAGAACATATCAGACAATATGCAGCCTTAAGATGCCCATAAAAGTCTCAGGTTGGGGAGAACTTCAAATTGGTTCAGTTGTTTATTTGTTTTTAAAGGGGTAAAGTAATGGATTTCCACAACAATAAGACCAGGCATGGAAACAGTCTGTGTTTCCTTATTCCCCAAACTTCAAAGACAGTGGGGCTCTGAAATGAACATAAAGCATTCTGAAATAATGAGAAGAAAAATAATGTTCTTTTTCTTTTCTGAAAATGTTATTCCCAAGTGAGGGATAAAAGTAAGCATTAAAAAACTCATATAGACAACCGTCACATTTCCTACCTTTTCTTAAATCTTTGTGCAAAACATTCTGCATTTGGAATCTCAGAATAATCATTGAATCTTCCTAAAGTTTTTAAATTTTCTGTCTAGATATTTGCTCATCTTCCTTCACACACTTGCTTTTAATATCTGAACACTTAAAATTCAGGCATGCTTTCCACCTCTCCTCATTTACCTCCAACAGCTTAACCTGCAATTTATTGTGAGGATTGCACCTATGAGTAAAACAGGATCAGACCTTAATTTGATCTGCTATTTATCCGTTGTGTTAATTGTAGCCACAGGGTTGTATTAAGAAAGTCAAAAAGTACCACTTGTAACTACAGAGTGGCTCTCACCTTTTAAATGGAAAAACACTCGTTTTCTAGAAAAAATAGGGAAAAAGTGGTTATGAGCTAAATGAAGAAGGCAGAAGGGTTTCTGTTTTTCCATTTTTAATGTAATTAATGTAATATTGGCACCCAAAATGTAGCTGTCTGGGTGCAAGCCTGCTCCTAGCTTTTACTGCTGCTGGCGGGAACAGATGCATAATTTCTCAGACTTTTGTTTGTTTGTTTTTTTAAGCTGCAAATAGGGTTCTTGTTAGGCTAATGGATCTTGGGATTTTTACTTCATAATAATCAGGAATTTCATCTGCTTGTGCTTCTGAATGATGGATTCTTCATCTGCTCAGGGGTTTTGGGGTTTATTTTCTCAAGAAAGAAGACAATAGTTTACAGTATGAATTACTGAAAAAAAGATTGAAAACTTGTTGAGAGAACTTCTAGTCCTATCAAGCCACCACAGTGGTAAATTCCTGGTGACCAGAAAGGCTTTGACTGAGGAATCTGTGTAACCTTTCATAGTGGCCACTGAAAATAAGCCTGAGAATAGTAAATTAAAGGGAAAAATCCCACCTTAAATGTCTTCCAGGACAGACTTGAAAATAGAGGTATATAAATTTTATATTTAGAAGTTATAGGTTTAGAAGTATCTACTAGTTTTAGAAGTACTTAATTCTCTTAGCATCCCCCCACCCCAAAAATCTTAAGATGCTTGAACTTTTTGGAAAATGAACAATAAAGGCTTTCATTTCTCAGCTTTGGGGAGCAGTGTTCCTCAGCTGGCAATGTTCCTGCTTCCTCTCACTGAGAACAAAGCATGCTGAAGTCCAGGACTCCATGTGACATCTGTAGTAGAGCTCCTGGAGGAACTATTGCCCCAAAATGCTGATCTGAACGCATTGGATGCTTTGTGAAGGTGTTTGCTGGTGGGCAGCACCTTTCACCTGTTTATTTTCCCTTTCTTGTGGCCTGAGTGAGTTTTGACAATACTACAGGAGCAAGATATGCGGAGTCTAGAGAGACATAAGTGCAGCCAGATTGCCTTGTGTCTGTGCCATGGGTAGGCAGTTTTCCTGGGTGTTGCAGCATCCATTAAGGAGAAAAAGGGTTGAGAAGAGATAGGGCGGCAGTCTACAGAAAAGAAGGGTGGTAAAATTAGAGGTTATCTCAGTTTGTCTGCTTTGGTTTGTGTGATGTGAATACATTGGATGCTTGATATAATTATGGCCTCCTTACCATGTCTTGTGACAAATCCCTATCTCTCAAAGGTCTCTGATGACATTTCAAGGCAATTTTCCTGGGTATGGAAGTTCCGTTCCTCAAGTGTAATGTGGTATTTTCTTAGCTGAGAAATAAGTGGAGAAGAGGGTTGCAGTTACCATTAGATCTCCCACCAAACTGGGTAAAGATACACCTAAAGAAATTGCAGTTCCAGCCCCCTGGAACTGTCAAAGGACAGATGTTAATGGCCATTTTAAATAACACTGAGTTTCCATAGCCTTCCTACTGGCCAAAAAAGGCCCTGACATCAAGGATGTGCTATGTCTAGTGCTTGTTTTTGAACCAAAGTGCTGAGAAGCCTGTCTGGCACTGCATTATATAATGTGCCATTCCAGACTGCAGGCCACACAATGTGCATGTTGTACTAAAGGCCCCTGAAAGGGTATGTGTGGGTTTTCCTTTTAAATATCACCTGCAGGTAAATGCTGTTTCTGGAGCCATGCTTCTGTGGCGGCACAGAACAGTGGGGTGCTGTACAATACCAGGTTGTTTTCTGCATGACAGTTATAGGGTCACCCTTCTACCCTGCATGTGGTTGAGCTGATTCTTGATTAGAGATCAGAAGGGGATTTTTGGCAAGGGTGTAACAGCAGAAATCTGAATAAAGCTTGTATTTTTGAGACTTAGCTTTATTGTGGACTCTAACTGTACTTTACTTGTCTTTTTTGGACCTTTTTTTCTTTCTGCATTTACCTAAAAACAATAAAAACTTTTGCGATGTCCTGTATTCTGACTCAGTCAATGAGATGAGGGAGCCTCCATTTGCTGTTGTTCATATTTAGAATTTATGGTCACATTGCCATAAAATTACAGGGTGCTAATAAATTGAGTGACAATTAAGAGACATGTGACTACAAAGAGGAGACAAAAATTAATGGCTATTCCTTAACTCTGCCTACTGCTTCTATTCTGCATTCTGTTTTGCTGGATGGTTCAATTTGGAATGATGTTTTTAATGCTTATAGCCCAAAGGTGTGATTTTGTTTTGGTTTATTTGTTTTTGTTTTGTTTTTTTTAAATTTTTGACATTTTATTCTTTAAGGAAGAAAATTGATTCCTTATGTTCCATACATTAAGTTTCCTTAACATTTTTTTCAACATGCATAAAATTATAGATCTCTGGAGAGAAAGAAATACCACAACATTATACTGCACCCAAACTCTTTATTTCTCTCCTCTGCTGCCAAACCTTCAAAAAATCACAACATTAGCATTAATACATTTATGGGTACTGGTTTTCCATGTTTGGTACAAAGTAAAAAAATAATGAGTGCCCAAGCATAAAAATATGTGATGTCAGTTTGTGGGGGATAGATACATTTCTGGGGAATAAAGCTTTGAATCTGCTGCCCACAAAGAGTCAGAGTGGAGGAGGGATCTGGTGTGTGAGGACTAACTTTAACAGTGCCATCCCGTGTGTGGCTAAGGAACTACACTGTAGGTTCTAGATAGTGAACCAGCACCCTTGAGAAAATTGAAAAGATGACATCAAATTTTATAGTAGAAGCAGATTTTATGAGAGTAGTAAGTGGTAGCTACCATAAACCAAAAGACAGGAAGAGGCATTATTCCCAGTTCATCACTGTTCTGTGAACTTGGGGCATCATACTGTGTTTGGATATATGAGTCTTTCAGACCAATGAGAAAGAACATCAGGTTTGTGGACTAGTGGGTATTTTCCACTGTTTTCTTGATTTGCATCATTAAAGCCAAATGCCTTTTCTGAGTGCCAGTTGTGGAGCAGACTGTGTAAAGAAGGTCCACCCGAGAAGCTGTTCCCAAGGAAGTGAGAAGTGGCAGTGGAGTTTGTCTCCAACTACATATCTGAGAGGAGGTGCTCAGTGGATTAAAATGAAGTTGTGTTTGTGGCTCAGCAGCACAGATACCAGTTCTACTCTGAATAAGTCATTTAGTCTCTTGCATCCTCCGACTGGTTTTTCCATTCCCACTTAAATTGTTTTTCTTTCTAGATTTTCCTTCCTTCAAGTTCTCGATCCATCCATTTATCCCTGCTGACATCTCATGTCCTTCATGCATCTCTTGCTGGCAGTTCTGATCTCTGTAGCCTCACTTCTTTTCTCTCTTCCAGGTTTTGGCTTTTTCTTGTTGCGTCTGTTCTGATTTTGTCTTCTCATATTTTCCTTCCAGTATTTCCCCTCTCCACTTTTGAGTGGGCTATACATCAAGTCAGCTAGCTGGGTGTGTACGTGGAACATTTGAGAAGGCCAGAAAAAGGTAGAGGAGGGTAAGGAAAAGAAACCTATGGGTAGTTATTTAAAGAAGGACTTGTGTTTCCAGTACCTACAAGGGGAAATAAAAGGAAAGGAAAAAAAAAAGATGGGAGAAGTAAAATATTGAGAACACTTCTGGTGAGCTCCTGTTCATTTTGAATCCTGTCAGCAGGGGATCCAGCTACAATAGCAGTAAGTTATGAGTTGTCTTGTTTTATATCCATAGATTATGACACCAGTTTTACAGGTAAATCTCTTGCGACTTCTCCCTTCCCCCTTCTTTCTCCCAAAACAATTCGTAGAAGGAATGGATTACCAAATATTTAAGAAGCCACTTAAAAAGTCTTTTTTTCCCCCTCTTTTCATCAACTTTCTCCATGCCAGCATGTGCAGCAAGTTCCTGTGCCTGAGGATTTGCACCAAACCCACATTTTGAACCAGGCTGTACATAATAGGCGCCTCTGTTAGCTCCCGCCAACTGAAGCTCCCAGCAGTGGATGGAAAATCAGACATCCAGCACTGCACAATAAATCTTATTGTAATTCACTCGCTTAGCATCACCACGAACAGGCCCTGAAAAATGTGTCGTGTGTGCTTGAAATCATACTTGTGCTCCTGCCATTAAAGAGCAGAAAAAAAAAAAAAACCTCTTGTAAAAAAGTTTCATTTACTTTTTTGTTATAAAATACTTTTTACTGGTGCCAGCTGGAAGGAAAATGACCCAGTTAGATCTCAAAATTATGATGTAGCTTTAAGTGCTATGTTTAGATTAACTGCCAAAATGTTAGTATAAAGTGGTAGGTGTTTGTGCTGCAGATAATAACTAATGTACTGTTGGTCAAGATAGGCCACTGTTCTGTTATTATTGTATGGATCTTATGACTAAACATTGGAGCAAGCCTAGTGGAACAACAATATTTTACTGTGCCTGGAATACTAGCTTGTCAGAACTTAATTGGGGTGCCAAAAATCTAATGAATCAGATGGGGAAGATGTCTTTTTTTTTGTTGTTGTTGGTTTTTTTTTTCATTCCTGTCTGCTGATAGTTCTGATTTGTAGTCCTTTCTCTAAAGTGAATTGCATTTATCTCATGTATTTCCTGGCAAGCACTGTCTCAAATACAACCAGATCTCTCTGATTGTCAAATGATTATGGTCTTCCAAAGACAGTGAAAACATCTTTGGTTTCTTTTTTTTTCCCCCTTTGCTTGTGAGACAGGGTTAAATGTGTTGTATATTTAAAGGACCTGGCATACAAGGAAAAATCAAGGTTAAAAGCACTTCAGAACTCAAGTTGTGCTGATGTGTATGACCTTTGGGCCCAGAATTAGCTATTTTTACTCTGTTGATATAAAACATTAACCTCAGTCAAATGCTTCTTGCAAGAAATGAAAACAAAACTGTGATGTTTAAATACACAATCTAGATGTACCTACACCAGTTGCCATGAAAAAGTCAACATTTGCTAACAGACACCACATGGTGGATTCTGTGGTACTGCAGCTTTTCCCTTGAAAAGGAAGGGAAGTACCTGTGGGAGAGGAAATATCTGAAAAATCTTGAATCTACATGAGCTCCTAACTAAGCTTCTGTTGTCATCAGCCCTTGCTTCTCACTTTCCCACCTCCCTTCTCTCCCCTGTTCTGCTGCATCCAGGCAATTATCAATCATGGTTAGATGATGTTCAGTAATATTGGGTACTTGTCTTCTTGTCCCTGCTTGTGATTCCTGTGTTACTGCTGTGAGGAAAGGTTTGGTAAAATGTACCAGATGTTGCATTGGATTTTTTCATGTGCGTATTTGGGTATTTTCATTTGTTTGTTTGTAGTTTGGGGTTGTTTGTTTGGTTGGTTTTAATGAGGGAGAGATTAGGTTGAAGCAAACCAAGAAATACTTGTAAATGTTTCTTGATTTAGTTCTGCCTTAGATCTGAGCTGACCTTAGTGTTGTGTTTGGTCTTCATTTTCACAGCTGATGGGGCTTCTAAATACCACTTGGGCCTATTTTCAGAAAAAGGGTGTTCAGAATAACCTCTAACCCTCTATTAGTCCTGGGCTAATGGGTGACAATGCCATCTACATTCTTTCAGAAGCAGCAGATTTCCAGGGAACATGTGAAGAGCAGCTTGCTGAAATTTGCTACATTTTCCAAGGCCTCATCTTGGACACTAGAAAGGTTAAAAGAAAAGGATATTGCCAAACAACATACCCAAGATAAATTTTATATTCAGAATGTGCACTAAACAAGATTAACTTTCAAATTTTTTTCTGGTATTGGTATAAAATCTAGTAAAAAAAAGTTCTGCATTTATAGTAAAGAGAGAGATGATTGATAAGTTAATATTTATCCTTTATTTGATAAGTTAATATTTATCCTTTATTTCAACAGAATCTAATAAGATACTTTCTGGTTTTGTGTCTGTCATTTCAGGAATGGATAGGGACCAACTGGTGGTGTTTCAAATAGGAGCAGTAGTGTGCTTCAAATAAATGCCATTATATTGATCTTTTTACAGCAAACTTTCCTTAATATTCAGAATGACCAAGGATTTATTCAAGCTCCTCTGGCTGCCAAATTAAAAGAACAGTGGGACTCTTCGCTGAGTCGTATTACTATGAACAGAGCATGGTGTAAAATGGGTATGATTAAAAATACAGGTTAAAACTTCACATCTGTAGTCATAGTTACTAAGACAGCTGTCCTGTGGACTTTGTTTTGTTAGTGTACTGACATTTTCAGACTAAGTTTTGACTCTTCTGAATTGGGAATGCTGTAGACAGTAGTGCTTTGAATTCAGTAAGAACATACATCTAGTGAGTTTGCCTTCTCTACTCAATCTAGTATTAAATACATTTGAAGTTTTATTGCAAGTTCTCCTTCTTGAATTCCTAGAATGAAAACGCAACATCTCAGCCTTTATCGTACCAGGAAGTGATCAGTGGAATGCTTTGGAAAGCAAACACTGCTTATTTTAATTTGCTACTCCAATTAGAATGTTCAAGAAAATACTTTTAATTAAAATATGGATACTAAAAATACAACTCTTTTTTGAACTAAGATGTCTAAACTAGACAGCACTTTGGAAATATAGAAGTTTTCAATAATTTTTCTGAGAGCTGTGGCTGAAATATTTGCATAGATGTCCATCAATGGACAACAGGGATAGTACCACCAGCTGGGACGAGGAGTCTAAGGTTAGAGTGAAATTGTGTGAGGATACTGAAGTTTTTTTCCTATGGAATTTCATAGGAAGAGTGGACCTAATGTAGTGACTAATGCACTAACACAGGGCTCCTAAATACCCCTTCGAACTACTTCCAGAAACAGGATAGGATGTGAATCCCAGTCTAGCAAGCTGTGATATAAAGGATGCAGTGGGAAAATCAAGCTCTGGATTTTTGTGTTGACTGTTGGAGTCCTGATTCCCAAACTGTGGAGCCTTTCTCTTCCTTGTTCCTACTGGTGCCACCTCTCAGAAGTAGGTTTGAATTGATGCTGGCACATTTCCATCACTGCTTTGATGGGTTTTTAGGTGTGTGGTTGAGTTTGGTGCAGGTTTTCTTCAGTCTTACCTGAGGGTTGGCTTTTTTGGAAGACTGAGGTTTTTCTGTGTTTATACTTGCTATCTGGGAGCTATAAAAGGAAACCTCAACAATCAAAGTTTAATGCTTTGTTTTTCTTAGTAATGTGAAACTTTCAGAGGAATTAGAAATAATAGATCTTGGGTTTGGTTTGTTTATTTGTTTTGGGTTTTTTCATGGTTTTGTTTTTGGCTTTTGTTTGTTCATTTGTTTTTAGTTTTCATTTTGGTTTGGGGTTTTTTTTGGTAGAAAGGGTATGTAAATGCAAATCTCTGTACTTTACTTGCCTGACAATTCTTGTAGTTTGACACTGTATTTTTTCCAAGTGCTGCAGAAATTGCCAGGTCAAAACCTTCCTTATTAATAGCTGTAGGTTTGCAGGGATGGGAATGCCATCCACTTCTGCTGAGAAACAGCTGAGTATCTAGAAGTTTGAGATACATATGTGCTTTTATTTTTCTTAGTGAATGGGTAGTAACCAAAAGGAAGGGTGTGGGTTAAGAATCATGTGAGTACAGGTAACTCTGTTGGTAAGATTTACGTGACATATTTTGCAAAACTCCTTTCTAGACAGCACACAATGTTTCCATTAACTGCAGCAGGCTTAGAATCTGTACCATAAATAACAACACTGTGAGTTCATCTCATGTGTTCACAGCATATAGGATAACCACTGCAGGGGGGGCAAGATCATTAAGGGAATTCTGTGCAGAGTCATAGCTACAACACAGTGCAGCTATGACTGCATTCCTTGTAGTCTAGGGACAGAACATGTAGTTATAGTCTATCAAAATTAAAGGCACTTCTTAATTATGTCAGTTTAGTTCTAGACAACAAAGCAGTTCAAGCCAAAACACCGTGCCTGAACAATCTTCAACTTTATTATAGTTTAGAATCCCAGGTTTTCTCCTGCCTGAAATGTCTCCAGATTCTATGTGTATACAGTTGAACCCCATTCCAACTTCAACGCTTATCTAGATAGTGTGAAAATTGTAATAATTTACCTCAACTGCTGACACATTTGCTATCGTCAAGCATTCCACATAATTTCCCTGGGATAATGAAATTGTATTTTGGATGGCCAATGACATTATCTCAGGTGTCCTTACAGTGAAAAACTGAAAATTGGATTTGGCTGTGTATTGCCATGGATGAGTAAAGGGATCTGTGGCCACAGGGACCAGCAATACTGATGAGGATGCTGCTTGGTTTTTCTGCCTGACCACTCCAGTCAGTTGCAACTTTACAGCCTGAGTCCCACACCTCACAAAGCCACGAGGCTGCTGCAGGAACTGAACATCCAATTGTTCATTTACAGACCTAGGAGCCTGCTCTGAATCCCCTGCCTTACATGTTTTACACAGAGACATATGCTGGGGATTCTGTTGGGTCCTACCAACAGTTTCAGTTTTAGGAGGTGTGTGTTGTCATGAGTTCCATGCTGTGCTGATTAAGCCACATACTTCACTAATCAAGCTGCAAAGTTAAGTAGGTGAAATTTAATCGACTCTACTAATCAAGGTGCATTCTTTGTTGAGCAAGCTGAATATTTTAAATGTAGAGGGTTTTTATGTACTCTGTTAGCTGGCTTGGAGGCCTCTTATTGCCTACATACACAGCTAGCAAAAAGCCACCAGGAGCTGTTCCATTACTGACAATGGAAGGAATGTGAGCTTTCACTTTGATACTTGTTCCAGTGGGGCTTAGGGAAGAAGTAATCAAAATTAGCCCCAGTGAGCAAATGACACTATTTCCCTTTGATAAGTCTCATTGAATTACACTGGAACACATTCCTAACATAGCAGTTCCCACCAACAGCAAGGGTACATGTGTTCCACACAGCCCTTGCACCTCAATTCGTCTGCAGGTTTCTCATTGGATCATAACTGATCTTTAAGGCCCTCTCATGATGACTTTTGTCCTCGTTCAGATAACCTTAATTCAGTTTTAATTCTGAGCTCTTTCCCCAGTGCATCTCAGTCAAACTTTGAAAGGCAGAAGAATGGTGGGTTTGTGTCTTCCTCTCTTTCCAGGAGCAGACAGAACATACTGGAAAATATGTAGAGGTAAAAAGCAGTTGCTGCAGAAAGTTGAGCACCAACATCATTCAACATTAGAACTGTGCAAGTTTCATGGAGCCAATGTAACAAATAAAATATTCTAAGTAGCTTAGGGAAAGTACATATGTAATTAGGTGGGCAAAATGAAGCATTTAGATAGGGGGTGAAGTTAAAAGGAAAAGAGAGGAGAAGAGAATTAATACTGTGAGCAGAAGTGATTTTCACAAAATTCTACCCTGAATTCACGTGTGGTAATAAGGATCCATAGATATCCTGTTTGTGATGCAAGTTCACAAGATATGGCTTTGGTGTTCTTCCAGATCTAATCTAGGGGTGAATTCTTCCTCTGTTTGCAAAATGCTGATGGATTCATTGCACCTATTGCAGGGAAGAACAGATTCCTTTGGTCTGAGTTAAGCCTTCTGCCATTTTGTTTGCTTCACTCTGTGAATTTTAACACAGGAGCACTTGTAGGTGACATGTGTAGTGACACCCTTATGTTAGGAAAGATTTTTGTCTGTGTGTTTCAGTAGCCTAAATAGTGTCATATGAGAAATATTGGCTATTTTAAAAAATTGCTTTTTCT
Organism: Euphonia xanthogaster; assembly: GCA_034509185.1. Classification (NCBI taxonomy): domain Eukaryota; kingdom Metazoa; phylum Chordata; class Aves; order Passeriformes; family Fringillidae; genus Euphonia; species Euphonia xanthogaster. Next base: position 12,242,681 of record JAYDZK010000268.1, on the reverse strand, counting down.
TCCTGATGTCCATATGGAGGTAAGGTAAGTAAAAGTAAAATTCCCAGCCAGTAAAGGCCTCTGAGCATAAAAAAAATAAAAAGAGAACTGAGATGGGTGTACAAACACACCTCCTTACAGGCGATTTCAATGTGGAGTGCTAGTGGAGAGAAAGAAGTTGTGCAGAATGGGTAAAGGTTTAGTTTCAATTATTTTGGAAATATCTTCTGCTCTGTTCAGTCTACATGGAGTGCAACCCACTCAGCTTCAATTCACCAATTTGTTTTTTATTTTTATATTTATGCCTGTTAGTTTTTGACGTATGTGCTTTGGATCTAACCACTAATTTAAGCTTAAAGCCATCAGTAATTGAGTAAATTACTTTTCTTCTGGTTGCTTATTGTCTCAAGGGCCATAGTGCTATAATGATTTTTGGTTCAGAATGATTACTGAACATTATCTTCTTGTCATATTTTGTCTAATCTTTATCCCTCTGGTGGGGGTATATGCAGGGAGAGATAAAGCAAGTGTGATTGTAAGGAGGGTATAACTGCAGCTTCTAAATACTTGGTTAATATCTCCTGTCAAACTGGTGACTTTCCAGGCTGTTGACATAATGGTTTCGAGACACAGAAGATGTTGCAGTTTGTTTGTCATCTGAATTATTGAGATGTCCTCTGCTTTACAGTGAATCAGTAAAATACTGTATTCAGTATTTTACTGAATCAGTAAAATACTTAGTAGGAACAACCAAGTGACATAAATTATTAAAATGAAATTGTACTACTCAACATAAGCAAACAGAATGCAGCACAAAGAAATGACTGCAGAGTATTGGGTTTTGGTGGAATTCTTGGGGGGAGGTTGAGGAGGGTTGGTGCCATTTTTGATTCTTTTTTCTTTGTTCACCAAATGATTTGCTCAAATTAGGATTCCACATTAGTGAAAAATAATTAGATCTACTCTAACTTTAAAATTTTTGTTGGTGACCCCTGTAGAGCAGGGACTTCTTTTTTGGTATGCACAGCAGAGGTGTTCATGGTGTACACAATAGAGATCTGGTCCAAACTGAACTGGATTTGATTGTTCAACAGGTATTAGATACAAGTGGATCAGTTGGATAAGACAACTGACACAGATTTAACTCACTTTTTCTGCTTTAGGCTTTCAAAGCAGGAGTTTCTGTTGTGTGAACTTAATTTTATTTTTTTTTTTTTAAAGACCAAATGCTTGTGAGAATTTTGCTTGAAAACTGTTGGAAGTAAAGTTTGACTGCTAGGATGCTTCACGAGTTCAAGCTGCAAGAGGAAAGCATGTCCATCGCGTGCTGCACGGCGTCAGTGTAAAGCCTCAAAAAGCGCGTAAATTCCACAAGATGTAAATTCCACTCTCTAGTGCGCAGGTTGATTACGGCTCAACATCTACATAGGCTCTTTAATTAAGAGTAAAGGTCAATAGGTTAAATAAGTAACTTAATCAGAAAATTATGCAGAAGTGCCACAAATCAAACGCATTAGTCAACCCTTGAGATCGATAGGGTATGCAAATCGATCATAGAGTATATACTGAGGGACTTCAAGTACCGAAACATGCAGCGTGATACTGCAAACACAATAGTTTATGGAGTTTGCCTCCCTTGGCAGCTCAGCAGTTATTTATTTATTTCTCAGTTGCAGCTTTACTGTGCCATGCACAGCGTTTGATTCCCAGGTTTCAGCTCATCCTGAGCGTTGTGCAAAGCTAGGAGCGAAGCTGGGGTTTGGATGAGTAAGGGAGAGGTTTCAAAGCATGCACAGTGATGTATAACCACCAAGGGTGGGTAAGGAGCAGGAGAGGCAACAAGGCTTCTTTAACTAGGAAGACAGGGCGTAGGCCCTCTGGAATATCAGAGCAGCAGGGTCCAAACTCTCTGCTGTGGTTTGCTTGGCGCAAGGAAGAGACAACTGATTTATGGCTTCCTCATTCTCCCAGTGCCAGCCCTGACCTCAGCACAGGATAGAGAACTGCTTTCTCTTGTGAGAGCTGGGGCAGGCCTAAGTGCAGGATGTTCCAGCCATAAGCCTTCCCCTGTCCCTGTTTATTTGACAGGACAGGGGGAGTTGGGACCAAATGTTCAGCATGTGCAGGTTAGCTCCTGGCATCTCTGTGGACCTATGCCCAGATCCAGTCATTTTCTCCTGGGCTTCCTTTGCTATTTGCTGGAGTCTTGTTCTGCCCCCGTTAAAGAGCAGGTGACTGTTGTGTGTAAGAGCCCAGACCATTATTATTGATGTCTTATTGCAGGTGGAGACCACTGCAAATGTTTAGAGAGATGTCCAGGTTCAGTAAAACTGACACTGGCAGGATTGCTGATTGGAATCAATCACTGAATGATTGGAAATGCATTCCATAATGATCACAAAAATTCCAAAATTTGTAAGTGATAGATTTCCAAATAGTAGGAGCAATTTTCATCACCTGGTGGGTTACAGTGTGGCTTCAGTGTAAAGAAATCTGTTATCAAGTCACAGATACACTGAGATCAGATGGTAGCACCTCCTCACACCAGCAGGGAACTCAGGGACAGCACATCTGAAAAGAAACCACCAACAGACCAACCTCAGGGAAGGGAATGATTTGACTGTGCACACAGCAAATATGCAGATTGATTGTGTTTGGTTGGAACCGTGTTCACTCAGTGTTGTCTTTTTTAACTCTTCCACATAGTTTCTGAAAGTAGACAGAGTTGTTATGGAAATAAGGCAGATGGAAACCCCCTCCTCCTGTAATCATAGTGTGATGGACCCCTTGGCAAAGGAGCTGGGATTTCCTTTGCACAAACATAAAAGTAATTGGTGTTCAGCAGTGGAAGTGCCGAGTGGCATTCTATTGTTTCTCTTCTCTTTCCTTTCCACTTCTTTTGCTTGTTTGAAAAAGTCACGTTTGAACGTATCTGAGCTGATGCATTGTTGCTAAGGCACTTTGTGGGAGGATCCAGCCCAGCAATACAATATTACTGAGAAAGATGGTGTTGGAACTACTTTTTTCAAAAAGGGTTTTCCCCCTGATTTACAGAAATCACATTTCTGTGTTCATCTTTCTGTCTTTTTGCCCATTTCTGTTCTTTCAATACTTTTAGTTTGTTTATTTTCAGGTTATGTGGTGTGTTCTATAGCTGCTATTTTCTCTATCTTTTGTTTAAATTATAGGTAGTTTAACTAGGTAGAATAATTTCCGAAGACTATTTTGGTGAATTCTCGCCTAAGTTTGTTTCTAGAAATCTGAGCTTAAAATTCTGTTTCAAGCTGTAGGCTACTTCTGTATTTATAGTCTGCTTAGTGAGTTAATCATGTTATCACATTTTACCAACATTAATCATATTATCACATTTTACCAATATTATTCATGTTATCACATTTTGCAAATATTATTGTTATTTCTGCTGTGGGGAGAAGCTGTGTCATTACTGAGCTTTTAGGAGGTTTTCAAGACACAAGTCTTAGACTCTGTGGTTTGTACTGAAGTTTTTTAATTTTTATGGAAAAGGGTCAAAATTCCAACCGCATCTCTCTTTGGAAGCAACTTTCAGAGCAGTGGGTGGCTTCAGAATGAGGGAAACTTTGCAGCTCCATACTAGATTTCAGCAGCTGTCTTGTACAACTGTATTATACTTTGTTGGAGTGCTGTGCCTGCCAACATCACTTGTGATTTAGCTTTGTTACCTTGGGTGTTTACCATGTACCTGATTTAAAATAAAACTAAATGAAATTAACAAAAAAAGTAAAACGCCATCTTGGGAAGTTTCCTGTGATCAGACAGATAGATGGAAGTAAAAAAATGGAGAAAAAGGGACTTTTTCAAGTTAGATAAGAAACTGAAATCTTACTACTTTATTTCAGTTCTCTAATCCTGGAGGCAAAAGGCTTTCTTTCCCCCCTCTCTGCTTCTCTCCTTTTTTTCATTTTTTGTTGTTGCCTGTGAATATCTCAAAAGATCTAAATGCGATGTAAATCTTAGAAATGAACGAGTCCGTAAAAGAAATGCGTATTGAGTATATTTGAAATCTCACAATTTCTATTTCAATGTAGTGATTTGATAATGGTCTGGCTTGACCTTTCAAACTGTTTGTGTTTGGCAGTGCCCAATTTCATTGATAATATATTAAAATTCATAGCAGAATTTCTGAGCATCTGTGGAGATGGGGTTTCCTCCGACATCTATCCACCTGCACATTCAGACACTGGCAAAACTTTTAAGATCTTTTGTAGTTGCACACACTTGTCATTCCCTACTCAATCTTGACATACTCATGTGTCTCCTGGCAAATCTTTTCATAAAGAAACAATGATTTTTCAGGCTTAAAAAAAAATCCAAAACCAGGAAATGTTTCCATTTTTCTATGGTTTTGCTGCATAAGTTTGGTGGGTCTCAAGCAGTGTTAGGAGCTGAGCAGAATGACTTACATTTATCTGCTCAAAGTGGAATTTATCCAAACCTACTCCTGGCAGTCACCTTCAGAATCTCTCTATACAAGATTCTAGTTAAATTACTGAGTAAGTTTGGCCATACTTTTGTCAGAAATGTGCTGCCTATTGGCCTTGCCAGTTAAGAGAAACAGAGTCAGAGCAGAGCATCACTTTGCTGTCTCAGATGATTCTTGCTGCTCTGTAGGCTTCAGGGATGTCATGAAGAAGCTTTTCTAGCTTTTTCCTCCTCCATTCATACAGCGAGAGAGTGTGTGCTTGTGTGATGCTTTACTCCTGCTCAATGCTCTCATTCTCTGTACCGTCTTGTTTTTCATTTCAGTTTCTACAGATGATTCTTAACATATGAATCTTCAATGCTTATTGCGTAGTCCCATTTTAAAATCATAATGTTCTTGTTTTGCTGTAGTTTTCATAGAATGAATTGCTTTGTTTTTCATTACCAATAGAAGGTAGAATCAATAAACCTCTGTCATTCAGTCTATATATAATTTTATTAGAAAGGTCTGTGGAAGGAACTCCATCTCCAGGCTGAAAATGTTCTATTTAAAAGGTTGCACTGGGACAATGAGTAAAACTAATATTTTAATGGATGACATCTATATTGTTTAACCAGTGTAACTGATGTTTCTGTTACTAATCTAAATTCTGAAGCCCAGCAGAAGAATGCAAGTGTGTTGCATTATGTAAATGATGTATAGGGTTCACACTGTTGAGAAAAAAAACCCTGAAATAGATATTGAATTGCTAACCCCAAGGCAAGGATCACCAGCTGTCTTTCAGCTCCATAAAGGAGTTGCTAACAGGAGCAGTTCATCTGACTCTCAGCACTACTATCACTTCTTAACTCTTCCAGTGCATGAATCCCCTATTGAAAAGAAATAAAAATACTTAAGTTAGTATTTCAAAGCCTCTGTTTCTTTTAAATAGAAAAGAAAAGTAGTACATTTTTGTAAATCTGTGGGGGTTTTATGGTTATTAAACTAATACACTTTAGGCTATTTGGTCACATTAGTAACTGAAAAATTCAGTAAGAACATGAATGTGTTATCATAGCTGATCTGCAATACTACAGGTGTGTGAGACACAGTATATCTCATTATTATTTAGCCCCCTGAGGTATGCTAGGGTCCTCACAGAAGACACAATCCTTGATAAATAGCAAGTGATTATCATCTCAAGCTCTGGTCCCGCAATTTACTATAGGAGCAGTACTTCCATCTGTGCAGAGTCTTATCTGCTTCAAGGTTTCAGTCACATAAAGAGCTGTCTGCAGGAGGATGCCCGGCTTCAATAGTCCCTTGTTCTCTCGTAGATCCCTATCTGGGCAGAGCTTCTTCTGCGCTCAGGGCCTGCACTAAACCAGGAATCAATTGGAAAGCGTCGTTCTGCCGAGGGGATCTGGGGGCTGCTGCGGGGAGGTGGGTGCATGCACATTCTGGTGGTTGTGTTTGTGCATCCTCCCTCGCTGCAAAAGGGAGGAGTGGAGGCTTTTTGTCACAATCAGCTTGAGTTCCATTTTTGAAGAAATGGTGTACTGTATTTAATGAGGACCCATGTAATCAGGACACCTGCATTCCTGGTATGTTGCCCAGGGAACCAATTTACCCTAATGACAGGGAATGACATTTACTGCTGCTTAGACTAGGGCTTAATTTAAACAATAGTGCACCAGCAATATTTAACTTAATGGGGATGTATTGGGTTCATGCCAATGGGTTAAGTAATGTTTAACTAGGTGTTAAATGGGTAATAATAGAATAATACTTTGACTTATGTAAGGCAAATATAGTCTACCTGGGAATCTCCAAATATTAAAGAAATGTTAAGGTACTGTAACTCAGAGTATCTGTTTTGAAAGGAAAAGAAATTTTTCCCTTTTTTCAGAGATGCACAGAGAAACTGGGCTTGTCTAGTGTGTCCTCAGTTTGACATTCAGTAATGTATTGATGCTAGCTGGGGATGGACTTGTGAGTGAAGTATTTAATTCATTCACATTTTGTGCCTGGGACTGATTTTGGCCCCATACTGGAATTTCATAACCTTCTCTTCAATATCTTAGTTATGCAACAGACCTCCTTTTTTTTCTATTAAATCAAAAGCTCTTGAAATGGTGTAAGTCTACGACATGACATTGGTCTCCACAAACAGTGAGAACTCTGAAAAGTATTGGTGTAATACACAGTTATAGAATGAGGCTTTGATTTTGCTCAACTTCCAACACCATTAAGATGTCAGAATACAGAGACAGTGGACCCTTGGTCAACAAAGGAAGATGGTTTTGAGGTCAGAAATGTGATTTTTCATTGTGTTATTTCATTGTAAATCTTGGATTTAACTGTACCATGCAAACCACTATGAAAGCTGCTGTGTACAAGAAGCTAATTTCATGATGTTGGTGTCTAGATCCCAGTAAAATTCTCAGCTGTTTAACACTGGAGACTTGGACTTTTCAGAGAGATGGGACATGCCCTGCCTGCAATTCCAGCTGTAAGCTTTCCTGCACGTGTGGTTTCAATTGCCTGCATGTCAAGGCATCAGGGCCCAGCTCTTGCAGTCCAGCTGTTTAATCTGGACTGCAGCTGCTAAAGCAGATAAACATCTGCAAAGAGATAAGAAAGGTAAAAATACAGGCAGAACCATGATTGTTGAGAGAGGGCCATTAGAAGCTCAAGGGTTCTAGAAGAGAAAAAGCCAGCATGGAAAGGGATAGAACATTAAAAGGGAAAAGGGGAGTGAGGAAACTGGGGTCAAAGTCTGTTTACCAATAAATAATTGCATTACACTTCTCAGATAAGTGTATCCTGCTTGCTGTGTCTCTTTTGTGCTTGGCTAATGGGGCTCAAACAAGTGATATGTGGCTTCAAAACATCAGCACCTTTAAGGCATCTCCAGCTCATCCCTGTTCTTAGACAGCAGTACTCTGCTTGTGGAAAACCAGCTGAATTGACTGGAAAATCTGTGGGGAAAAGGTTTGTGTTTAAATCTAATTTCATTCCCATTTGTTCTTTCATGCCTCCACAAATGCTGCAGCTCAGATTATCATGGCAGTGCTGTACTTTACTGGAATTAGTGATATCTCCATTATAGTGGTCTTAGAATCACAGAATCATTAAGGTTGGAAAAGACCTCCAAGATCACACCAGACCCACTGGGCCACGGCAGTGAATGCCACCTTCAGCTATTTCTTGAACACTTCCAAGGATGATGATCCCACTACCTTCCAAGGAAGGCCATTCCAATGTTTAACCACCTTTACAGTGAAGAAATTTAACCTGAATCTCCCCTGGCACAACCTGAAACCATTTCCTTTTGCCTTTATTCTGATATTAATTAATTTGATTAAAAGTTGGTATCCTGCCTAAAACAGTACCAGCAGTGACTTGGGTAGTGCATTTTCTTTCTATATAACCAACATATGAATGATGTGTGTATACATATTTATATGCACATAAATATATATATATATATATATATATAATACTGATGACATAAAAATATTACACATTTATGTGTACATATTTAAAATTATTATATTTATACATACACATGTATTAATTATATAGGTATCAAAGTAGATATA
>JAYDZK010000268.1:12212815-12234556 GCA_034509185.1 Euphonia xanthogaster | reverse complement strand
TATATAGGTATCAAAGTAGATATATGTATATATATATGTATAAAAGTATAATATATAACATTCACATAAATATTTTTAAATATACAGATATGCAAAAGAAAAGTTAGTGATGCTTAAAACTTTGTGTTTACACCAAGATTATGGGCATGTAAACCTCTTGTAATGTTAAAATATTGCCAAATTGGAATATTGTAGCAAGTGTTTTATGTCTGGATTTATTAAGTATATTTTGGGATTTATTAAGTATATTTTGCTTTCTAAATAAAAAATTACCTGATTGTGGTCTGCCCTAATTTTGGGAAACAGACTCCTCAACTGTTAGACTGGCAGGAGGTCTGTGGCCTTTCAAATGGACATTAAATCTCTTGCAGGTAGTTGCAGTGAGATAGCTTTGGACTATTTGTGTACCTCAGTAAATTACTTATTTTTCTTAGTAGTTATTACAATTTTTTGCAGAGTGAATATTGATTATAAGGTAAGTACAGCTAAAAAAAGTATTGTATTTTGAAGAAATCTTTGGGAAGATAAACAATAGAATTTTGTACCTTTAGTGGCAGCAAGGAGCACCAGAAAACCTAGTTTTAGTATGTTTGTCACATATTTATGTGGTTTGTTAATGTTGAGTTCTTTCCCCCTCATAATGTGAGGATATGTTGCATCATTTGTCTTCTGCAGATTTTAAGTGCGTTATTTGCTTGGTTGGGTTGGTTTTTTTGGTGTTTTTGTTTTGCTTTGGTTTTTGTTTGTTTGATTTGGGTTTTTTTTTTTGTTTTTTTTTTTGTTTTTTTTTTTTGTTTTTTTGTTTTGTTTTGTTTTTTTGTTTTTTGTTGGGGGCTTTTGTCTTCAGAAACAACTTTAGGCACTGTACTTACATATTTTCATACGGTGACTTGTTATTTCAGCTCATGTGCTTTGTTTTGGTTTGGAGTGTGAATTAGTAAGGCATTTTTGCCAGGCCTAGGTGCTTTCTTGCACTATAAAACTCCCCTTGGATTGGGTGCAAGAGTAGTACAGCCTCAAAATGAAAAGAATTAACTTCTCCTGGGCAAGAACCCTGTTGATTTTAGTGAGTGGAAGCTGAGTCACCAGATTTGGAAAATGTATTTGCTTTACACTGGGTTCTGTCTATGCCCAAGCAAACAGGGGGTCCACATAGAGGAACCTGGAAGAAATCAGCCAAAAGGGAATTCTTCCTTCTACTGAGAGAAAACCAGCACAGCCTGTCAGAAGATGAGGTAGCTAAACAACTTCTGATCTGGGGTATCATTTTCCTTACATGGCAGGATAACAATGAGAACTGTATTTCCTTGCAGTGATGGATCCAAGACTGTTTCCCTGATGACTTCTGTCATATATCAATTGCCTTGCATCAGCCAGTGATTACCAGAGACCTTGTTCTTTCATGGAAAGCAGAGTAGGACCTTGTGATGTGATGCTTATCCATGATTAAAGCCAGAAATTTGTGTGGAAACAGTTATGGCACCTTAATAAGTCTGCTACAAATACAAAGGAAGCACATTTTAATCTGTATGGAATATTAGTACAGCAACAAACATTTTACACAAATGCACAAAAAATAAAGATCAGTTAAGGCCAATGGGGGTGAGGTTTGGTAGTCAAACAGGATAGGAAGCTATTGGGTACACTTTTTAAATGCATCTGCCTCTAGATGAAAACCTATTAAGGTCCTGCCTGAACTTGATACAAGCATCTCTAGTCTGCCTTGCTCTATGCAATTATATCTGTAGGTAAACATACCCAATGTTTAATAGATAATTTAGATATTGTATGCATATGCATAATATCATATAAATTATATATTGCTGTATAAAATATTATAATCATGTATATAACTATATATATTACACATTGTGTATACATTACCAAGAGAAGTAATTTTGAGGAGTACCCTCCACTCAAATCTGATTTGTTGAAAATGATAATTGAAAAAATAGCTGTAGCTGTACCAGGAAACAGTTTTGCAATCTGTTTGAATCAATATATTAGCAGTGAGTGTGACTCTTCCCTTGCTCCTTAAAAGGATTTCTTCATTTGTCCAGAAATAGCTCTTCCTAGCTTCCCCCAGAAGTTATATTAATATCCTGCTTTAAGACTTGACATGTGAGGGTTTTACTGGGAAGATATTTGCTGTATCAAATTGTACATCAGCTCTTGGGAGGTTAAGAGAGTGTGGATCAGTCCCTATTCTACTGATTGATGGGACAGGTCTGGCTATGACTTCATTAAACCTTTCTGTTCCTTTGGGTGAAAAAGCTTAAAGGGCTCACCTTGCTGATTAATAGTAGATTTTTTTCTGAGGGACAGATGTCAGTGATTAGTGCTACAGAAGGTTACAGCTGTATTGGAGTTTGCTTTTGCACAAACTGTGAAAAAATTGTATTTGCACATGAAAAAAAAACGGGAAACCCCTCTGTATTACAGAAGATAATTTAGTAAGTCATAGCACACCTTTGGTTCATGAGAATGGGGGCTCTGCCAAGATCAACAGCCAGGTTCCCTTTGCCAGCAGAAAGTATCATGTGCTGTTTTGTAATAGGAAGAGGAGCTGACAAGTGTCAGCCTGTGGCTCTAACAAGTTTGCATGGTCCCCACGAGGGAACTGTGTGACAGGTTCAGAGTCTGTGCTAATAACAGGAACAAGTGGAAAGAGTAGGTGATGGAGGGGGTGGAAATAAACATATGACTAAGCAGTGAGATCCTCTTCTTTCATCTGTTTCTTGAGGCAAAGAGTCAAGGGAGAAAAGACAAAAGTGAATAAGAGGGTGATGTTTTCTCCGTTTATGCTAAGTGTATTTCTCCCACATGAGTGATAATCCTGAGTCCTGGCAAGGAGCAAGGTTGTTTTCCTTCTGTCTCCTCTTAATGAAGTCTTAGGAAATGTTTTCCTCCTGGCATCATTTTCTCTAGGGTGGTACATGCTAGCACAGTTTACCAACAATTTATAGGCAAGTTAAGACAGAAGGGGTAACACTCTTGTTCACAATGACAGGGAATAGGGTTTCCTTTGGCTGTGCTGTGCCACAGATAATATCCTGATATTCTACTTGGAGTTCTGGAGCTCATTCAGCCCTGAATCTGTAGACATGGGTAAAAGCACTGCTTGCTGTGTCTGCTTTGCAGTATCCCCTTCAGAAATACATCCCTGTTTGAAATACATTTTCAAAATATAGGAATTCTTTGCAAAGATCAAGAAAGAAACCCTAATACTTATCATAGATATTAAAAACGCAAACCCACAACTTTAGGGAACAGTGAGGAAATTTGCAATTAAAAATCCAGGTAGTTATTCCCAGTTTAAGGTATGTGTGATTGAGAATAATTTTAAGAAACACAATTGAATTAATGCCTAAGTCTAAGATCAGTCTGAAACTTAGGATAGAATCCTTCTCCTCTTCAGATGTGTTGAAAAAGGCAGTAGTATTCATGTGAGAATTGAATGCAGTTTGATTTCCAGGGTCATTTTGGTCTAGAGTGAGACTGCCCTGTTTGCTCTTCCTGCCCAGGTAACATTCCAAGTTTCTGAGAGGAACAGAGGGATGTCTCCCATTGTACCATGTCCGTTCCCTCTTAATTATCAGATTTACTTTATTTATTTATTTATTTATTTATTTTTAATACTGGATGGTTCTCCTCAATATTTTTTTCAAAAAGAACTTTTTGAGTGGTAAGGACAAATAACTCCTGGTTATTCTTGTCAGATTAATTCTTGTTCAGCCCTTTTCTTTGCACTTTTTCAGATCAGAGTCTTGGAATGGAAGAACTCATGACAATAAAGCAATGCAATTAACTTCATATATGGCCCTGATCCACATTTTTCTGAAGTAAAACTCTTCATTGACTCTGGTGAGTCTTGGACTGAGCTGAAAAAGAAGAAAGAAAATTCATGAAACTTTAAAGATTATTTTTTAAGGGCTTTTTTTTAGCTGTTTTAATGTAAGTAGCTCAGAGACCTTCCTGATGGTGCAGAGGGAAGGGGGGGAGCAGTAATCTAACAATTGTACAAAGACTATTTATTCTATAAGAAAACCCCAACAACAAGAGATAAAAGAAAAAAAGTAAGGGCAGGAAAAGGGATAAAGCTGCATGTATAGTATGAGGAAAAATAATTTCCTTCATGAAAAGCTGAACAGAAAGGAACTTGCAGCTCGTATTCATGGTAGAGAATTTTTGGTTAAAAAGATTGACATTTTAATAAACTGATCTTAATTAACACTACTTTGAAATTCTGAGTTGTACGCTCCCTATCTCAAAACACTAGAACCAGTGGCTTTTTAAATAATTTGCTGCTTGTGGGTGATCTCTTTTTGAAACAAACCCAGACCCTCCAGTCACAATTTATTTTTTATTTCAAAAATGATTTTTACTAGCAAATTTTGCTTTGGTTCAAGAGAATTATAAATCATTATTACACAGCCAGACACTTCAAACATTTTGTAAGAGCTTTGTGACCAATGAAGCATCAAAGGCAATGCTGAAATCCATGATTACAGCATGGGTGCACGTCCATTCATTAATACATTAAAGTTCAGGACTCTAATGTTATTAATAGGATTTCCAGATTGTGGTGTACTTATCTCTTAAAAAGGTGGCTCTTCCTGTCACACAAAACAAGAAGATTGTTCTTCATTAATGCCAATTTATGGAAACTTTATTTTTGCAGACAATTTAGGGCTGAAGAACTTAGATTTCTTAGTAGCTTTTGGCTATTATTTATTCACCAAAGACAGATATAGCTTTTATTTCCCCTTCTATCTCCACTACACTGGTACACATTGGTAATGTGCGTAGGGAAGGAGGGAAGACAGGCAATTATCTATAGATACTTTTCTTGACCCCTTCATTTCTGACACTAAATTACGCCCAGTGATCATGAATCTTTATGCAGCTTTCACTGTAATAAGCTCTTGGAGACATATTTAGTATGGAACCGTATATTTTGGAATGTGCTTCAAACACGAGATAGCCCTTAAAGGCCTTGCTGGGTTCAGATCTCTATTGTATTAGATATTACATGGATCCATAATAAGTGATGGCCCCTGCCCTTCAGCATTTATAACCCATGCAAATGAGTAGAAGAACAGAGTAAATTAATTTGTTGTCTGGATTTTACTGCTGGGAAATGAAGATGCAGAGACTGGATGACTTGTTTGAATAGTGCATCAGGTCTGTGGTACAACTGGGAAGTGACTCCCTTTCTCTTGAGATCCCACCTGGTCATTTCCCCCTTTCTCAGATGTGAATGTGGAAAAAAAAAGGACTGATGTGCACCAAAATTCAAAGAATGCTATTACCCTGGTTTGAGTTTTGTGAAATTCCTGGCTATTTTTTGGAATTTTTGACATTATGTGATATTTGAGTAGATATAATAAGAGATGCACTAGATTTTTGTGCCAACACAAAAATGCTGGTATCATTTGTTTTTCCAGGGACCTGGGCAGGTTTTGAAAGTTGTGAGTTGCTCTCTCAGCAGAATTCAGTGTTCTGTTCTCCTTTTGCAGTAATTGTTTAATGGGTGCAGGTGTTTTTCAAAACTAACTTCTTCCTACCAGCAGAAATTCCCCTCTTTCTAAGCAGAGGAAGTTTCTTCAGTCTCAGTTAATTACCTTCCTTCATCTTCATTTCCTTCTTGCTTCTGACAAACGTCTAAGAATCAGTCTTCAAATTTTGTTTTGGTGTTTCTCTCCTGTTGTCAAATTGCGGTGCCACTTCAATCTCTAGAAAAAGAACTTCACCTGAAGGCTCAAACCTCAGTAGCCACTGCAGTTCTATCCTGTATAGAGGATAGTCTCTATCCTGTTTGCAGAGCAAGCATTGTACACATAACTCCTTTTGCTCCTGAATTTCCTAATAGGTTTGGGAGTAGGAAAGCTAAAGGACAGTGTAGGGGGCACGACTGCTTGAGTTCTGGGCAATTCTGGGTTTGGGAGGAGAATCTCAGCTCAGAAGTATTTGTGTTCACAGCTCCTTGTTACAGCCAAGTACTGCAAGTGGAACTTCCCCACTGTGGCCTGTCACATAACAACTGATTTGCTCCTTCAGGAGAAATGGCAGTGATTGGGAAGAGCTGTGACATGAAGTTGTTGGAACAAGTGCTCAGTTTGATCAACCACTCTGAAGTCAAAAGGGCTTTGGCAGGTGCCAGCTTGGCTGATGTTTGTTTCAGCAGGGAGAGCTCGGGATGTCATGTCTAACCTGGGGTCATTTCTCTCTTCAGATGTACTTTTCATGTGTGTAAGGTTGGCTAGAGCTGCTTGTGAAGGTAATGACACAGATGGCTTGCATTCTGGTTATATCCCTGAAAAGCAAAGCAGAAGAAAGGCCTGGTTTAGGCTGTTTTGCTCTATTTCTGAAGCAGTTCACTGCAAATTAGGAAAAATGCTTTATGCTAACTGAAATATAAAATGAGTTCTAATACATTTCCTTTGAGTCCTACAGGAGGCTTGAAATTTACTTGCAGAGGAAGAGGCTTTGATCCACATATTTTCATAAGTATTCATAAAGATACAGAATTAGAAGCTCCCCTTTATTCCCCTTTTCATGTGTGCTGGTTTTGAAACACATTTGAAGCTGTGGAATTGATTGAACTTCCAGTGAAGCTTCTTTCCAGAGATGGGCTAGACTAAAATGCAGGGTATCACAGGAAGGAAAAATATCCCATAGAGTGCTATTCCTCTCCATGCTCAGCTGGAGTAGTAGAGTATGGGGGAATATTGAGATTTACAGACTCTACAGCTGCTTTTCTTAAACTACCTACATGAGTACCAGGGCTCTCATGTAAGAATTTCAGAGTCCCTGAAATAGCCTCTTCCTGCTAACCTGTATGTGGAAAAAGGATTGACTCTTCACCAGTTTTTACCCCAAAACTTTCTCAAAGAGGTGGTGAAATAAGACCCTGTTCACTGATAGTATTTCTTGCATTTATGTCTTTAGGTGGTAATTTTGCTATTTAAATTGAATAACAAAGCAGATGTTCTTGGTTTTCTGAGATATCTCGTTCTTCGGTTTTGGGTTTTTCCCCCTATTCAGTTTGCAAAGCTAGTCAAAACCTTTGAAAAGAGATCCCCTAAAACACACCACACCTTTTCAGCTAGCTCTATTTCTAATCTCTATAATTGGCTTCCAACAGAAGTTGTTACTGGAAATAATTCAAATCTCAGAATAGGAAGTTTTAGGTCTACTACCTAGAGTCAAGGATGTTTCAAACCTCAAGAAGAAAATTGCAGAGAAAGGAAGGAGTAAGGAATCCCATAATGACAAAGGAAGTCTGACCACATCAATGTAGAATGTGAATGTTATCTGACTGTGCTGACTTGGTTCCTTAAAATAGAATCAATGGGGCATTGTGCCTCTTAATCTCTACTTCATATGTTCTGTTTACTCTGCTGTACGTCTGGCATTTTATCCTGCCTAAAATATTATTTCTGGGATTAATATCAGTTGTATAAAACTGATGTAAAAAAATAGGCTGTACTTCAAGTCTTCTATGGCAGACTCTTAGAGCTTTGCCAGAAATTTCTGGTGTCATCCTCTGGAAATGATTTGGCCTCTTAATGCATCAATTCCTTTTTGTTAGGTGAGAATATTACATTCTGAATCTCACAGTGTTGTTGAGATGAATGCAATACAAAGTAAATGCCATGATTCTGAGGACAATGCAAAAGCACTTTAAATAGAAGTCAGGACTTCCCTGAGAATGATCACCATTTTCCTATACCTCTCTTTCTTTGTAGGCAAAGTGAAAAAGAGGCACTGATAAATGTCAGGTGAAGCTAATCTGCAGTACAGTCAATGGCACATCTCCTGACTTTGGCCTTCTTTACCCTTTCAGTACCTCTTTCCACTTGCAGAAGCACAGCAGTCCCTCTTGTTTACTTATTTGTTTTCATTTGTTTTGGTTTTTCCCAAACCAATAAAATATTTAAACACAATAAAAATGTTTATTAGAGGCAAACAGAACAGTAACTATGTTTAAAAAGGAAATGTACAAAACCGCTGCGAACAAATCTTACTCCCAGGTGTTTTCTTGATGCCAGCCATGAAAGCTGGAGAAGTATTCATTATAAACTATCAGTTCTGCCAAGATCAAGGGTAGATTCCTGGAGTGAGCAGCACAAAAGGCAAAATGAAAGAATCTCCTTTTCTGTTACAGATAGTTCTACATATACATATGTATGTGCTGTGCATGTATGTTTGTGCATATGCATGTGTTGGTTTATACACAGTCTATAGAAATCAGTACTGCTATCATCTTCTTTTGAAAATATTCACAAAAGTGTGCTCTTTGAAATGTGAATATCAAAAGAATTCTTTTCTCCATTGTGAGGTTCCCAGAATAAAACAACTGTAGGGAAAATTTGACCAACCCACTCACGTTAGTGCCTGTTTGAACATGCAGCCTTTATTCTCCACTGAATATACTGAGCCTTTGGTTACTCTTCAGGTTCTATTTCTCAAACGTGGTGTAGGAATACATGAGGGGCTGGAAAATACACCTCACACATCCTCACTCCATACTCATGTACGCACACACACTCTGCAAGAACTTCAGGGTGTCACCACTTAGGTGGACTTGGTAACAGCTCCTGGAGTTAGTGTTCAGGGCCACTAAACACCCAATACTTGGTTATGAAGGTGCTCAATTTTATACCTTTCAGTTCTGACCACATGATCTGTAATCTTCATTCCAAGACTGAGCAAAGCAGGAATTCACTATAGGATGCAAGACAGTATTTCTGCTTTCATTAGCATTCAGGCTCTTTGGCTTTAACAGCAAAAGTTTCTGCTTGGAGTCCTGGAAAATTAGCCTGGGTAGCCTTCTTATATCAGGCTACCTCATATTGGCTGTCCTGAAAAAGAAAAAACTACCTCTTCTTTGTCTCTAGAAAATGTGATACAATTCCTTATATATGTGCTGGAAGGGGCCTTAAAGATCATACAGTTCCAACCCTGTGCCGTGGGCAGGGACACCTTCTGCTAGACCAGGTTTCTCAGAGTCCCATCCAAGCAGGCCTTGAACACTGCCAGGGTTGGGGCATCCACAACTTCTCTGAGCAAATTGTAACCATGCGTCCCTACCTTCATGGAAAATAATTTCTTCCTAATATCTGATCCAAACCCTTCCTCTTTCAGGTTAAAGCCATTCCCCCTTGTCCTATGACTACATGCCCCTCTCAAAAGTCCCTCTGCTCTGTATATTTTTTGTAGCCTCCCTTTAGGTGCTGGAAGCCTGCTGCAAGGTCATCCTGGAGCCTTCCTCTTATCCAGGCTGAACAGGTCTCTCAGCCTGTCCCCATACAGAAAGTGCTCCAGATCTCCAACGAAAAAGATATTTAGGAGCACCAGTCCCAAGACAAAGTCTTGGGGGACATGACTTGTCACTGGCCTCCACCTAAACACAGATCTGTTGACCACGGCCCTCTGTCTGCATCCATCCAGCCAATTCCTTGCCCAATATATATTCTACCTTCGAAATCCATGTCTCTCCAGTTTGGAGATAAGGATGTTGTGTGTGGCTGTGTCAAAGGCCCTTCAGAAGTCTAGGTAGGTGATGTCAGCCTGTCTTTCCTTGTCATCTGTTGTCATCACCCCATCACAGGCAGCTGCCAGACTGGTCAGGGAGGATTTGCCCCGAGTGAAGCTGTGTCAATGCACCTTTGTGTGACCCTGCTACAAACTGGGTTGGTCCTCAATGAAGTGAAAGAAGCAAACAAAGCAAATGTCCCACTTCCATCTCAATCCAGCTGTTTTAAGCAGGATCTCTTCAGTGATCTACTCTACTAAGCAGTAATGGCACCACTGACAAGGTGGTGGCTGATAACTAAGGGTGAGGGAGAACAAATTTAAGTGTGGGGGTGTTTTTTTGGGGGGTTGGTTTTTAGTTTTTTGGGTGGCTTTTCTTTTTTTCTTTTTTTTTTTATTTTATTAAATGGTTGTCTTGTTTTCTCTTTTTCTGGGACTTCTTTTTGTCAGCTCTGAAACAAATGTGATACAGAACTACTTAGTGCTATGTAGGCGGTGTGATCTCCCTATTAGCATATTTTAGTACCAGACTAGCTCCAGATGCTGTTGTTGATGAGAATGGTGTGCAAAAAACCGGGAAGACTGATTTCTCTGTGCCTTGCTTAATGCTTTCACATGGGCCACAAAGTGGTTGCACAGCAGTGCCATTCTTATCTGAGCTAAAAAAAGACTTGGCTTTCTATTAATTGTCACAGAGCATCATGCCCCTAAAGCTTTTATACATTTAAAAAGGCAGAAGCCATTCTGATTTTAAAATGAGGAAAATATTTTTGAGAACCTGACTAATTCTTCAGTGGACATTGTTTAGCTTACACTGTTTGCCTTCTGATGTCTTGTAAAGTATCTGCCTCATTTCCTTACTTTCTAGGCCCTTTCATGCTACCCAGTGTGACAATTCATAACCATTTGCTCTTATTCAAAGCTTGGTGGTTTCAGTTCAAGTCAAGACAGGACAGCTCTTTGACTCTATCAGGATGAGAGTAGGATCCTCAGTAACCTTTTGCTGGTGATGGTGAACATTTGACAGCTTGTGCAGAATAATGAGCTTCTCAGAAGAGTCTTTTGCATTATAGCTTTCAGGGGAGAATCCAGCATATGAAAACAAGGAAGGATAAACAGCAAGTGAGAGCAGAATGAGAGTTTGTCCTGCCACTGTCCACAGGCTATAAATTCTGTAGCTGAAACATCATGTCAAGCTGCTGTAAATTTTTGAATTGCTATGAAGAAACTTCTTTTCAAATATGTTAAGAATATGCTTCTAAAAAAATCCCTGGACAAGAACATCTGTATTTCTAAGTATGGTAAAAGTGTGATCAATTGGTTAAACTCTGATCTGAGATAAGAAAAATTATCCTGACTGAAGAATTGACAAAAGGTTTTTTAAAAAAAGATAAATATGGCCTTCCAGTACCTTAAGGAAACCTAGAGGAAAGATGGAGAGGGACTTTGTAGAAGGACATGTAGTGACAGGACAAGGGGCAAATGGCTTCAAACTGAAAGAGAGTAGATTTAGATTAGGTATTCAGAATAAATTCTTTGCTGTGAGGGTGGTAAGACACCGGAAGAGATTGTCCAGAGAAGTTGTGGATTGCTCATCCCTGGAGGTGTTCAAGGCTAGGCTGGATGGGGCTCTGAGCAGCCTGGTCCAGTGAAAAATGTCCCTGCCCATGACAGGGGTGTTGGAATCATAGGGTCTTCAAGAACCCTTCCAACCTAAGCCATTTTATGATTCTGTGTGTTAATTTTCATCCTGGGCTGGCAGTCACTCATATTTGTTAAAAAACTTGAAAACCTTGACTGCATTGCCTAGTTTTCTTCAAGATACTGCTGGCTATATTTGTGTTCTAGAAGGCTCAGTCCCCTCATGCGCCTGGATTTTCTTTGCAAAGGGAATTTGGTGCACAAGGAGGGAGGAAGCTCTGGTTGGTCCCTGGGGATAAATAGGTCTGGGCAGCTGGGGAGGCTGGGCCTGAGCACAGACACAGGATTGTGCCCCTTGGTCTCATCAAGCAGGGACTGCTGTTGATCTAGTCCCAGAGACTGCTGTGGATGCCAGCTTAGAGCTGGAAAACTGATATCACATTACTGCTTATTTGTGTAAAGTGAATAGGAGAGCTGTCAGTGTTTTTAGGAGGGTGGAAATTATGGTCCAGTATTGTTTGCAGCAAATGCTGTAGAAATTTAGAGAAGGGGGAGAGGCAAGTAACTGAGCTTTCACAGCTCAAGGGATTCCTGCTCATTGCTGGTGTGTGTGCTTCTAACTGTAACTCCAAGGGAAAAGGTAGTCCATATTAGAATATCTTGATTCAAACTAGCAACTTGGTTAAAATAATCTACTTTTCTTTACAGTAACAGTGAATCAGAAGTGTACTGTGATCCATTAATGCAAGTCAGCCTGTAAGTGGGGAAATTGCTGAGCTGTGCTAATGCAGTTGTCTGTCCATATTCCAATTTGCCACTTTTTTTGGGCACTTATTTTTTCCATCATGTTTCCTTCATCAGATTTAGGGAATAATCACTCCCTACAAAGAAATATTTAATAAACATTTTAAAAAAGGAGTGTCTAGGCTTGATTTCAGGCAGTTGTGCCATGTTCATCAGCACTGGGCGTCTCAGTGTAGAAGAGCTGGCCTGGAGTGTTGTGTAGTGTAGTAAGAGCATAACTCCAACATGATTATTGCAGTTAAAGTGTGATTATAGCATCTGTGAAAATGTACCCAGCCCATCAAGGAGCATGCAGAATAGAAGTGAACAGTTGCACTGGCAATAGAGGCCTGTGATCAAAAATCATCTAGCAGCCTAAGTAAAGACAAAGCTGAGGACCTGAAAAGCATCCCAAGCGCATGTGGGAGTCTTCATTTTCTCTTTCTGCTCTCCTGTCACCTTCCCCATTATTGGCTGCCGAGGAAGTAAAATTTTTCCTCTGGGTTTGTTGTGACAACATCTCTGAGAGTTTACAAAATGATTTTTTTGGTGTGAATCTTGTCACCTTGCTTGGCAATTTTCTTGCCTCTTTATAGTGTTCTGTGGGGTAACGTAAACTATATTTGAGTGGTTCTCACTTTTGAGAACATGTGCCTCAAGGGGTATGTAAAGGAGGGAGATTAAAAAAAAAAATTAAATTAAAGGCACAGCAGCCTGACCAGGAGCTGTGGGAGGAGGGGGGAAGGCTGCACTATTTTTTTAAATTCTTTGGCTATGAATGTTGGCCAGGAGCTGCTGAACACAGTCAAATTCATCAGCAATGGCAACATGTAATAGAAAACTAATTTTTTTCCTTCAAGGCAAATTTCTGTAATCATTCCATGTAATTTTACTGCACTACATCGGCAGAAAGATGCAATGATCTGCATTACAGGGAACTGTGGGGCAATACAAGTTCTCTCACTTATTAGGAATGGGGGCAGTGCCATGCATTTGACTTGTTCATATTAAACTTATGGCTTGACTCTCCCTGCACCACAGTTCTTCTTCACTGAGAGAATTTTTTTCCCATTTCTTGTTATGACAGAGCCAGGAGCATTGTTTGAGGTTGCTCTGTTATGGAGGCAGACTACACAGAGTAAAGAAGGTGGGTGCCCAAGCCCACATCCTCACTCCATGCTGTCCTAGCTGCAAATTACTTTGAAGGGTGGTTTTCCTCCATATTGAAAAAGTGGGGCTGAGGAGGAATTTGTATCTCCTTATTTTAGCCAAGAGAGATGAGGAAGGTGCTTGAGAGGTGGAGGTTTTAGAAAGGACTTCCTTTTATGAAGAGGCTCTGATGGTTCTGCAAGAAGGAACGAGTGAGTACAGATTATAAATCTATTCAAGTGAGAGAGAATTGCGAGCATAAATTAAGAAAAAAAAATTAATGGGAATTTTTGGATTTTTTTAATTCTCAGGATATTGGTTAACAAAATTTGAAAATGCATTTCTGTGATGATGGTTTAAATAAAATAATGAAATCTAAATTCTGGAATTCACTAGCACATATAATCTCCTTATATTCTGACTAGCCCAAGAGCAGGCTGACTTGTACAGAAATACAGAACTCAATATGAATGATGTAGATGAAAGGTATTGGATAAAAAAAACCCTTGAATGAAATGAGAATTCATGGCCATACAAATATATGGATAATCTGCAATGCATCTAAAATCAACACTATCTGTGAAGCTCTGTTTATCAGCACATCTTTGAAGAAATTTAAAGAAACAGCTAAAATTTCATTTATTCTGACCTTAGGAATGGTGTATTTGGCTACACCAACAATTCTGCAGTAAGAGCTGAGGCCAAAGCCTTTCTCACACAGGTGGTGGGCATGGATAACTTTTTTCTAAAGGCTGTAAGTTACGGACTGCTTCCCAAAGGCTGGGACTCTGAACATCCTTCTTACATCTATTTACAAGCAACATTGGTGTAAAATGTTACAATTAAATGGTTAGTAATTCTTCTGCACTTTTTTCAAATTTTTGTTCACATATGTAGTGTATTACAAAAGTCTCAGCCATTGTTTTATTTCTATTTGAAGATTCTTTGCACTTTTTTGTTAATTTTCTTTACTTCAGCCTATCTAAAGCCATATAGCCATTCTCTGAGAGAAGGAGGGGGGAGATCTCTGGAGGAACAAAACACATTCTGAGCCCTGGCCTTGCCTGTGAAAATCCCAGCTGAACTCAGTTTTGGGGGAGCTGGCAGTGGGTTCAGTAATGTTCTTTGCCCCCTTCAAGTTTGTTCGTACAACTGTGCCAGATTAAGAGCTGTCTATGCAGGAGATGTACCCTAATGGAGAAGAGGGAGGTAATTCAAACGTGGTGGTGCACTACTCCATTTGAAAAGAAATTTCCTCACTGTAGTACACACCATCTAAAAATCTCACTGCAAAACACTGTTTCTGTCTTCCCTGCATACCTGGATTTCTCAGAAGACATTTACAGAGGTGTAGGGACACTCCAACACAACTTTTGTGTTGTTGTCCTGCAGTGTTGTGGTGGCTCTCAGGATGCACACTAAGTTTTTAAATACTGAAATGTACCTTCAATATTGAAACATGTAGGATATAGGGTTATTCTAAAATAACTGAAGGATGCAAAAGTATCTTTTCTCTTTGTATGGAAATACGTGGGAGTGGTCATCTGCTCTGTACCTTTTTTTTCCAGAGGGGAACATATTTCTCAATACCCTGTTTTTTTGCTTTTAAGCAGCTGCTTTCATGAAGAAGGGCAGAGGGTTTGCTATTTTATCTTTCAGATAAGGCAACAAATGAACTTTGTTGTTATTAAGAAATAGAGCTAAAGATACTCAAGTGAGTTGGTAAAAATGAAATACCTCCTGGGAAACAAAATGCATAGTTAAAAATAAAATCATGGCGGAAAGTTCTGCAAAAGGCTCTTTTCAAGTTTATGGCAGAGAATGAATCTGTATCCTAAAAAAGAATAAAGTCAGCAACTGTATGCACTTTTCACGACTCTCGTGTAAAACCTGGCAAACAGATTATTTGTTGGCTTAGTAGATTAGACATGAGGGCTTCTGTAAATTAAAAACAAAAGCAGCTTTGGAATGCATTTCACTGTCTCAGTTGGAAAACAAAGATCTGTTTCCCTCCACCCCTTCTTTTCCTTAGGATAATTAAAAATAAAAAAGTGTGCAGAGCCATATAAATAAAACAAGGGCTCGGATGAAAAAAAAAAAAAAAAAAAGAAAATCTTCCTTCAAAGAGATGTCAGCAATCACAGTTTTCATTTGTCTGTGCCAAGAAATGTGCTTATATGTAGGTCTGAATGTAGTTTATTCTTGACTATTTATGGAAGTTATGCTCTTAGAGACCTTAATATGTAATAAAAAAGGAAAATCCTTAATTAAAATCTGTTTTAAATGATGCTTAGCTTAAAAGCTTTCAAATACTCTTCTAAGCATTACACAACATTCTACTGTCTTCGTTTTCCAGAATTTCTCTCCAGTACAAACACATTATAGGTTATACTTTAATTACATAGGATTTTATTGTAATTTACTTCAGCAAAGTGTGAATGCATTCTTCATGGGCAAAATATGTTACTTTGAAATTCTGAAAAAATCCTTTGACTATGCAACTTCTCCCAAAGTTTGTAACCTAAAGGAGAGCAGAGTCTATAGTAAGGAATGTAGAAAACATTAAAAATACAGCTAACTGTTAAAAATCATTCAAGAAAGAGTAAAAGCACACAGTCCAGGAGTGTGAGTACCTGAGGACAGCCCAGAACTGTGCCTTGGCATATTATGCACTTACTTTTTTGTGAGAAAGTGAGAAATTTAGAAATTGCCGTAACTCACAAAATTCTGATTCTGACCAGGAGCTACAAGAATAACTTGTAAGAGATGTTTGCCTGACATACACATTTCTCACTGTACAGAACTCTTTTGTCAATGCTTATTCTTTCCCTTTTGATTTTATTTCTCTTCTCATATTTAATTTTGGGCAGAGTCTTATGAGCAGGATGGTGGGAGCATGACAAGTCAAAGCAAATATGGGGTCCCCAGGGGTCAGTCTGTGCTCAGTCACAGAAGCAGCTCAGAACTACCTTCCTTTTCCAGAAATGGCAGAATTTCCTCTGGTCCCACGTTCTGCAGGGCTACATTCTGCTTGAGCAGAGGATGAGGAGGGAAGAAAAATAACAGTGTTGTTGTTCCCCCGGAGGCCTCGTGTTCGAGGCACATCCCAGCCCATGTTTCCACCTTGTAACCTTGCTACTCTCTGGCAGGATGCTTCTGAGGGACATCAGAGGCATTGCTTTTGTTACTTGGTCATTTGCAGAATTTATCACAGTTCTCACAGTAATCCTAATCAGTCTGAAATTTGTTTACTGCTTGCGGAAAAGTGGAACACCAAGTGGGGAAATCAAGTCCTCTAAAGTCCTGTGGAAATGTAATGGACACAAATTAACAGCTTGTTGGCACCTATGTAGGTTTTGCTTGTGGCAACATTTTTTCCTCCTGCTTTTTTAGGACTCTATAGAAGGAGAGAAAAATAATCAGGACTTCAGGATGTTGTATGAGGAATGCAGAATTAGTTTTTGAATCAGTAGTTGGGAAATGTCTTAGGCAGTTTGGGTTCATAGATTTATCTGGCCAGTTATCAGGCGTGTTCCATTCAAGGCAGTAATTCTCAAGGATATTCTTGATTTTGATTGAATGTTTTTTTATCTGTGAACACTACAGTATTTATGTCAAAACTAATACTCATTTTCAGTTCTAGGCCAACTGGCAGATCCAAATACAAATATTACTAATTGGCTGCTCATAAGCCTTTCTAGCAATTAATTCAGTTATAAATGATTCAGACCTTTCTGTAACCCAAATAAGATTCATGCCTGCTTTATTTTTCACAGAATTATTTCATGCTAGAAAAGGATGTGAAACAAACCGTTATTGAGAATGGGGGAAATCAGATTTTTTTTGACAGTCCTCATTACCTCTTCTGCAGTGTAGCAGACAGATAAAAAGTAATCCTTATTGTAAAGCTGTTTCATGTTCCTATAAAACCAGAAAAAATGTAATTCTGTAATTTTCAACCTCTGCACAGAATATCGTGTCATCAACTTTGAAACTCAAAGAAAGCATAAGGAAAGGTGACCTAGGAAAGAGGTAAGACTTTAACCCTGACCATTGATATGATAATGAACCAAATCTTCAGTAAAATTTATTTGTTTAGTGTGAGAAAGCACACCTACACTTCTGTGTGTTGCTATTAGTTTTCCAGGTAAATATTTTCTCATCTAAATCACTGAACTTTGTGGTTGCAAGTAATGATGTGTGCATTTCCTCGCTGCATTTCTATATGGTGACAAACTCGTGTGAGACGTGGCCCCTAATGGAACTCTGTCCCTGTGGATCCTGTGGCATTCTTTGCAGACACGGAGGCATTTCATCCCTGTATTCCAGCCAGATTTACAACTGACTACATTTGCTCCTCTAAACTGCCTTGCAGTCACTGCTAGCACAGTGTTCCTTCTCTTTTTCCAGTTTGAAACTGTTCTCTGCAGAACTAGACAGCTACATTCCAACTCTGTGACATCTACATTCTGGGGATGGCTTGGCCCTGATCCAACCAGGGACCACCACTTCCTTTTTGGACAAAG
Source organism: Euphonia xanthogaster (assembly GCA_034509185.1). Lineage (NCBI taxonomy): Eukaryota > Metazoa > Chordata > Aves > Passeriformes > Fringillidae > Euphonia > Euphonia xanthogaster. The sequence continues at coordinate 12,216,917 of JAYDZK010000268.1, read as the reverse complement.
GATATTTGGCATCCATTTGGCTTCTATCTCTGAATTCTTCCAGTCTCTGTAGCATTGCACGGCTGGTGGCTCTTTGTTCCTACTCCTACTTATAATGAATTAAATTCAGAGCCCATTAATGCTGGCATCACAGCATACACACATTCATCCACTTTTAAATTTTTTTAATGATTGTCAGAAGTTGCAGGGCTGGCAGGTCATACCATGAACTGCTCAGAGGCACAAAAAGATCAGATGAAGCTGAAAAGAAGTAACATCTATAGGCCAGGAAAAACAGCAAGCCTACCTGTGACCAGTAAAAATCACACAGGCCTCTCTACTGTCCTCTCATGCAAAAAGGCACAGACAACAAAATGACAATAAGTGCAAAGATTCCTGTTTACTTTAGCCATTCCTCTCACTGTAATTTTGATAAAGATGCAACAGGGTCTTTTCTAGCACCTCTTAGAAAGTTCAAGAGGAGGGGAGAGGATTTTGCATAGCATTTTATTTCATTGAGGTTTATTTCTCCTATGTGATAACCTGGAGAGTAAAAGGGCATTGCAGAAGCAGAGTTAACCACATAAGAGAATTCATTGCAGCTCTGTTGCAGTGCCTAGAGTTTTATCAGACTAGGGTGGAAGCCAAACCAAGACAACATACAGTAAATATAAAGTTAAATTCTTGCCATTTGTTTTTCATATGTACTTTTTTCAGGGATATTTACAGCTTATTACAGCTTATTCAAATAATATCTGGCTCAGAAGTTATGCTGTTATTCACATTAAGTCAAACCTCACTTGATTTACTAAAATCTGAGACAACATACAGGTTTGATAGAGGGGAAATGAGAGTTCATGCACATCTCTGCACAGGCAGTTTAAAAGAGGAAAAATAAAAAAAGGGAAAAACCAAGTTTTTTTTGCGAGTAATAAATTTCTGTGTCTATCCTGGGTTGTGAATTCCCCTTGGAAAATTTGGGAAGAAAATGCTTCTGTGATTGTAGAAATCTCAGTAGCTTAAGTAGACTGCTGGCATCTCTTTGGAAATGCTAACAGATAGTAGAGCAGACTATTGTATTTTGCCAAGAGCCTTATTTCATGCCAGAACTGTATTTTTTTTTTCCCCCAAGATAAAAGTCTTTAAAAACTTTTCAGTGCAAAAGCTTCTTTTCAGACATGCATAACTGTCCAGTTTGGTACATGTTTGTCCAGAAATGCTGAAAGAGACAGGACCCAAAGACGGAGCCTAGTCTCAGGTTGGAGAAAATATTTATGTCTCTGTCGTAATTTTCTGGCTCATGAGTGCTTGAAAAGTGAGTGCTGGCATAACCATAGCTACCATATAACCACAGCAAAGAACTAATTTGCCATTTAACTCCCAGCTGTGCCTGTGTTGTCAGTCCTTTAACAGATAAAGGAAAGGTGTTTCCAGACTTATGATTGATTCTCAGCAGCAGCTTTCGCTCACTTACAGCAGAGAAGTGAACATCTGGACAAGACGGTTTTATCTTCAAAGCACAAGCTCCCTGACCCATATATAAAAGAGCTGTGGCACGGTTTTGCACCTCTGATTTAAACTTTTTTTTTTAATGGGTGGGACTCAATCCTCATTGTCTGAATTGCTGGGATTGTTAAGCATTATTAGTAAGATGCTTAAATTGAAAACGGCCCATTTTAGGTACACTCTTTTGTTCTTTTTAGGTGTTTTTCCCCCCTGTCCTTCCTTATTCGCAGTCATAGAATCATAGAATTGTTTGGGTTGAAAGAGACCTTAACTGTCATCTCCTTCCAGCACTTTGCCATGGACAGGGACACCTTCCACTAGACCAGGCTGCTCAGAGATCCATCCAGCCTGGCCCAAATCTTTGGAATTGATTGTTAATAGAGGTTTGGAACAGATAAAACTGAGTTAATTAGTGCATCTTTAATTGGTGATAATTAGCCCTATTTATCTATAACAAACAACCTCACCGGATGACATTATGGTGTAAAATAAAAGCAGCAATAGCTGTAGATCAACACAGCTGACATGAGCTTTGTTCTTGCCTCATCCAGTACTCAGTGTGATCATTTTGATTTGCTTCATGTTTTTAATCATCTGTTTATCTGAAAGGTTTGTAGGGTACACCCTCTCTCATGATTTTTCCTGCTGTGGCAGTCTATAAGTCAGTGGTGGGTTTATTGATCTAAACTGTGGCTCAGATAGATATCTCTGGTCCATGTAAATCAGCCTATCTCTATCAGGCTTATTCATGTGGCTGCACCTTCTGGAGTTTGACATTTCCTACGTATCTCTGCTGTATAAAAACATTTATGTAAATAAAGAATACAGTCTGATATACACACAGAACACAGAATGGAATGAAAATGCTGCTTGTGTCTCAGATTCTTTGGAGATATCCAGCTGCCATGCATGTGTGTGCACTGCTGGAATGTCCCGCAAAGTTAATTCTTTTTAGTGATGGCTGAAACTCAAAAGTTGCAGATCTGTGTTTGGATGGCCAGGGCAGGGTTAGGGACCTTGTAGGGCATTACCATAAGAATGACAGCACTGGTCAAGGCCAAGGGTCTCTCTATCTAGGCTTCACTCAACTGTGCTAGCCTAGTTTTTCTAGCTTTTTTTGGTAGTTTCTCATACTTGTATTAGGAAGCAGTGAACAAATTATTCCTATCTTCTTTTTTAATGCCACTCATGGCGATGAAATACCACACTATACTCATACTTGTAAGCACTATGTCTTTCAAGCTTAAGAGTTCTAATATCTAATATTGTCACTTTATATGTGGAAGGAAATCTTTTTTAGTTCTAAAATAAATATTCCCTTTTGAGACTAGGAGGCAGATGGCTCATTGTAATGAGCAATAAGCAAATGAATTAATAATGGTGGAGTAATAATATTTGTAACATTGTCTTTTCATGTAATTGCAGAAAAGCTTCGATTGGAAGGGACACCTGGAACCATCCAAACCAACCTCCTGCTCAAGGCTGGACTAACTTCAAAGCTAGATCAAACTATTCAGGAATTTCTCCATCTGATCTGTCAAAACTTCCTGGGATAAAGATTCCACAGGCACTCTGGGTGACTATTCCAGTGCTTAACAGCAGGACACGGTGCTCCAGTGTCACCTCTCAAGTGCTGAATGCCTTCCCTTTCCCTGCTGGCCACATCCTCTGCTAATGCAGACCAGTAGGGGGTGAAACTCATGGAGATTGACCCCAAGTCAATTTCTGCAGAGCTGATTTCTAAGTCAGACCTTTCCCAGGCTGTGTTTTTGCATGGGGTCCTTCAGCTTCATAGTGCTCAAGTTGGGCCATTCCTTGGGGTTTTTGCTGTGTCCCTGAATGGCAGGGACAATGTCCCCTGCCTCCCAGCTGCTCCCCACAGTGTGGTGGCACTTGTGAGGCTGGGGAGAGCTCTGTGTGTGTCAGTGACTGATAGGGATGCTGAGCACCACAGCCCAGGCAGTAGCCCCTGAGGAGTGTCGCTTGCCCCCAGCTGCCATGTGTGTTTGAGGTATTGACCATCGCCTTTTTAGCTCCAACATTCCTAGCTTTTCATTTCCTTTTAATTTTTCACTGCTACTGAGCTAATGTGTAAATAACTGTTCACTGTAACTTCTCAGACTCGAGGACTTGTAGCCAGCTCACAGTCCTGCATTTCACACTCAGCTGCCAGTCTAACCTTGACTGGCATTGAATCTTTAATTGTATTTTTAACATGTTAGAACTTTGAAAACTGCTACATTCGGTCTGTGAAGGTGTCCTAGGTTGACTGTATGATGCTTTTATCCCCAATTGTCTTGTTCTGTTGATGCTGAATAATAAGTTCTGCACCTTTAAGAGTTCTTCCAGAGAGTGAAGGAAGGAGAGAAGAAGCGCGCAGGTTGTTTTCAGACACTGCACTCACTCCTCCACATTCCTGCTCCTGGACTGTGTTCTCTGCGGATGGACAGACAGCAGGACAGAGCTCTCCTTTGCTTTTAGTTAGTTTAGCTAGCTGAGGCAAAGAACTCTCCTGGACCATGTTTTTTCCTTTTTTTTTTCCTTTTCTTTGGACCTGTTAAACCTGCTCTGGACTGAACACCCAGCAGAGCACCGGCAGCTCGCACCTGCGGCCACC
>JAYDZK010000268.1:12153566-12203021 GCA_034509185.1 Euphonia xanthogaster | reverse complement strand
TAGAAGCAGCTGCTGTTCCTCTGGAGAATCCAGTGGGAAGCTGTGTTGGTGTTTCAGAATCTCCAGATTATATCTGGATGGCAATGCTTGGCTCCTCCCTCTGGGTGGAGCATCTCACAATGGGATGTTATAGTTCTTATCAGTCATGCAGTGACTTTCAATAGCTTGTTATCAGCAGGTGTCCCCTGCCCAGGGAGGAGTGATTGTGGTCATTCAGGGAGAGAGAGATAAGGAGAATTGCCCGCTTGACACAAGACAACTGCCATACAGATGGTGATAGAATACATCCTGCCTTGCAATCTAGAACACTCTTTGAGACCTTTCTTAGAACAGATCTTTGCAAATGAGAGCTGAATGAAAATCCAGGTTCTGCCATAGATAATTTTTTGGTGTCACAGGGAGTCCAGCATTTCTGTACATGGCTTTTTTTTGCCTTCAAGGGAACGGTCAGGTTAAATTTGAAATTACATTTTCAAATTCTGAGAGGAAATGGCTGCATATATACAACATATTATTGGTAATAATATCATTACATTGTGTCAGTTGGCACAGCTGTGTTCTGGAAAATAGTTCCCATATCATTATTAGCCATGACTATTCCAAGAGGAAGTGTTAAGTACAATACTACAAAATGGAGCTCTTTGAGCATATTTTCTTTATGTTTATGTCCCACTGAAAGCAATAACTGGCCTTTTTAAAATATAAAGCATTATTTCCTATTCAGTTTCCAATGCTGAAAGCACTAAATAAAAAAAATAAAATTATGTGGATCATTCATCTTTTCTTCCTCATGCCTTGTTAATGTATACAGCAATGGAGAATTTTAAGAGATTCTTTTGATGCAATGTTAAGAGCAAATTATCTTAATTCAGTCCAATTTATACATGAGAATAACTGGCTCAAAGCAGTCCTATGATCAATGTGGCTATGACTACTTTAAATACATTCACTGAACATTTTGGCTACAGATAATAGCCTTGTAGGTTAAATTGTTATACGGGTTTGAGTTTTTAAAATTGATTTTTAAAGGTAAAAATTTTAAAATGATACTGTTATTTAAATGTAGGGTGAAGGTTTAAGTACAAATCACTCTAAGGTAACTTTTTTTAAGAGCAGGCTAATGCAGTATTATGTTTTATGGTGCAATAAAATTATGTGCTAAAATTATGGTCATAAATGCAGGCAAATGTAAACCAAGCTATTAGTTATGTTTTCTCAGATAAAAGTGATTAGCATAGCTATCAAACTCTTCTCCCATTTGAATAACAGAATTATGTCTGAAATCTAAGGCGTGTTTGCTAAAGCTGAGTCTTAAAAAGAAATGTAAATCCAGCTATCAATGTTGTATTTGAAAGCGAATGCAATGGTCTGCCCATCATTCTGCTAACAACTAAGAGCAGAGGAACATGACCCAAATTGCACTGAAACACATCAATATGAAATGTGACTGAAACACTATTTTGGAAGTCATTCTCAGCACTTTATCATAATCTCCTTACTGCTGATCAGACTTATTTAAAAACCATTGTGGTTTGTTTAAACATAAGAGTGATGAAAGAGTCTTTTAGCAAGTCACTGTGAGACAAAGTTTCATGTATAATTCATGAAGTGTGTGGTCATCTACTAGCAAATTAATTTCCATTTGACAGCTATACTTCTGGTAGTGTCCTCTCAGGAAGGCACATGGTATATAATTAAATTCTGAACAGAACAAATTAAATGCTGACTACTTCATAAACAATTTCAAGGCTTGAATATTGTTACCTGTCTTTATAGGATCAAAACAAAATATTCTGACAATGATGAATGAATATATTTTCTCAACCCAGTATCCATTTTTTTTCCTAATGCCTAAGGGTTAAAATTTCTACTAGAAAATCCAACTGGGGGGAAAAAAAAGGCAGCTAAAAAGCCAGCCACACTTCAAACCTGCAAGGAGATTTCTCTACCTGTGGCTTTCTTGTGATGTTAATGTAGATTGCTCAGAGGCAACATTTAGTATTTTAGATGCAAACCACTGGTTAGATGCATGCACTCTTTCTTTTGCATCTTCTTTGGCTCCCTCCTTTATCCCCTTAAATTTGATTTATCAAAGTAAACTCATGGATATTTGCTACGCTAATCTGAGGAAGGATTACAGATGACTGACCATGATGATGATAAGAATTACTTATTGGTTGCAATAAAAACAATTATAATAAAATACAAAATACTAAATAAAATGTTACAAAGGTTTTCAAATAATCATGGCATGAAGAACAGTGCAGGAAAGTCCTGCACATGATCTTGCTGAACAGGAATTTTGTTAAGGTTTCTACCATGTTCTCCACTCTTGGCAGTGTCCAAGGTGAGGTTGGATGGAGATCTGAGCAGCCTGGTCTAGTGAAGGTATCCCCACCTGTAGGCACACAGCTTGTGGTAATTGGGAGTGGGGCTGTGGCTGAGCCCCATCCCCGATGGCTACAGCTGTGGAAAGCAGGTGAGCAGCACTGACAGCAATGAGCCATGGGGTGCTGAGGTGTTACTGACCAGTCACCAAAGGGAACAGAGGGCACACAGGTGCAGTGCATGAACATGAGGGGAATGAAAGGTTGGGATGAAGGATGAGAAGGGCAGATGCTTGCAGCCTTTGAGGTATAGGATGTTATTCTGTATAGGCAGGCACCTGAAGCCTCCTGAAGTGGTAAGGTGCTACTCTGCACAGATTGGAGCTTTCTGATATTATAAGATGATGCTCTGTGTATGGTGGCCAACTCAGCTGTGACATATGCTGCAGCACCCACCCATGGCAGGGGTTGGACTTAGATGAGCACAAAGATCTCTCCCAACACAAACCCTTCTATGATTCTACATTTTGTGCTTGTAATGCAATGTGAGGTTTAGCTTATGCTGGCAACTGCAGTGCAAATTCTTAAAGACACATTTGCATATGCCGGAGTCTCTTATTGTCTTCAGTCTCCTTTGTCTAGCCTACTCAGATTAAGTTAACAGAGATGCACTACCATGTCCAAAAATTCAACTTTCTAGGTACGGGATTTTTACCTGGTTTTGAAATACTGCATAAACATCTTGACTTCTATTTACAAAACAAGGATGTTTTTCTGTGTGTTGACACACCACTGTTTATCAATCAAAAGTATTTCAATTTATGCTGTGCCTTGATGATATTTTTTTCTGGAAAGACTGAGTTGTAATATATAGGAAAAGTGCAGCAAGAGATCCCTGTGCAATGTGGTGATAGAAATAGTTTTTCAGTAATGCAGACCAAGAAAATTCATTGAGGAAGAAAATTTGCTTAATATAATAATAGATAATTGGAAAAGATGACAAGAGTAAACCTAAAAGTATTCAGATGAAAAATATGTGCATTAGCATTGGTGGTGTATAGAATGTAATAACATTGATGACTATTAGTATTTCACCCAGATAATTGTTCATAACATATTTAATTTTGTAAGACCCACTGGTCAACAAGTCTGCACCCTCTCTCCCTTTGCACTCAAAGCTGGGGTGACTGAAGTTGGATCATGGTGCTGCAGGTCATACCCATTAAGTTTTGAAGGAAGGGGCATAAGGAAACTGTCAGTAGATACTGCCTGCAGTTGGATTTGTTTGGTTTTGTGCCAATGACAAAAGTATCTAAAATTAGCTGATGTGGAATACTGGACTTGATAGCTCACACATTTCCTCTGGTTTGAATGGTATGAAGAGGAAAATGATTTTGTATTATCAGTTCTGGGGTGTATGGAGGACTGTTTTGCATTACATTCTTTCCTCTTCACAGTTGTATCAGTGAGAAGCTGGTTTATGATCTCAAAGGAGAGAGAGTGATGACCCAGGGAAGAAGAACTGAGTTCCGAAAGTGCAGGGAAAAGTACAAAAACATTATCGGAGCTGGCCCAGAAATGACAAACTAAGATGTAAGCTAAGGAGATAGGGAATCTACAGATAGAGGAAAATAATAAATCCAGGTTTAACAAGAGTAAAAAATGAGTGAAACTGCTTGAGGGTGAGAACATCAGCACTAAGACTAATGGTGAGCAGTGGTAGCAGCTGCCACGTCAATACCACATTAAGCTTGGAAAAGTTATAATAATAAAATCTAGAAGGAAGCACATTCCGTACAGCCAATCTGAGTTCACAGCATACTCAAATTTGTAAGACCCACTGGACAATAGCTATATCTAGGAAATACCATCAGGTGGTCACAATGTGAGGCATGATGTTACATGTGCTGCAAAATCTGTCATGCTGCAATGTCTGTTAAACACAAGCTGAAAGAACAGTCTTAACTGCCAGTAAATATAAAGCGAAATGAAAACAAACACTGCAGTGCATGACTTCCTGTGGGATTTGATATTAATCCCCACTTATGAGGAGTAGTCTGTACAACATATTTTCCCTAGGGGACTTGTGAGTTATCCAGCTAATCCTTATTCAAGGCATATGATTTGTATCCGGCAAGAAATCACACACAGTTTTTTCAATTAGCTCCAAATATACAGTATTGATAATAAAGTCTGTGTGATTAGATTAAAAAAAAAAAATCTTTGGAAAACAAGTTTAATGTGCACGTTCCATTATGCAGTGATCAGTGCTATAACTTAGGAGGTGTAACTTTAAGCATTTGATTATCTTGTTATGGGGTCTGTTTGGACTCATATAATCACCTTTATGTTTTCAGTGATTTCTTATCCTCTTGTTACCTACATTTTTAAAATACAAATTACAGATTAATTGTCTTCATCAGTTCTCTAGTTGAGCCTGGTGATCGATGTGCTGTCTGGGCTGGTTTTGAACTCTCCTGTGTTTACCATTTGAACACAGCTTTTTCAGATTCTTCTGCCTCATATGTTCTTCACTCCCAGCTGACAACACCTGTACCTCCTCCATTCTATGGAAGAAAAAAATTAAAAATCTTGCGGCAATTTTTGAAGGTTGTCATATAAAAGACACCGGCATAGAATCCTAGGTCACGACTAGATACTTTAATATGTATTTGATTCTTTTCTCTTTGAATAGAACAATACTTGCTGGCAACTAAATCCAACTTAATTCTGATAATATGAATACTGTAACTGTTGAATAGACCTTTCAGAAGAGAGATACTTCAGTTCCCTGTCAACAAAAAAAAGTGAAGTCCACTTTTCTAAAGGCCACAGGGTAGATCAGACTGGCTTGGATGGAATATTAGCTGGTGCTCAGTGCTTTCAAAAAAGCCTTGAGAGATGGGAGAATGGTCTCTGTTAGCAATTAGATCTTTCCTAAGCAAAGCCTGGATGTACATTTAGGCATTGTACATTTTCAGTTTGTGCAAAAATCCCTCATTTTACTTTACATGAAAATACTTTTCATGTTTCATGACTGACTGGAAGAAAAAAATGCCAGATGTTACATATTTGTTACTTCTTCTAGTAACATGCATGTGGTACGTATGCAGCAAATATTCCAAAGACTGAATCTTGGCATGGGACTACTAGCATGCTAAATATAGAAATTACATTGTTCAGAATTTTATTTCAAGAGTTCAAATTTGGTATGTTGCTGCTCATTTAAATACACATACGGAGGTGGAAAGGATATGGGATATTTTAAGTTTTCCCAAATTTTCTTTAAGCAACATTTTCTATGCAGCTGGCAGCTCCTTATTTCCACTGAGATGAGAAAATTTGCCAAAAGTTCCTTCCTTATTATGTTTCCTAATGAAACATAGACTGAGTTTGTCCGTTTATTTAAGATACACAGATTATCAATTTGCATTTTATACTGAAACGTTTTAACACGGTTGGTGTAGATAAAGGTGAATGATTTCAGAGAGGGTGAAGAAGTTTGCTTTCTCAGAATCCCACAGAACCTCTTGTAAATCTTAGGACTGTAACAATGAATTTAACAGGGTATTGCAGTTGTTAGGTGCTGCTAGCCTCAGCTCTGAGAATGTTTTACTGGGAGTTTGGGTGACTTGATGTGCATACCTGTTAGTGTGCATATATGTGTTAAGATTAATACTGGTTTTATATCTGTGATTTATTGTGTAGGAGCATATTTTAAATGGGTTTCTGCTGTGCTGGAAAGAGAATATTTTGACTTTGCAATCTAAGATTTTCCCATATTCATTTTACATGTGGGCTTGTTCTTTTTGTGTCTTCTATAAGTGGCAGAATTTTAGATCTTGAAGCCAGTGATTTCCCCAGTTAATTTTGGGAAGACGCCACAACTGAGACCATAAAATTCACTTTCTAGCTGTTCCCATGACTGAACAACTACAACGGTTGTGCTGTTAGGACTGTGTTTGGGCTTCAGCTCAGTATTTGCTGAGTCAGATGAGAATTTTTATCTGATTGGCCTTTCTGCTACTTTGTACAACAGTCAATTCATAGTGATCCCGGTTACTTATTGTTCATAACTTCCAACAGAAATGTGCCAAGTTGTTGAGATGATCCTGGCTTCTTATTGGTAAATGGGTCAAGTTCTTGCTGTTTAGTAAAATCTGCTTATTTTATGCATCAGAATTTTATTAACTTGGGTAAGATATCAATTCAGTTTTAGGTCTGTAAAGTATTCCAAGCCTTTAGCAGTTCTGTAAACATAAAATTCATAGTTGGCTCAGAAAGCCCATAAATTCAGTAAGAAGCAGGAAAGTCTGTGTGTGTCTTACCAGTTGGGTTACTATTACTGGATGGATTTGTTCCCTGAGAGCTGGAAATAGAGTGCTATGAAATGATCTTTTTCTCTGTCCAGACACTCAAGTTGTAATTATGCTTTGTTGTAGAAACATTTCACTTTCCATACGTCAACTTTACATGTTTGATGAAGGTAGAAGGACAAGGTGAGGAAGTGGGAAGGCAATTTCTGTCAATTCCAGGTAATAAAGTGCTACCTGGGGTCTGGTTCTGAAGCCTTTGTTGCAGATAATGAGGTAATCAATGGCATCAGCAATGTCATTTCCTTTGCCCAGTCAATACAGTACTTAGGTAAGAAATGTTTCTTGTATGTTATGCACCACAGTCTTAATTCTAAAATACTTTTAAAACTCTTAAATCCTTGGATGATTTAACAACCTATACAAGGGTCTGGATGTCTAAAAAGAGAACCCATTTGTTCTCCACACACCATCTCTCTGAAGAAATAGAAACTAGTAGATGGAAATTCTGAGGACATGAGATTCTTGCCAATGTGAGGTTGGACTCATGCTGATGGTTAGCTTGCTGAACACCAGGAGCATAAGAAGAGCCAAGACTATTTCCTTTCTTTTACTGCATAGTAAAAATCCATCACAAAATTCAAGGAGTACCTTTTGAATACTTAAACTTAGTTTGTGATCAGCAGATTGTCTTCTGTGATTCAAAGGACTTTTCATCCTTATAGCTGCCAGACATATGCTGAAAAAGAATGGACTCTGTGACATTGCTATCCCACATATAAAATTTAAACCACTGAGAAACAAGCATAAAAATTATCATGTTGATTTTTCTTTTTGGCACTTACTGATTTGATTACTAGTGGGCAAGGTCAGTCTAATGTCCCATATAACTTTCCAGAGCCTGAACTGTACTTAAAAATTACCTCAATTTATGGTTCCCTGAGGAACAGCTATTGTCATAATCTTTCTTTATTCCATCAGAAGAAACCTGAGCTCAGTAAAGTGTTTATTGTGTGCAAACCACATACTGAACTCTTGTATATATGAGGGCCACCTAATGGACCCAGTTTTAAGAAGCTGTATGGATAACTGTAAAGCTAAAATCTCTGTACCTCTGCCTAGTCCCAGTGTGTACCAAAATCCTTGAGGCTGCAGAAAGAGTTGTCTGTTGGCGCAGTTTTGTCAAACTAATGCTGACCACTCAAGTGGAATCCTAACAAATTGAAATCATCTGGATGCACTGACAGAAGCCAAAAAAACTGACTTTATATTGCTTTTTCCAACAGAGCAACCAGACCACAACACTGGACCATGTGGGTGGCCTCACCCACTTGCATATACATTTCTGGAAGTGAAATGGCTATGAAATCACTGACTTGCCCTATGTATAAAACAGCTCATTTGTCCTGGTGCCTTAACAGGCTACGATGAGCCATCTTTATAGCCAAGGTTCTCAAATTCAAGACAAGGAAAATTTGACAATTGTGCAATTAATTTACCTCATGTGCAGAGCTAAGTATTGGAGGACTTGGCTTACCAAGCGCTGCTGTGTGTAGAGAGGTTGATGTCTATCCTTCTGAATGACAAACTAGTGTACTTGAACCGTGCTTTCCAGGAAAGCCATTTTTACTTGGTACAAGGAATTTGAAGAATTAGGGCAATCAAGTAGATAAACTGCGTAAAGTTTGCTTTGCAGCTTTTCAAGCTGTGCAAGTATCCCTTTTGCAAAGACAGGAATTAAGAACCATATCTAATTTTTAATTTGTAGAAAGATTGCTGGGAACAGAATTAATCCTATTGTCTTAATTTAATGCTTGCAATCTAAAGAATACATTAAAGAAGACCTGAGAGCCAAGTGAGTATGATTCTGTAGCTGTGGTACAGATTGCTTTTAGAATTCATTAGGGGGTTGACTTTGCCTGTTCCCTGAGCTACAATGGTTTGGGTAAAATGGAAACTAGATCTTGCCAGACAAAAGCTTCTGGTTTCTGAATACATCTGATGGGAAAGAATTAAATAATTCACTTAATTCAGAAACAGAATTCTCATCAGGGCATTGAGGGGGGTGAGCAGAGACAAGGCTTCACTAGGAGTAGAGTTGGTACATTCTTTGAAGAATATATGACGAATAAGAGTATCAATTCATATTAGTTTCTTTTAAAGGGCAATCATTCAAGTAGGAAAAAAGAGTGCTAAAAGCACCAGATAAAATTGAAATTTCCTTTATCCTGAGACATTCTAAATTTCTACTTGTATTACAATACCAAAGAATGACTCCAGTGCAGTAAAGCAACCCAAAACCACTGAGCATTCAGGAGTACACAGTGAAATCATGCTTATTGTTCCTCAGACCATCATAATAGAAACTGTCAAATCTATATGCTATCATTTCTGATCAAATGATCATCTGATGAACATGGATTTTACTGGCATTTCCATTAAGGTTTTGTTATAGTTTGCAATTATTTTATTTTTTGCATTGTTTGGCACCTAAGAATGGATGCTTTCATCCATTTGTCCTGCAGCTGCAACACAATGCTTCTATCTATTGGTATTTGCGTGCAAAACGTGCAGCAAGAAATTGATGGTTGCCACGTGTGCCCAATAACAGCAAAAAAGGAGGGAAAAAAGTAGGATAAAACAAACTTCTCCACCCTAGTAAGAGATTTAAATCATAATTGCCTCAGGAGAGAATTGTTTCCTCCTTCAGTAGCAGTCTAAACTCTTGAACACAGCGCAGCCAAGACATATCCCCTGAAAAAGTGACTGAGCGTTAAACAGTGTTACATCTCTTTTATGAAAAACATTCTCTGAAAAGCTTGCATAAACAAGAATCCCACATGTTCAGCTCAACTATTTTTTGGCGCTCTCGCAGTATTTGTTGACTCATTTGGATTTTTGCATGCATGTAACCCTTTAACTTCCATGCTCTCTGCACTGCAGTCAAGTGTTGATTTTTCTTTCTCAATCATCTGTGGTTCCAGCATTTCCAGAATGAGCCTATACAAAAGTCAGTGGTTGCCATTGACATCCTAATACATGATAGTTATTTTTCCAAATTTTTTATAACTGCTAAAAGCTAAAATTTAAGAGTAATTACTCTGTTATTATATGGCTGAATATTGCAAGTATTAGCAATGAGAGAAGTATTTGTTGTATCATCAGGGCTGAGATGACGACGAGAGTTAACATTGCAGCACTTTATACATTTAGAGCAGGAATTAAATTTCCCAAACACATCCCCTCCCAAAACCCCAGACTGTGTTTGCCAGATGTCAACAACAGCAACAGACAAGGTTTCAGGAAACCTACAGCCTGTTCTCAGAAGGATTGGTCTAATGCACAGCTTTGTCCAGCTCCTTCTCTCCCTTTTGGCTGCCTTGATATATTTTGCTTTCTTTGCCTTGTCAGTGACATTTTTTTCAGCGTGGAGTTTGTTTACAGGATGTGTTCAGACAGTATTTATTGCTGGGTCCCAATCTCCATTTGGGCCCCTAAGCTCTACCCCTTCATCTTTGTTTCTCAAATCCTTTTTTGCATGTATAGAACAGTAGAGGCAAGACTGATGCCTCTCCAACCTTTTTCTTTGGTTTTGTTTTTTTTTACCATAGTATTTTCATCAAATCTTAATTAAGCCATGCTTTTAAAAAGTCATTATTTGTCTGTCTTCTTCTTTTTTTTTTTTTTTTTTTTGATATCTACCTTGCTTTCATCTGCTGAAGAATGCACAATTACAAACGATTGAGTGATATATAGCACTAAATAGCCAAAATCAGGTACTTTGAACCTCATATTTAGAACTGGAGTAGGTGCCTTTAAACTTTGTTTCCCACCTTTAAGAGCTGATAATATTCCTTCAAATCATGGAGTTGTATCTCTGTCCTGGCATACTGCTGTAATAAATTTTTCCTAAAATTCCATATAGGAATTAATACTTTTTTTTTTTTTCAAAATGCAGCTTGGACAATACACTGTGCAGTCAGAGGCAGTATATTAACAACAAGAAGAAAAGAAATTTGACTGTACAAATAAACCTTGGTATCTTTTGATATAGGATCTTGCAGAAAATTGCCAATTGGAGTTGTAAGTAAAATGCTGAATTAAGTTGTTGCAGGCAACTTTCAGGCCTTGAATTTTGACCCCTAGTAACGTTCTTTTAACAAAGTTATTTAGCACACAAATCTCAAACAATATGAAATTCTCTGTTTCTGATTATTATGTTCAGAAAGCAGTTAAACATTTGTGTTCCTGAAGAAAGAGGCCAAGTATATTTGTAATATTTTAGATTGAGTTTTTAAATATTTCTGTTTCTGCTGCTATTTTTGTGCTCAGTTTTTCAGGAGTGTGTACACAAGTAGAACAGAATGTCAGAGCCTGAAGTGGCAATTCCAAGTAATAATAGCTTTTTCAACTGCACTGTTGTTGATACATCTGAACGCCTGTCCAAGTCTCTATGGATTCTGTGGTGCCTTAGGCAATCTTGTATCTCAAATGCACCAATCTGCCACACGTGCAGACAAAGCCTTTGAGTACCTGCTCTAAATATCTCTCAGGCTGCCAGTTCATGATCCAGTGCCACACACTCCTGTGAGACTTGTCACGCTGAGAGTGAGAAGAGCTCAGAGCTGAGCATCCCGCGCCTCATGGGCAGTAAATGGCACAGGAGTGGCCTGGTTTGTGTCCCTGTGTCCCAGTCACACAACCCCACAAAGGAGATGATGGTCTTCCCACCTCTCCTCCCTGTTTCCAGAGCAAAAAGTGGTCCTGGGCTCATGCCAGCAGTGGTCAGCAGAGAAAAGTTCCATTCTGATGGCTTGTCAGTCCTAAATGCCTTCAAACAGGATGTTTATTGGCAATAAGGTAGATCAGATGATGAATATGAAAGTTCTGTGCAACATGAAATTGATATAAATTAGTTATGAATGCATTTACTCAAAGTTCTGAAAGAGCTTTCAGCAGGAAGGCAGCAGAGCTGTTTGAAAATTATGGGAGAGGTTTTGTGAGAGAGAACAACTTTTATCAAAAGTATTTTGTTCTCTTGCTGCATTTAAACCCCATAATTTATAGTCATTCTTTGGCTTGGTTTGCATTATTTTATATAACTAGCTCATTGATATGTTGGGGCTTTTTTGGTATATAAATGTCAGTGTGAGAAATATGAAGAATGTGAATCATGTATGGCTGTTACTATAGTCCAGAGTGACTTGTCATTTATATGCAGGTATTTTTTGACAATCTGCATAAAGAAATCAGAAACAAGTATTTGGCAGATGTACAAGCTAATGTCTTGCTGGTTCCTGCTTTTTTGACCAGCCTAAAGACATTTTAGGGGGTAGGAATAAACACCTAAACCTGATTTTAAAATTATTCTCCACTTGTTCAACTTGAAAATAGATAGCACAGTTTTGTTGCTCTGTTACTTGAGAAAGTTTTTCCTTTGCTGTCACACACCAAAGCAAACATTTTTCATAGGGTCTTGAAAGAACACTGCAAACAGATATACCAGCACTGATCCACATTTCATACTGGTGACTTCATATCAGTTAGTTGTAACTAATGTCACTGGAGCTATTTCCTAATTATTTACACTGAAAGAAAACCAGAAGCAATGAAGTTATAACCAATACCTATGAAAATGAATTCTGCTCTACTCCATCTAAAAAAGTGATATTAGCTTTAGGTTTCGAAATTACAGTCCTGTTCCTGCAAGCAGTACTTTCCCCTTTTTTCTCACCTCTTCAGCAGCTCCCCAGAATAATAACTGAATCCTGTGTCCATATGTATTCTTGAAATGTCCAACACAGCTACTGCTACCAAGAGTAGGTCGGTGCCTATTTTGATTCTTTCAACAGAGTGCCCTAGGGATGCAACTTTTTATTAGCTACAGGCAGATTTCTTAGAAACTTTGATGAAAATATGACTAAAGAGGTATACTGGCAATTTTGCTTTTGTTTCTATTTAACCAGATTAAAAAAAAAAGAAGGAAAAAAATGTTCTGCTGAATTGCATGACTTCATGGACCATATTTCACGTTCCTCATTGAAATGTGGTTAAAATAATCTTGTACTTAACCGGTTCCAAACCTTCAAACAGCAATGTGTTTGGCTCTTTTTTTTAATGTGTCAGCTTAAAAGATTTTTTTTTCCCTTGGTCTGTATTTATCAAATACTTACATATACAAAACATTCATTAATTAATACGAGCACTATAATTCATATAAAACAATTATAGCATTTAGAGTTTTCTGAAAAGCTACTATTGCTGCCTTAGCCCTTTTAAAATATATTCTCCCCAAAGGACAAAATGTGATCTATTAATATGTATGCATTATTACTTTTTTCTAACTCTCACTGCTGATGTCTCTGAATATGGAAGCATTTAGAGGTTATAGACGGTCCGTTAGTCGGCTTGCAATTCTAAGTGCAATATTTTCTAAAACCTAAAAAGCATTATTAATTACCCTCTGTCTGTATTAGAGAGTATAATATATTTTCTTCTGGAGATTTCACATTTCCTGTGATCCTGCAACAGCAATACTTGAACTTGTTAGGTTATTTAGAATAATTGGCAACACAGGGATAAAAATTTCTGGTTGACTGCTAATTGCACAAATTAATAAAAATAATTCATCTTACATCACTCTAGCCTTTAAGCAGCTTTCTTACTTTTTTTTAGGATCCAGCAATTCTGAGATTATGCATTCCCAGCAGAAGGAGTGTACCTTCTTGCAATTGAAGGGTAGGATATTTATGTGCAAAGGCTTGTAAAAGAAAAAATTGAGCTGATTCAATAATGTATACATTCCTCCCAAACTAGAATGAGGTACTTTTAATTTATTTTATATTTTCTACTTTATTCAAAAGTATCTTGTGTCCTTGCTGCTTAATTGGCTTGATAAAAAACATTTGTTATGCAGGTCTGGAACTCCAGGGAAGTGATTGGCTCCTTTTAAATGTATTAAGTGTAGTCAGTTTGCTTTTTATAAATGAAATAAAAGAACTACTTAAAAAAATTTTCAATTCTTCTCCATGATCAGTCTATTGTCACATGCATTTGGCATTCATTATATGTTAGCCCCAGGCGCCTCCAGTCTTGTACTCAGGCCAGCAGTAATTTGGTTTATAGAGATCATATGGCAGGGAAACAGACCTTGAAAGACAGAACTCTAAGAAGCATATTTGATGAATTTCCTATGATTTGAGTCTGGGTTTATTCTTTCCTGTTGTGGAGCAGACACCCTACAGCACACGCGCTGAGGCCCGATGCGCCTGAGCAAGGGGCCAATTAAATGACAATATGCACACTGTTTTTTGCACATCTCGGGTTGCATTTCCTATCAGAGAAAGGGAAGGGATCATGGGAGGGGGAGGAGAGGAAGAAAGAAGGGGGCCTTGTAAAGGATCCAAATATGGGCAGGAAACCACACAGAGTGAAGGTTGCCTTTGTCATTAACAATTAATGTAACCACGAATGCTGGAAAAAAAATATGCTGTGGCTGCGAGCGGCAGTGGCACAGCCAGTGCAGCACGTCTCCTGTCTGCCCTCCTTCCCAGCAAGCCTGGCATCCTGGTGCAGCCAGCTCCAAAGCCTCTGCTGCTCCAGCACATCGACCAGCACCTATTTAATTCCTATACCCAGACAGATCCCAATCATTTTCTGAGTGTGCCTGACAGGTAGTGGAAGTATCAGATACAGAAATGGATCTCAGAAATTTCCATAGTCAAATGGTTTTATTGCCATTAGCTCTTACCCTCTTGATCTGCATGCTAGAGATGTTATAGGCTGACCTGTAGTGCTCTTGGATGACATGGGAGGTGTTTTCATACAGGCCACTGAATGCCAAATTAGGCCTGAGCTAAATGGTGAGGCTGGGTTTTGATACACTTATATTCCATACCACTCTGGTCATGGCATTGATGGGATTCTATAAGAAGGAAGCTATTAACCACTACGAGTGAATAGGAATAAATGTAGACCTAAACAGACTGCTGTACTTCCTACTTGGGTCCTTGGGCACAACCTTTACACCTAAGCAGCACAAACACATGCACATGTGCACACATCTAGGGAAAAATTCACTCTGGGTTTTATTTCATTTAAAGGTCTTAATTTCTTTGATAATGTCCAGAGACTGTCCACGTCCCTTTGGGCTTTGTTTTTTTTTGGTTTTTTTTTTGGTTTTTTTTTGATTGATTTTAATTCCTCTTCCCCTCCTCGCTTCTCCTTTCCTCTCTCTTTCTCTTCTTTCCCCCACCCCCCAACTTTTTCTAGTAGTTTATAAATGCCACTTTTCATTAATGTGACCAAAATGTCATCAAGTAGTTTAATGCTCTTTAATGTCCTTGTATCGTTTACGTTTTTTGAACAGTGTGGAAATGAATCCCATCTGTGGATTTGCTAACATCAAAAAAGTTTGACAGGCTATTTAGACGTGCTACTTCACATTGCATTAGCATGTACAATGTCAGAGAGGCAGGAGCCAGAGTGAGGCCATACCGCACCACCTCACTCTTGACCCCTCCTATAACTGCTCTGAAAGTGGCAGATCACTTACCTCAGAAAATGAAAGTCAATTGTGAAGTATCTCGGCCTGGACAGGGGCCCAGAGGCCCCAGGAAAAGTGTGAAGCCTAAATAAAAAGAGGCAAAAATCTTTCTGGGAAAAAAAAAAACCCCACCAAAGACAAAGCCATCTTCTCTTCCTTGTTGGTGCCAAGAGATCTGTATATCATCAGCTGGGCAAGTGTACATGTCCTAACATTATCTGATGTCGCATTTTTTACTTGTAATGGGACTTTTTTGTTCTTTTGGGTGGTTAAATGCTTCCAAAGGCATCTGGTTGTGTTTTTCAGGCTCTGTTTTTATTTGTTTCTTCTTGCATGTTGGCCAACCAAAAAAATTTTGTTGCTAAAATAGGTGGTGCTGAGCCATGTCAAGACTGTCCTCACCCTTGAAAGGACTTACCATGTTCTTTTTTCAGTATTTGAGGGGATTATTAAAACACTCCCTCTGCAATACTCTCTGCAAGTTAGTACATATCAGGAAGGAATAATTCCTTATTTTTTTACCCTTTATTGCTGTAGCTGTCTCATAAACAAGGCTCGTGGATTGAACTAACTGTTTAATATGTGATGGGTGCATTTTAAATTTCTTTGGCTTTTTGCCATGAGAGTGACATGCCCCCCATCCTTTTAAGGCATTACTGTAAAAAGAGATGTGGCTTTTTATTTCAGGAAAACAAAAGCTTCTGTTCTTCCTGAGACACAGGGAACAGCAGAGTGCATTTTAACTGTTAATCATTATGGATAAATGGATAATAATTTCCACCTCTGAATGTACCAGGATTTACTTGCCAGTTTTTTTAACCCTCACCCATACTGCATTTTCATATGCAAATATAATTTAATTTTAAGTTAGAATGTAAATAAATAGCCTTGTATAGTGGCACCAAGTTTTCAAAGCCAAGGTAATCTCTTATAAGCATGAAATAAAAATGCCTTTAAGGCAATTAATATAAGTGCACAAGTCCTTTAGTCTTGAGCAGTCGGGTTTGCGTGAGATAACACAATTGTGCGGTTAGTAGCGTCACACTGGAAAAGTAAAATACAATGCACCTTCTTTTACTCCTTAAATCGGTAGGGTTGTGACAATTTCACTAAAGGCAGGATGAAATTGGCACATTAGGATCCAAAATTAGCATCCAAACATGAAGTAGGAGACAATCAGGTTACATTTATATTCATTTAGCAAACGCATGCATTTGACATTCCATTCTAATTGTTTGATCTCATGGTTTTTATGGTAAATGTGGATAAGTGAAATGCACTCTTTTAGATTTTTTTTAATGAATTTCAGGCAAAAGAAAGTCATGGCTTTTCCTTATACATTTCATAGGAGATATGAAAACAACACGGAAGTTTATTTTGGAAGCATTTACTAAGTAGGAAAATCCAATCTTTTCACTCATGGTGGCTCACAGTTTCTTACTGTTCTGATGTCAGAAACAAAGCTCTGAGTCTGTTCAATGCAGGAAGAATAAATGAAACCGTCACAAATGTGGTTCTAGCAGAAAGCTGTGAAAGTTGTGAGGTTTCACTGAAAATGCAGTAAGCAAATTATGGGTCTGCTATTAGAATGAGAATTTACGTTTTTTTGTAAGCACACACAAAAGAGAAATAGATTATAGAGCAGAGAGATTCCTCTGAAAAACCATGAGGAAACCCCAAAAGTTACTTTGGGGCAAAAATTTATCAAAGCTTCAGTGCGAGAGAAGCCATTGTCTATCAGATTTAGATGCTTGTGTCGTTCTGAACATGCTTTGGGGACTTTTGGAATAATTTAGTTGGTAGGTGGAGCTGAGTGGGGCATGGAATGCAGGGCCTGAAAGAGCTCACTGCTCACTTCAGGCTATTTCTGATATCACACTGGGCCTTGCTTTCTGTTGTTAATTACACCCCAGCCAGTGGATATGAAATTATAGCCCCTTGAATAGCGGGCAGTGAGCAGTGTGTGTGCAGCCATTAATACTCATTAAAAGTGAGATCAGAAAGGGACCTTAACTATGTCCTTTGCTGTGGGCTAGGTAACAGATCCAGCCTCAGCTGGGTTGATTATACTTTGGGCAGTAAGTTAGCAGAAGTGACATGCAAGTTTTCAGGCCACAGTAACAGGGGAAAGAAAAAAAAGCTGACATGATCACAGGCAGACATATATAAAAATTTTTCTGTCTATAAATTTAAAATTAAATGGGAATACACTGGTCATAATGTAGATGAAGACAAGCAATTTGTAGGGAATAAACTGTGCAACAAACACAGGAGACGGAACATTTGAGTGCATTTCTCCTTGAATATAAAAAAAAAAAAAATCCAATTCTCAACAACTACTAGCTATCTAGACTACATGAAGAAATCAAAATAGAAAAAGCTTCTACCCGAGTTGGAAAAAATTCGTTTAACCCTCATGCAAAACTTTGATGGAAATGAAGAAAAATAGTAACGTTTGTAGCATTTTTAGACGATAACGTGAATTTCTGTGATGAATGAGCTTGCTGACAGTTGAATGTTATAGAGAAAAAACAAATTTACAAATGAAAACATTTTTCTCCTTTGAAAGTTCCTATTAGAAGTATTCAATAGGGTGGTTATTTATTGAAAAGCGTTCGTTTTTAACGGAATATTTGTTTAATCAAAAGCTTCTCATTAGATTCCATAGAGCACTTGATTTTAAGTTTAGATATGTTCCATCAGAAATGAAAATGTGAAAAATGGGAGCTCTTCATGGGCTGCTGACAGTATTTTGGTATGTAGTACAAAATAGAGTCACTTCAGAATAGTTTGTAGAGGCAAATTCATCTGTACTGGATTAAAGGGATATTATGGTAGAAGGTTCAGCAGCACTTTGCCTGTACCTCTGATACGCGACAAATTTTGAGACTTCTGTGGCAGACAAAGAAGGACAGAAAAATAGCTTTAATACCAGTTTTAATGTTATCTCCTAGCAATATTGGAGATTGTAGGAGGAAGTGGCAGGAAAACACACATGGTGTTCCCTCTATAAGTTTTTTTCTGAGAGTACAAAACTAACATCCTTGCATCAACAGATGGGGTTTGGGGTGGTTTCTACTGTTTAGGCTACAGTTTGTATACCTGAAGTGAATATTTTAAATTACTATTTCATTGAAAATAAAGTGAAATACACTGGTCTAAAGAACTTGATTTGTTTTGGGCAACCTGTAAGAGGTATCTTGTTTCAGAAAACTGCTGAGGAAAAATAATTATATTTATTGTTTTCACTGCATAATAGTGAACGGTTTTTGCTAGGTCTACAACTGTCATCTCCATTCTCCTCTCCTCTCTTATGATTTATTTCATTTTCTATACAATCATCAAAATATTGTTCTAGGTATGAATGCCCTGTTTAGTACATAACAAAAGTTTCTATAAACGAGCTGTAACCCCAGAATAATTGGGATTTATTTGTGCCTAAAGAGGTAACCAAATGTTAGTGTGACCTTAATTCTTTGACCATCACTACTTGATGAAAAGCTTTCATCAAGTTAGGAGGTTAATTTGGTTGTGGAAGAACAGGACAGGGAGGGCTTAGAGAGCATGTGAAGAAACCCACTGTCAGCTGCTGCTCCTGCCACTTCAGCATACAAAAACATTGAAGAAAGCCTGCAACTTCTTTCTGATCTTGTACATAATGTTGGAATGTAGCTCCTATTTTCCTCTTTTAAAAAAAAAAAAAAAAAGAAGAAAATCAATTGGTGAAGCAGGAGGCAGATGGGGATACAAAAGGAATGGTAAAGGACCGAGAGAGAGGAACATCTCAAGTACTAAAGAACTTGTACTAGTGGGTGCACTGAGGAGCATCTCCTGTCCCAATGAATCTACAGTGATTCAGCTTGAACCTCTGTTTCTTACTGTATCAATCACAGGTTTTTCCCTTTGCTGGGCTTGAAGTAGTCCTCTGGGTCTGTGGGACATTTAATAGAATAACTTAGCTAGGATACTTAACTAACTAAGATACTTAGTTAAGATGCTTCATACTTAATGAGAGATAACTTTCTTTTCATTCCAGTAATATTTTGTGGGCTCACTACATTTTAACAACCTAAAAGAAGCAATGTTGATGAAAGAGTCACTCTTCCTTGTTAGAACACTAAATCTGGTAGTGAATCATGTTTTAAAAATTACTGTATATTTGGGAGAGCAGACAATACTTCCTCTGATGACATAAAAAGCATATTGACCTACTGCATTATTGTAACATCAAAACATACTTCATATTATTTTATACTTTAAAATTTTTCACCTGTTTCATTTTAAAAAATAATTTGTTATGGGACCCTGTCATGACATTCTTGTCTCATGACAGAGACAAGAAGAGACATGTATGAATTTTGCTGGAAAACCATTTCAGGTGTTGTCTTTAAATTAAAATGCAAGAAACATACATACCTGAGTGAGTTTATGTAGAATATTAATTAAAGTGTCTCCCCTCTACCTCTTATATGGAAATACAATAAACATTTAATCCAGAGGGGTCCATACAGCATTGACTGCACTCCTTGCATGGCCACAAAATAGCATTCTACAAAGTATTTGAGACTTACAGAAAAAATCAACAGGGTTTTTTTATACATATATGTATGTGTTCATGCATCATGGAAAGGGAGTAGACCATGAATATTTCTGTAATTATCCCTGATGCATGCACTCCTCACAGCTGTAGAAGATTGTGGAATTTTGCCTAAGCAATGTCCATAGAAAACCCAGTAGACAGAAAGAATAGAACGTTTCAACTCTAATTGTGATACATAATGGTCTGTGCTGGTTTCAGCCGGGCTAGTTAATTTTCTTCCCGGTGGCTGGTATGGGGCCATGTTTGGGATTTGTGCTGAACACAGGGTTGATATTATGGGGATGTTTTTGTGATTGTCAAGCAGGACTTACACAGAGCCAAGGCCTTTTCTGCTTTCTGTTGTGCTGCACTGGTGAGGAAATTCGGGGAGCATGGGAGGGTGGGAGGAGGCACAGCTGGGACAGGTGACCCCAGCTGACCAAAGGGATATTCCAAACCATCTGACATCATTCCCAGTATATCAAGTGGGGGAGAAGAAGTAGGAATTAGGGACATTTGGAATGATGGTGAAAGTCTTCCCAAATCCCTGTTACTGCGATGGGGCACTGCTCTCCTGGAGAGGGTTGAACACCTCCCTGCATGGGGGAAATAAGGGTTAATTCCTTCTTCTGCTTTTTTTGTGAGAACAACTTTTGCTTTTTTACTGTCTTTACCTCAACCCATGAGTTTTGCAGCTTTTACCCTTCCAGTTCTGTCCCCAGTGTCACCAGTGGGGAGTGAGCAAGTGGCTGTGAAGGCCTTGGTTGGTAGCTGGGGTTAAACCACTATCAAAAATCAAAGTTCTACTATGTTTTTCCTATGTCTAGAACTAAGTAATTGAACTTTAAACTAGACCTTAGGATCTTTAGCATCTAACACAGTTTCTTAAACCACTTAAAATGAATTTCGACCTATTAAAACCATAACTTAGACTTACTTAAAACTTAAGCCTACACTTCCACTTCACATCTATGTAGCGTAATATATCTTAATTTCTCTAAAAACTTTAATTCAACCCCTCTATTCGACCCCCTACATTCACTCTCCCTCTCTGAAGAACTCAGAGACATATTCCAGCATCAAGGTCTCACAACATCAAGTCATGATAGCTCCTTAGACTCTTAGATGATCCTGAACACTTTAATATCAAGCCTTATAGCACTTCTGAATGGACAAAAAGGTGTTGGAACTCAGCTGAAATGGCTGGAAAATTTATTGAAGAGGCATCTTTTAGCCCACCTGGCAAAATACATTTCTGATGAAAATATAAAACCCTTTGACATTTTAGCAAGATGTAGTACTTTTTAAGAGCTGCAACGGTATCTTAAGGGGAATTGGATTCATATTGAAAGGTACCCTTGAAGACTTAAAATGAATTGGTTCTTACTATGATTTACACACTCTAATAAAGCTGTCAGCATTTTGGCTTCCCTTTTTAGCAAAACTTTAAGGATCCCTGTGAGCTGCTTTGAATTCAACTTGGATTGGAGATTCTCTCTCAATCCCAGTAGAGGTAGTAGTCTGTGATTCATAGCATGCACCAAGTTGGAGTCTCCTATTCCTATTTGGACTTGTCAGTTTACCTGAATAGTTTTCTTTCTTGTAAAATGCCATAAAAAGTCACTTGATTTACTGAATTCCTGACAGGATTCCATGGTTAGTATTAGATTTCCTCTTTAAAACACAACTGAAGTTGTAAAATTGACTAAAGAAGAAGCTGGTTATTGTGAACAGAAATGCCTAGAGCATGACGAGAGCATCAGGAAATACACCCTGAAGCTCACAGCATTTGATCTGAACCGTACTTTAAGTAAGAGGGAGTGTGCCTTTTCTGTCATCTCTGCTTGGGACCTGCTGGCTAGTCATCTTGAAATCCATGCCAAAAATCCCAATGACTTCAGCAAGAACCAGGCTGGCCTGTATTTTATGAAAGGTAAAATGCACAGCAGAAAGTTGGCTAAATTCTCTGTGCTTTGGTATAATTTCCACTAACGAAATGGTCATTCTTCCTGAAGACCAATAAATCCAAACAACATTGCAAATCTCGTCACTTTCAAAGTCTGAAGTGTCTGTCTTCACCTTCCTTCGGGGCTATTTCCAATGGATGGGAGGATCTCAGAGATGCAGTGATTTACTTCATTTTAGACACAGCATTTCTCCTTCCCTTAGAACTGGGACTATGCAATATGAGAGCCTTTCTTCTTCCCGTGGTTTCTTTTCTTAAGACATTAAAAAGGAAGAGAATATGCTTCTTTGTATTACAGAAATAATCACAGCTGCATCAGTGAAAATGTAATTTTGTTAGCCCTGTGCTGCCAGAATGTTAACACTACTCTAAAAAAGTGCAGATATCTGCATCCATGTCTGAGTTTAACTGCTTGGAAAACTTTAGAATAAATATGATCGTTCTCCCACCCCTTCAATAGCATGATGTGAGAGCTGCCACAGTACTAGTTTTGTTTCAATACAAGACCTGCACTGTAAGCCTTTGGTGGTTGAAAGGTAAATTACATTCATGCAAAACAAAACTGATGAACTACTGAAAGCTGTAGCTGTTGAAATAAATTCCTGTGTGCTAAATTTATGGGAACTATGCAGTGTGTACACCACAGTACATTCACTTGCAGCTTCAACTTTCAAACTACTTTCGTTACCACAATAAGCAGCAATATTGCAGAACAAGGTCCACCAGTGATGAGTATGAAGCCATAATTTTGTTGTTGGAAATATATACTAATCAGCATATATTAAACCTTGTGTGGATCAAGGAGCATTGCTTCTATATTTATTTTCATTTACTATTCATTACTGACATAGAAGCAATAGCGAGGCCTGAAGGCTCAGTTTAAAAGGTACTTCACTGTATTAACACTGTTCACAGATTTCATCTTGCAGTTTAGGGCCTCCTGTGCCAAGGTTTCTTCCAAGATTTCCTAGAGCCTGTTTGTCCTTTTCAAATGTACTTGTTTCCTCCACAGCAGCATTTCCTGTTTGTTTTCTACAGGATTCTGACTTATTACATTGACCACCTACAGAAGAAGAGTGAAAAAAGGACACTGAAGAATGTGTAATGTCTGTCTCTCTCTGCTTTATAGAAAATTTTGGTGTTTGGATTGCAAACCAGGAGGATGGTTATTCTGTTTTCTGGAGGGTTTTGTTGCATCTTGGGCCACTGTCTCAGATAAAATTTTTCAGTGTGATGCTAAAAGTGTTTCTTGTATTTCTTACATCAAATAATAGAAAAGACAGCAATTATTAATTAGATCACATCCATTTAATACAGTTTTCTCACATGGTATTTCTTTTTTCATATTCTAAAACCAGTGAGCTCTTGAGAGCTTGCACACATGCTAATAGTTGAGATATAATTGTTAAAGTGCAGATACTTCAGACATGACATTCTGCACACTTGACTGGAAAAATATAGATTGCTGAACAGACAAGACCAAGTTAAATTTGAATCTAAGCCTTGTTACACAGAATAACGTTCTCCTTACCAATGGACACCCATTAAGTGAACACAATCGTGCTTAGTAGCACTGTCAGCCCACAAAAACAAAAAGGATTTTTATTTTGATTATTTTTAAAGTTTAATGACAAATCCTTTCCCTTCTTCACATTAAAAAATAAAGGCTGTGCTGGAATCCCATTAAGGGACTGCTTTAGAGCCTGGTTCTCTGAGGCACTTACATTGTTTAAATTTTAATTTCTAGTCTGAAATTTTTATTTAAAACAGTACTTACAAACAAAAAAAAAGTTTCTCATAGTCTATGGCTCCTACTCTTGTAAAATCTTCTAAGCTTTTACCTGTCCCAGTGTATTCTTTGCCAGCTCCCAAAGGCATATTTTCCCTTCCTCTGGCCTCCCCTAGTCAGTGCTCCAGTGCTGTGGGAAAGCACTCTGCTTAATGCCTTCCCATGATATTTTGACAAGGAATAGAATATATGAAAAGACAGAAGACTACATTCACCTTTGGTGTAATGACATGGAAGGCAATTCAAATGGCAGTCAATGAAGCAACAGCACAGATAAATTCATTTAATGCAGCATACTGGTTTAGGAAATTTCTGTCATGGCTATAATGTTGAGAGAAGGGACCATAACCACTACTTTATTCTGTGAGTCTCCACCTCTCTTGTGCTGTGAAGTATGATTTTCTTTGTAATTAGAAAATATTTGTAAAGTAAATTTGTGTTCTGTGATTTATTCATTGCAATTTCCTGGCCTGTGCAAATCAATATTTAAGCTGTTTTTAAAAAGAGATGGATCAGATGTTACAATTCTTTTTCCTAACCAGATGCAAAAAACCCCTCAGAATTATGATGGGTTGCACGTGGACCACTGTCCAGAGAACCCCATATCAGATTTCAGCATCTTGTGGTTACTGTCCTGTATTCCATTTTTGCAGTGGAAACACTGTAAGCAGATGTCTGTAACCAGACATGCCCCTTGCTCTCTGCTTGCTCACTTCTTGCTTTTTCCTAGTTCCCAGTGGGGTTCTTTTACTGGGAGAAATAGATCAAATAGTTTAAAAATCTTCCAAATGGAACGTGAACCTGTATTGTTTCCCTCTGGTCTTACACAGGATATTCTCTAGGTTTAGGTTTTTTAAAACTACCTTGCTTAAGAAGTAATTTCTCTGGAAGGTCTTTCTAATTCCTTTTGGCTTTGTTTTTCTTTGGGTTTTTTTGGTTTTTTTTTTGGGGTTTGGTTTGGTTTTGGGTGGGTTTTTTGGTTTTTTGTTGGTTTTTTTTTTGGTTTGGCTTTTCTTTTTTTTTTTTTCTTTTTTTTTTTAATGTTCATTGAAGATTTGATAGATTTATGTGATTTTCTGAAATAATTTTTTTTGAGGGTGGTGAGATACTGGAGCAAATGTCCCAAGGAAGTTTTGGACACACCATCCTTGGGAATGTTCAAGACCAGGCTGGATGGGGCTCTGAGCAACCTGCTCTGGAGGAAGGCGTCCCTGCACACAGCAGAGGAGTTGGAACTGAATGATCATTAAAGTCCCTTTCAACACAAACCATTCCATGATTCTATCATTTTTGCAGGGAGCCTTTAGAGAACCTGCATTAAACAGATTCCTGTCCAGCAGATGGATGACTAACACATCAAATACAAACCCAAAAACCAAACCACCAACACAAAAAAATAATGCCTGGTCTAGAAACAACAGGTTAGATTTGAAGGCTGCAGATGGCTTTCCTGCATATCTGTCATTCTGTTCTATTCTGTGACTTTGCTGAATACAGCTGGGATAAGAGTTGATAGTGCATTGGTCTTGTTCTTCAAGTTTAATGCAGTCTACATAGACTACAGTTGGGTAATGCTTAGGAAATAGATTGTATTCCACAGGCACTGTTAAGGAATAAAGCTGTAAGAAATCCTGAAGAATACAGTTATATAAATGTCAACAAGAGGGAAAATTTCCAGTTTAATACAGATATTCCCAGAGAAACCTGTTTGTCATTTCTCTTTTATATTTTGAGATCTGTTTGGTGGCTCAGCACAAAAACGCCTCCGCCACTGAATACTCAGAAGTCGTAATGCAGGGATATAATCCCTTGTATTTATTCAAAGATCCTTGAGTGGATCAACAACAGCTATGTCCTTGAGTTGGGCATTCAGAAAGTGATAGGATCAGTGGAATTGTCTGAGAATGGGTTGAGCACACAGGCAAGGTACTGCTTTCATCCTGTTCACTGAGGCATTATGACAGCAAGTATCTATCCCTTGGTAATATTTCCATCCCTTTCTCTCTGTAATGAAATACTACTGAATAAATGGAATTATTTTGAAACTAGCCATGCATTGTTTCTGCTCTAAATCAAAACATGTCTATGATACAGCTCCAAACCCACAAAAGCTGTGGGAGAAACTGAAGACGCTCATAAAAAATAAAAGGATTGACACAAAACTTTACTTAAAAAATTGCTTGGAAGTTATGGCGTGCTTTGCTAGGATTCTTCACACTCTTATCCTGTCCTGGCATAAATGACAGCATTATCAATAATTCCCTAATCACATCAGTAGTTAGAATATCCCATCTGCCTCCTGCTGAAACAAGTGTGATTCTTGGGGTTTAAGTGGAGTGCAAAAGAAATTTGTCCTCTTACCTTCTCCTTTCTTAAAAAAGGGCCACCAGAGGAAGCTGTTGAGAATTAAGGGCCTTGGCCAATTCTGAACAATTCAAACAGCCTGGTTTTCCCCAATGACTTCCCCGTATGGGATAATATTTTCCCTCTCCCAGTACTTGTTCTCTCCAAGATGGGTGTATCATGAAAGTTGTATGGGTTTTGCTCGTAATAAGTCTCTCAAAAACAATCATGATAGTTTAAGATATTTTTAAAAAACAGTATATTTGTCTGACGAGGCACAGTTCAAGTATTCATGGATTTCTGGCAAGATATACCATGAGTTAATATCTCATCCATACTGAGATGAAAGACACTGATAACTAAGAAATTGTGCTAATGCAGAGACACTAATAGAGAGCATCTGTTTGAAATTAATAGAAATACAAACAGATATAATATTATGTCCTGCTGATATCTCAGGACTTCACTGTTGTATATTTTCAGCACATAAATTTTCTGGAAAAAAAATAATTTGTGGTACTCTGCTCTCCACTGACCTGTATCCTCTACTTCTGTTCACTCTAATTGGCACTTACAGGTCTGGGCCCTTAAAACTGGCACAAAAATGAATTAATGTGATGTGTTTTAAGCTTCTGGT
This sequence comes from Euphonia xanthogaster, assembly GCA_034509185.1. Taxonomy (NCBI): domain Eukaryota; kingdom Metazoa; phylum Chordata; class Aves; order Passeriformes; family Fringillidae; genus Euphonia; species Euphonia xanthogaster. The sequence goes on along the minus strand of JAYDZK010000268.1, from coordinate 12,176,522 downwards.
CTTATCGCAGTTTAATTGCAAGAATAAATTAATTTTGAATATTTTTATATACCTAAAAAACCCTTTTACTTTAAGAACCAAAAAGGGGGGATCATTCCATTCTCATTACATCCCCAAAATTGCCATGAGAAATAAAATAATTAATATCTGTGCTTATTCTTTATCATTAGTCTTTGTCCTAAGAATGGATTAATGAGAATATTCAATGAAAGTCAGAACATCCTGGCATTCACTTCTGTGAAAACTCATCCTCATGTCAAAGACTCTAATGAGGACTGAAAGAAGCATACAATTAATTCACAGCAACTTTAAGGTTGCAGTGAGAAAATACTACATCATTCCAGACTGATGACCAAGATCAGCATATGAGAAACTGAAGGATGAATGTGAGAAGACTGAAGGAAGAGCATTTTAAGTCTGAATTATAAAGCCTTTGTTTGATGGTGTGTCATTTCAAAATCCACATTTGCTTTTACTGACTGCAGTTTTCACTCCGTTCAGTTTATTTTCACCTCTCCTTCCCAGATGTTCCTTCAGAACTAAGCAATTATCTAGAAAACTGATTTTCTTCACCTCTCCCACATAAGAGGCTGTCAAGAAACAAAAGATGAAACTTTTTGTATTCCTCAAGAAAGGCTAAGAAATAAGAACACTCTGAAGGCCTTTAGAGACATTTCCTTGACACCTATGGTTTTGTAACAAACATAATCTACTTTTGGCCCTGTATATACATCTTTAGGTATTCTTTGCTGCAGTGATTAAACCATGTGGTATTGTTAGTGCCGTGGTGATGTTTGGTCAAAGGTTGGACTCCAGGACCTGGGAGGCCTTTTCCAACCTTAATGATTCTGGGATTCTGTTAGGGCTGCTCATTTTCTGCAGTGTTCACAGCCACGAGGAGGAACAGACACTGATTAGTTCAGTGGTTTCCCAAGGCTTTGTGTTGTGTGAGTTGTGCGTATTATTTCTGATCATTGTCCTCACAGTGGTGTGAGTGTTGCTGGCTTTGAATGACAGGTACTGATATAAAATAATATATAGTAGCAAGAAATCAAATGATCACATCTCCTCGAAAAATGTTTAAAATGGGTGCTTTGCTTTTGATTAATAATTAACATTGCTTAGTTTCTCTAGGCCTAAAGGAATTATTACAGCAGCATGCCTGTTCCATTATACTTCAGGTAGTACCAGGTTTTTCATTATTAAGCCCCGTATTTTCAGTTTGTTTGGTAATTTGGCTATAAACATTGATTCCAGCCGTGAACTTGCCAGGAAAAGATCTCAGCTTAGCAGAGACTTAAAAAAAAATTATTTTAATTTTTAAATAGTTCAGCTACTTGATAGTTAGCAGGGGGAATGGAAGCCTGGGATAACTCTTCAGATCAGAGCACGGCCTTCTCACTGAATATTATGCTTTATGTTGTTTACTTCCTGTCACAAAAAATGCTGCTGGAAGATAAGCAGAAAGTTGGGGTGAGGAGAGTGACAAAGAAGAGACTTCATATCCTTAATGGATATCTGGTTCAGTATTAAAAGAATGCAATTCTTACTGTATGGAGGTCAGGGCTCAAGTTAAATTGAGAGAGAAAAAAATACTGGCCAGGGTTTGGGAGAAAAATTTTTAGTTATGGACCATCACTAAGAAATGTGGCATCCAGTGAGAAGAGGCAGTGAGCTCAAACTGAAATACAAATAATATTTTAAAAAAATTAAATATAAGAAAAAATTCTCTGGCTGCAGGTGGTCAGATACTGACATAGATAGTCTAGAGATTATGTGGAATCTCTACCCTTGGAGCAATTTAAAGCCTGACTGGGCATGGTCCTGTTTAACCTGCTGTAGCAGACCCCTCTTTGGGCAGGGGAGTTGGGTTAAAGATTCTTCAGAGGTGCTTTTCAACCTCAGCTGTTCCATGCTTCTTTGAATAATAATACTGCTATTAATGAATGGATCTGGAGCAAGATGAAGACTTTGGTGCTTTCTCAACTTTGCATTGCCTTCTGCCTGGTGGAACAGCCTGAGTGTGGATAGAGGTTGGCAAACATCTCTGAGGATGGTTATGCCTCTAAAACTCATGGTGAGTTTTAACCCTCCTGTTGTCCATGTGATAAGTAATACAGAGTTACTTTTTAGTTACCTATGGCAAACTGTCTTTGAAAATCCTCTGAAGGCCTTAACCTGGCTGCTTTTCTTTGTTTTTTTTTTTTCTTTCTCAGTGATTTCTAGAGGGATCTATTCTTGAAGTGAGAAGGAGAGTGCAAGAGGAGGCAAGCATTTCACAAAGATACTGATGAGATAGTGGGGAGATTTTCTGCACTTTTATTCCTGTAACAAACCCCAAAGGGCTACAGAGTACCGGAGGTGTAAAAAACAAGTGAGACAGGACTGAGATTTTGAATCCTACTGCTGGAATTGTTCAAGTATTGAACATGTCAATGGCTCAAATGCAGAAATAACCCTAAGAACAGTGGCTAGTTTTTAGCTGGGTAAGATTCCAGAGGGTTTAGTGCAACTTTTACTGAAGTAGTGTTCTTTGTACTATCAACTGCAGAAGCTCATGCTCTTTCATATCATTCCAGAAATGAAGGATCTGACATCACCCTTGGATGTGAACCACCCTTGGATGTGAACAGCAGCTGCTGAGGAGCGTTTTCCCAGCATTAGAGACTTCCAGAAGGACTAAGACAGTGATGGTAGAAGAGCTTACATCCTCCCATTCAACCAGCAGCTTCATGCTCTGTCCCAGAAACTTGACAAAAATCTGTACCTTGACAGAAGCCCAGCATGGGAACCTGAAGAACCCAATTTGACATAAACAGGCAAAAATGCTATTATGCTAGAGAAAATTAGGGAGCTAAACTCTTCACTTAGGATATCATCAAAGAAAATGTGTGGTGATTAATTAGTAATTAATTAATTAATTACATCATGTAGGTTTATTCTTTGACAACAATCCCCTCTTTTTCTTCCTCTCTGAGCCTTTCTTTAGTGCAAAACCATGAGACTTTGAAAGCTGCACCCCAGTCCTTGCAGGAATTAGCCAAAACCACAGCCCAAGGTGACCTTTGAAAACTGAAATTTCCTTAGACCACAATAGAACTGGTGAGTACATTTTGACACAACCTGTCTTTGATTTCTTCACTTGCATTTTTAAAATAAGACTACTGTAAAACCTAACTTCTTTTCCTCCCACTTCCACCTTTTTCAATTCTGGAGCAACACACACAGAGACAGCAGTGTTCCAAGTAAGGTTTTTCTGTGTGTGTGTGTGTGTGCATTAAAATGGTACATTTATTTAATGAAGACACCTTGGGGCTCAAACCTCATCTTGAAATCACAGTATAAAAAATTAAATACATATATAGTGTGTGTGAATAGTTGCCACTGAAATCTGTGAAAGGAAACTGTGAAAATATCAGCTGCACACATACCTAAGAAATAATTTTTTAAATTTCTATCATGATTCATTCTCTTAGCACTATGACTCTGTTAAAAAAATTACTGAGCTTTGTAAGGGGTTTTAACAGAGAAATATTCACTACAACCTTCTCTTTATGGTTTTCCTTGCATGCATACATGGTTTGTTAAAGTGAGAATGACTTCCTTATGTGTTTGTGTAGTGCTTAGCACAAAAAAAAAAACAAAAACAAAAACAAAACTCCACACAAAATATTTGGGGGATGTTTGCTCTACTTTGGAGCATGTAAAATTGTAAATAATTGTAACTGACAAACCTAAAAGCAAATTACATTTAGTAAGGTAATCATAGAAAAAACCACAAATTTAACCAAGGATTGTAACATCTCATTGTGTGCTAATACAGTTCTTTCAGGTACTTTGCTGGCTTGGAGAATTCAGATCCAAGTTCTCTCTGCAATGCAAGGGCTGAGTTAAGTACCAAAGAGAAAAATTCATCAAGAATGTAATTCACTTGTGGGAATAAGGAGAGGAAGATGGACCAAATTGGCCAGAGCAGTTGATGTAAAATAGCAAGGAAGGATCATGGCTTTGGTTATGCTCCTTGAACAGAAGTTCCTAACTCTATGGTTAGGTGCTTTGCCTGACATAGCATTTTCTCAGAAAAGCAATAAGGGAATAGTGTTTACTCACAGCCTATTCAATTCTGCAGAAGTAATTATTTATTAAAGTGAAGACGACCCTGGTTGTTTTTTCTGCATCCTTGACTAAACACCCTAAAGCAATGGGCAACAGATTTGATATTTTCTTTGGCTCTTTTGTTGTATAGTACATAGTAAAAACCACGTGTTCTTTGAGCTTGTTCTATGGAGAACAAAACCTGGATGGCAAAACATGCAATCTCACCTGCATTGAGTAGGTTGATGATAAAACACCTTTCACCTACCATGCTGCTCTCTGGGAAGGAAACCAAGCCCACCCGCCTGTAATTTTGGAGTGCTGAGACTGTGCATTTGTCAAGGGAAAGACTTTAGCATGCTGTCCTCCTTCCGCAGTATTATAGCAGATTCTTCTGTTGTATGTACATGGTTGCTCTTCAAATGGAATGAAGTTACTCATCCTAACAGAAATTAATTTTCAACTTTACTGGCATTGAAATCTAATCTTTGTCTGGAAACAAACCTTTATTGAGCTGTACTTTACAGCTAAGGAGCAGAAACCAACCTCTGTGGCTTTCAGTAAACTGGAACACATTTAACTGTGTGCCCTAAGAGAGACTCTCATCCTGAAATCTGGCTCCAAGCAAGGAAATACACCTTTTGTGCAATCTGCTGAAGCCAAAGTATCGATCTTAGGACTGAGGTACCCATATGGATGCTATTCAGCACTGTTCTAGTGCTACCATAGAAGTGAACACAAAGTTGTGCTCTGCTAAAAAAAAAAAGAGCATCCCTGCTCTTAAAGTGTCTTTGTGAGAGACACTTTTTTTTGGATGTAACAATGAATTCTATGAATGGGAGCTGTGAGTCTGCATGCATGTGTTAGTTTCACATAGTACTGAACACAAATATCTGTTCCAGAGCCCTTCTGGGAACAGATTTATTAAACAAAAAGAATAACTCATTTTGTGGAAGGAAAAACATTGTCTACTGTCAATGTTATTACAAATAAAGCTTGAATTGTTTCTTTTCAGTTTTTATTTCAGTTTATTGCATTTCCTTCAGTTAGTGGCATTCTGGTGAACGTGATGAAAATCTTGCCTCCTGCAAGAGTACGTGTGTGAACCATAGCCGAAATCCAGTTTTGTCATAGTTTTTGGAAGTGTGAATGTTCATAGAACATTCAGAAGAGTTTGGCACAATCTCCAGTGTGAACACACATGAAAATACTAGTTAATACTATCAAAATGTGACATTTTGTTGTTTCTGTTTTCATTTATAGATCCTGCCTGTTCTGCAGCTGTTCCTTGTTATACAAGCTGACTAGAAACTGAAGAATAAACATGAGGAAGAAAAGAATAATAGTACTATCTTAACCTGCTCTTTTGATTTTCCAAGGTCATATATCAGTCCTTTGCAGTACATGTACATCTGTCTAGTACAAATCCCATCCAAGAGCACTTCCAGGTAACATTAATCTAATTAACAGACCCTGCAGACTTATGTTCCCCACAGAAGTAAAAAATCACAAAATGTCTGTTATTCCTGACTGGTCTGGTTGGGTTTTTTTGTTAAAACCAACCCAAAAACTTACATCTGAAGATTTTCAAATCTACAAATACAATTTTTCCGGAAGTAGGGAAAGGGGAGAAGAGGTACTTGGTTTGGACCAAAGGTGCTTAGTGGATAAAGTTTCTAATGAGAAGTGCCAACTTCTCTTGTTAGGTTTTTTGCACGGGATTTTTAAAGGGCAGAACTTCCCACCTGTCTTATGCTGTGCTATGAATCACCATAACTCTAGATGGGAGGTAGGGGGTTGGTCCACAATCCTGTTAGCTGAGCTGTACAAGTGTTGATCCTTATTAGATAAAAAAACACGAGAAAAGTCACCCATAAAGTGTCAGTGTTTCTTATGCCCCTCAATATGCATTGCCACCAATTCCTCAGCTCCTCCATGCCTCCTGGCTGGGAGCCAGCCTGTTCTTCACATCCACCTGCTCAACACCCACACTACACAGAGAAATTATTGGATGCTTTCAAGCAAACCATTAGAAAATTTTGCATGGGAGCACTGGTGGGAGGGATGAGATTGAGGAGGCTTCTTGAATTGTTCAGCACAATTGAAATGTGCAAGTCTGTGGCCTCCAGGACAATACCTGCTTCAGTATCCTGAATGGCTAGATGGGAATGATTTCTTTTTCCTTCATTAAATTTGGGTCCTCTTGGCTTATGAAATATTGAGCAAAATGGCTGTTGCTTCACAGCTACCACGTGAGCCTGGAGTGGGGCTCTCCAAGTGAACTGTTTCTAAAGTGACACAGTTTTGGTTCTTAGTAAATCTGCTTCAAAACCACTATTAATGACAACCAAAGGGCATTCCAATCAAGCTGAAACCGATCGTAGCTTGTGGTTCTGAGATGTCCATTGCAATTCCAAGTACTGGGTTGTTTGGTGGTTTTTTTTCAGGCAGGGAGTGCCATGGTGAGTGGTGTTTGAAAAGGCAGTCTGGGGAGTGTTTCATTGTGCTGTCTGTCTCAGTCTGTATGAGGCAGAATTGATTTCTTACATTCAGCAAAATATCTTGCTAAGGAGAGAGACACTGAAACTTTAGAATTTCTTTTTCTCCTGTTTTGGAAATATAACATCAAGCTGTGGACTCCAAAACTGTTGGATTTTTGGGGTGTGAAATTTTTTCATTCTGGAAAAAAATAGGCATGGCTAATAACACTTGTTAATGGCTAACAATAAAAAAAAATAAACGTGGCTAATAACTGGGTGAGAGGGACCATAATTTTATACAGTGTACATTTAGTAAGAGACTGTTCCTGCTCAGATGCAGTAGAATAAGCAGAGAGTAATACAAAGTAGGATAATTTTGAGTTATTAGCCCAAATTTTAGGAGAAGAAATCTCTCAACAGACGACATGTGTGTCAGAGCTGGGAACCAGAGTCAGCAGACTGCATCAATCACAGGGTCAATTGTTCTGATTTTAAGAGAAGGAATTGCATGGGCAGCCTTCTAGAGCTTCACATAAGTATCAGATTGTAATTCCAGCTTTAAATTTCTTACTTAAACCAAACCCCAAGCCCAACCCCCCTGAGGGTCTCTCAGCACTGCTAATGCGCCCCCATCAGTGCCCATTCCAATCAGCATGTGTATTCAGCAGACAATAGGGATTGTTGTGGTGGCAGCCAAAGTATGCAGTGGGTTGCAGTAGCAGGGATCATATCCCATATATTTTTAATATGATGCATGGCTCATGTTTCAAAAACTGATTATAACTAAAATTAGGGTATGAAATATTTGACTTTGATTAATATTTGCATCCAATCTAATGCCTTCATTCCTTCTGTAGTTTCATTTGAAACAATCCTATGTACAAAATGCTATGTCAGCTGAAGCTTAGCAACTGTTATTTATCTCTTATAGTCTTGCTGGAAACTTCTCAGCAGTTTACAATATTTAGTTAGGATATTTGAAGAGACCTAAAGGATTATTATAAAGAAGCAAAGCTAGGTTTGGCAAGGAGCCTTTCTTTTGTCTCTGAAACCTTCTGCAGTAAATTTAGAACAGAAGAGCAGTTCTCTGGAGTAAAAATATATGTATTGCTGGCTACAAGTGTATGTTTGCTGCTTCACAATTTTAGAATTAGATGATGGACTTATTTAGTAGACATTGGAGAGTAAAAAGTAAAACCTCTAATTTAAAACATTCCACATTGCCACATTCCAAGAAAAACATGGACCGGTGAACAAAACCAGCAGTATTGTAATAAGAAAACAACTAGGTGCATTTTTTCCAAAACCTAAACCCAGAAATCTAAATGTATGAGTTACTGGCTAAAAAATCCCATTTTCATGTCTCAGTTTCTTCATGAACTGAAAAAAAAAAACCAACTCAGACTTCAGAAAATTAAAAAAATAAGATCTAAGACTCCAGGTCAAAGTTTAGACCACAGTTCTGATATTATAAAAATATTTTTTGAACCTTAAAATAAAAATATTTTTGAACCTTGCATTTTTTTTAAATTTAAAAATGTGTGGGTTTTTTTCTTTATAAGTGATTTAACATTAAAGCATTTTTTTAATGTAAAGCTAGGATCCTTTTGGCAATTTTATAAAAGAATTTTTATCTATGACTGTTCGTATAGATGCTCATCACTAGCTTTAAGCACAGCACAACTTGAGTTTTACTGAATCATAACTGCAATAGTGCATGGAAGGGAGACTGGAAGATTGTGAGAAGATCAAAGGGAGAGAAAACTTGAGGCAGATTCTTGAATCCCAGCTCTTATGAAGGCTGCTAAAGCTCCTTTCCTTTGACTTTCTTAAGGGATTTGCAGAACAAGAGGATCTGTACCTGTGCAAGAAGGCACAGATGAGAGGAAGACAGGTACAGATCCTGGTACACAACTGCAGAGATACCATTTATATTAAAGGAAGGCCCTGAATATGGATAAAAAGCATTGTGAGGAAGGAAGGGCATGTATATACAAGACATTGGAAATCTGAGGTACAATCTCCTCCTCCTGGACATCAATGTGCTGCTTGGTGTAGCTCACCCTCTCTTGAGTATTTAAGAAAATACTTGTGATTAGAGAGAAGATGGATCAAAGCATCAATAGCTGTGTGAATGCCACGGATGTTCATAGAGGAAAGGAAGTAGCACTGAGAGATGCTTTGGAATCAACAAGGCTCTACACTACTGCTGTGATTTTGGCAGGAGAATATTCCTTTCTGAACTCATAAGGACTTTCCTCCTGTAATAATCCATGTCTCTAGATAAGCAACAGCTGCTTTCCATCAGGCAATTTCTCTTATGCCTAATCCTTCTTGCTTTATCCACATGGAAGGAACAGAAGGGAATTGGACTACTTCCCACTGGTTGGTACATCTGTATGATTCTACTGGAATGTGCTGATCTCTAACATGTTACAGTCAGTCACCTCCCTGTGGCAGCTTTCACAGATACCTGTTCCAGATTTCACATTTACTTGTCTTCCTATGGCCCAGAATATCTCATGAGGGCAAAATATTATTTTAAAATAATATTTCACCTTTGAAAGGGTGATGGGGCAAAGGGTCCTGGATCCAGGCTTGCTCAGCTGTTTGAGCTCTTGCTGTTTATGGATAGATCAATATTAATCAGAAGGACACTGCATGTAAAATATAATCATCTTTGTGATTGCATCTTTTATCTCCCTCTTGAAAATCTAGGCGAAAGGCAGCCTCTTAACTATGCTCAGTGCTTTGTACAACTCCATGACAGACCAGAAAAAAACACCAAAATGTGGTGTGTCAAATGCAGCTCCCTTGGGAGGGTCAGTGTGACTGCTCCATTATCTGCCCTGACCTTCATTGCCTGAAGGACAAGGAGTTTTGTTCTTGGATCTGTTTCTTTCAACCTCTGCCTTCCCATTTTGACACGTATTATAAATACAAGTGCCATAAATGGCTGTTAAAATAACCAGCCTGTATTGTTTTATTGCACTTGCTGTGATGTGCAGGGAAAAGATAGAGCTTTAATACATGATTAGAAGCACATGAATTTAACTATTGCCCTTCAAGGTAAGAAATATGATTTGATGAATAATGTCTTCATATTTAGAAAATACGGAATCCAATTCCAAGTTAGCCATAGATTTTTTTATGTAATAATAGGATGAATCACTTAACAGTTATGAGTTCACCTGCTAAAAGAGTGGTATGAGGTTAAACTGATGTTCCTAAACTGCTTGGGAATGCACACAGCAGGCTGTCATGATTCCAAGTAGTCCTGACTGAAAAACCTCCACCCCAACATCTACAGGGGCACATTGCTTACTGTGCCGTAGCGGCAGCACTGTGAGCTTTTCCATGTTGGAGCTTACTTTTGGGAACGTGTAGCATTAGTTCAGCAAGGCAGTGGACCATAAGAAAAGTAGGTCACAGCTACTGGGATGGATAACAGGGATACTTCTTGGATTCCAAGTTTTTTAGCTGGGTGTCTAAAGTCTTGAGGGTTTTAAACAAGTTTGTATCCAAAGAAATTCCATATATGACCTGGGGTTATTACCACTGCAGAACCCCAGACTGGCATGCAAAACCAGCGTCAATTCATGCTTACAGGTTAACTGAATTACTGTCTGTATTCAAAGTTTTCTCTTCTAGCCTTTGGCATCTTCTCCTTTTTTTTTTTCTCTTCTGTCTTCACCTCAATTTATATGTGCTGCATTTTCCTTCCCTTTCTCCTTTTCCTTTCACTGGCCTCTAGGTACGAGATGGAACAGGTTGTGTTGTTTGGGTTTGGATAAATATTTTTAGTATCTGATGTTCAGTTCTTTTAAGTTTAGGCAAAACTTATTGCAACCAAGAAGTGGAAGCATCTTTAATTCAGCTGATATATAGGTTATTGCTATAAGGACTGCATTTGTGGTTGATATCCTGCTAAGTGATGCAATTATTCCACATTGCTAGGAATACTGGAGTGCAAAGCACACCCACCATAAGGCTTGAGGCATTGTGCAGTACGAAAACATTTTGAAATATTTACTACAAAAAAAAATCTAACATCTAAAGAGAAAAAGAAATTCAATCCATGGAGTCCAAATGAGATGAAAGTCTACCTAAGAAAATTGTAAAAAAAAATATAGTAAGTCTGAAGCCAATAAAATATATTTTTGGTTATGACCTATGCTTGTTGCATTACAATTAAATAAAATAGGAAGCTGGGTTATTGTCTGAGTGATAAAGCCTTTGTGAGACATTGAAGTTCACTGCAGATTATTCCTGTGTTTTCCCTCACATAACCGTACTATGATTTTATAAGTTGCAAGCAAAATGTGCACCTCAAGTCATGCACTCTTAAAAAAACCAGCAATATAATCTATTTAGAGAAGGCCTGAAGCATTTGCAGAACAAGTACATCATTTTTAAAGTTTTTCCATGGGGAATTACTTATAAAAATATGTATCTTTTGGGATTTGTACCAGGATATTTGTTAATTATTGCTGACATGCCCCCCATAACACCATAAGCTCCCTCAAAGGGCAGGAAAAGAGAATCGGTCTCCCTTAATCACCAAGTAAAAACCAAACAAATTTAGCAGCTACCTCTTGCTATCGAGGCAACAAACTGATACATCCAGAGCTCCCTAATGACTTAAATGCATAAAAACTAACAGGAAAAAATAGTGCTGCCTGTTGTCAGGTTGAAACCTCAACTTTTTTTTTTTTTTTAGGGTGCTTTCCAGAGCTACCCACTGGCTCAAAAAGCTGCAAGTGTGGCGTAACCAAAGGTTGTCTAATCAGTCAGAAGGATCACTTGTGTCACAGAGGTAGCTAAATTGATTTTCAGGTGTAGTGAATAAGGCCTTCAAGGAATCAGGAGAGGGAGCAAGTCCTGAATGTATTTAATATCTAGACTAGCATGTTGAAAACATGAGTTATCTTGCTATTTTGGGAATTTTAAAAATAGAGACTAAAACCCAAGGATTTTCACAAAGAATTGGTGTAGAGTATCCATGATGGGTGCTATATGTCATCTTCATTTTTGTACAACTCCCCTGAACATCCAACCTCTGTTAAATCAAGCATAACATGCAATTTTGGTCTATATGACTATTTTCTTTCTGTTTATTCTCATCCATTGATTTGTGTTGAGTTCTTCAGGTAATAAACTCAATACTTAAAAGAAGTTTTCTAGCATGGTTTCATATTTTTATAGGCTGATAGTATGACAGCTTTGTAGAGTCCCAGGGGCCACTGAGGTTACATTGCACTATTTGCTTTATACATTTTTAAAAGAGACAAAGCCACTCCAGGTTGTCCCTTGCTATTAAAACTGTATTTGGCTATGAGAGGGAAGAAACATAACCATGTGCTTTACATGTAATATATCAAAGCCATCCATCAACACCAGCTCACTTGAATGTTGTCTGAGTTTGAAGTCCTGTGTTTTGCAGAAAAGGTCTTGAAACCAGATGAGTTTTATGACAAATGTTTCTCACAATGTTAGATGCAATCCTTGTGTATTTATTTATATTTTTATCCCGGAGAATGTTTAGATTCTTATGGGAATGGGAACTCATTTCCAACTGACTTTATTTAAAGTTATGAGCCCTGAATCTGCATAGGGTTCAATGACCCTTGCACACAGGGTTTTAGTACAGAAGGAGACACTTAAAATCACTGTCAAATTACACACAGACTTTCACACTTGCACATGCTAGAAGAAAAATTTGTTTTGTGCTTTTACTGTTCTGTTTATTGTTATTTTTTTCTGACAATTTAAAGTAATAAAAGACTGATGCCCTTTATCTATACAGGGACATGTAAAAGAATTATAATCGCTGTGGTGATGTTCATCCAAGATTATTTAATCCAGTGATTTGCTTTAAAGAATGTACTTTTAAATTTTAATTTTCCAGTGCTTCAGCAAAGAGATGAAGGAGGCTGAATGAGAGCCTTGTTCTGCTGCAATCTCTAAAGTTTGCAGTCCAAATTTATCAATCTGTTATATTGTTATAAGCACAGACTCTGACACCATAACCTTCCTCTGTATTCATCTGATTCTTCTACTTTTGCCTTGCCAGTCTTTAGGAGTTGTCTAAATAGTAGACTTTTGTTCAGGTACATTTTAATGTTCTTTGGAACAGATTTGAAAGACATTTAATGCTTTATCCACAGGAAAAATTGAATTAATTTACTGCTTCCACTCCGAAACTCCCCTAAACCCCCGTTCACTCCTCTGCTCACCCTGGAGCCAACTAAGGTTCACAGCTGCTAGATTGTTCCTGATAAATAAAGTTCCTAAACATGTATTGTTAAAAAATTTGTTAAGTAAGATTGCACAATAGGTTGATTCCATGTCTGGGGCTTGAATTTTGGAAATTTGACTTCTAGGTTTCTAATTCAATCAGTGTGTCTATTGTTTCACATATAAATATATTATATATATATATATGAGGGAACAGTAAAGGCAAACCAAAAGAGTATTTTGAAGTTCTTTTCCAAAAAAAAAGAGAACCTTTATCAACACTGAAAAACATGACCTTTCATTCCTTTCTTGGTCTGAATTAAAGAAGAGACAACTTGCAGCTGCAAAAAAACTCCCAAGATTTTTGTTCCTTATAAAAAGATAACATAAAAAAATCTTTTTACTCAAGATTTTTAAGAACTTTTAAAACTTTCCCAAAAATATTGTCATCACAAACATCCCTGAAGTCACTGTCACCAGAGTAATTTGAGTCATCATCCACAAAAACAGTACAGCAAGAGAAATGAACCATTCTTGCAAAGAACACACGTCTAATATGACACTCAAAAATCCTTGAAGTAAAAAAAAACAACATTACTTTTTTAGGTCTTATCTGAAATTTAAGCCATCCAGTTTAACAAACTCAAATGCTTATTTTTTCTGGAGTCTCCCTGCAGGATCTACAGAGCGACATATGTTTATCTAATCATTTTGTATATTCACTTTCCTAAAAATTTATTTTCATACTTGATACTTTTATTTCATAAACTCTTTGTTCACTCAAGTTATATCTCACTTTTCATTTAAGTACATATATTTTTGACTGAACAACCCTGTTACCTGATGTCACCAAGCAGACCAAGCTCTCTCCAAGGGGGAAGGCTGTCTCCATTCTGAGAATTGCAGGCAGCAGTCTTAGTCAGGAATTCCCATTTCTTTAAGGGTTTTTTATACTTTTTGACTTTTCCTATTTTTATTTTTTTTTTTAGAAAACCCTATGTAAATGCACTTCAGTAAACAAATAATCTTACAATCCCCCCAAAATCCCAGGGTTTATGCTACTGTTTCATATCACACGAGGGTGTTAGGCCCACTGCCAATGTTAATCCATTCCATATTAGAAACCTAAAACCTCTCAGATGTATTAGGCAGCCTACCAACACGGGCATTCTGTGCTGGAATTTGGCTTAATTCCTCAAAGTCATCCCTTTGCACTTCTTCGGCAAGGAGAAGGCTGGGGTTCCTAAGAACTTGTCATTGGTGGCTGCTGAGATTTTTGGTTGCAGTGGTTTCACTAAAGCTGTTACTGGAGCCATCAGCATTGCCATCCAAGCTGCAGTGGTCACTACTGAAAAACTGAAGGTTTCATGCCACAGAGTCAGAACATGCTATATTTGCCAGCATATACCACAGTTATTTCCTTTCCTAAGCCTGTGGAAATAGACACAAATGATAATTGTTAGTAAATGTCATGTGCTGTTTGCAGAGAGGCTTGCATAATTAATGAGCAGCCCAGAGATACTGGTGTTCACTGAATTATTGTTAGCTGGAAACACCTCAGCACCTGTTTGCTTTTCTTATCAATCTTTATGAAGCTTTGAAAATGATGTTACAATGCCACCAACATTACAAAGCAAGCAGTGATTTTTATTTTTCTGGATTTCACAGACTCCAGGAGAAAAGTAGTGCCTACTGATTTATTCAGATGAAGCAAACATTCCATTTTAAAATATAAATGGGTGTTAAAAAATGGTAGCCAGCCTCTAGCCTGATATCCCTGTTAAACATAGTCCTGCTATAAATTGTATTATGATATCATGGTCCTAAATTGTGAGGACACTAAAAGAATCCATTCCAAGAGCTAGATGCAATTTCAAGGCTTTTTATTCCCCTTAAATTCTCTTAATGTCAGAGGTGAATATGAGCTAACTGAATTATTTCACCCTCTACATCATCAGCCAAACAACTTGAAGAGCAGTTGCCATTTTTAGATAATTAATACTCTAAATCAATTCATGTTTATCTGGGTGTCCCTTACGCAATCTGTTTCTGTTATCCAACAAAACAGCTGGGTATAATTTATTTCTGGCTTATCTGGCAGTTTACAGGCTTGGAATTTAAACTTACGTGTTCTTCAAAAGTGCTGGAAAAGAGTTACCATGAAAGTATCACCTTTTAGCAGAGAGTTGTGTTTTGTCTGAGCTGCATTGGATATTTTGCACATTTTTTTACCCAACCTAGGGGCCTGTAAACACCTGTGTATTTTGTAGGACAGGAAAATGCCATCAGATTATATTCCCAGAATTTATCCAGCTAACAGCTTCATAGGATAGAGCTGAGATTTTGGGAACATGCATAAGTGTACTTAATAAAAGGATTTAACTGACAGAGCTATAGACCTGTAAATACTGCCAGGTGCTGCTCTGCTTAAAGGAATTTAAGATGGGGCTGAGGAGTGGCAAATGGGGAGCTGACTGGGGAATGGGTGTCAGAGGCTGCCTAAGACCTTCTGCAAATCTGGTCTGAAGATGTTGTGCTATAAGTGGAAGCACAAGCAAAGCCCTTTGACAGCCTTGACAGCACCAATTGAGGAGAGGTGTGACAGGAGTGGTGACAAGGAGTGCTTTACATTTGTGGTCACACACCTTATCCCACGTGAGTGTGCTCCAAGTTTCTGTACATCCAACCAGTGACCAATGGCATGGATCCATCTCCACGGTGCTTTTAATAGCTTTGAAACACATGGAATCCAATATCTTCTTCTGGCTGCCCATCCGTGTCTGACAGGATGTGCAGGGCTGCTGGCCAGAAAGCCTGATTGTCTTTTGGTGTCTTGGGGGCCAAGGCTCAAAAGGCAAAGAGGAAGACTGGCCCAAAATTTCTAATCAGCAATGAAAAAAATAAGGACCAATCTCATTCAAGTGAAAAGGTATTTTGAAAGAGATACTATGTATTTATGAATATTATTAAACGAATATGCCAAAATATAAGTAAAGCTCATTTTTCAAAAGAAACTTGTGCGCATGGAGTGAAAAATGTTTGTATTTAAAAGTTGCTGTAGTAGGTTTTTGTTTTGTAAAACACATTTCTTAAAAAAAAGAACATGCCATAGAAACACAAACATACACACACACACATCTGCACACACATAGTTCCCAAACCCGTGAGATGTCTGTTTGAAAGATGTCAGCTCTTTCAGTGACTTCAAGTTTCTTCAAGGCAGAAAACTATGGAAGATACAGTATAGCTGAACATCTGTCTTGTCATGTAGGCAGATATTAGGATTAAATTAACTAGAAATGAATAGAATGATATATGACAGGGTGCAGATGTCCCAGCCACAGTGTGATAATTTCATTGCAAAACTATGTAATGAATTCCATACATTACAGAAACACAAATATACCACTTTAGGTAATTGTGATGAAAAGGTATAATATGGAATGGATAAACAGATGGTGTACCCAAAGGCATTTTTCGCTTTCTGTTGCTCTCTAGTCACTTTGAAATTACTTTATTTGGTTTACTGTACATCTATTATTACATCCTTTTTCTTCTTTTTATTTTTTTTTCCTCTTAGCTCTCCTGAATCTGGATTCCATGAGGAGTTTAAGGGCCATTTTGCATGTCTGCTTCTGATAGATTGGTTAGCTCCTATTTTCTTTTGTAAACTGTACATAACTGGGCTACATCTGAAGCCAACATTTCCGTGACTTCAGCACAAATTTGATTGATTCTGGTAGCCTTTTTCTTTACATATTTTCTAAATTGGCACATGCTGCATCTGTGCTACTTGAATTAGCAGTACGGTTCATATTTTATCACAGATTATTGGCAAATTTTCCTTTATTACCTGGAAATGGGTACTTTGGATAGCATGAGAGGTTCAGCTGAGGCCTAACCATTTCCAGCTGGAATATTAAAATGTGATTACATGAAGATATACTTTACGATATGATTATTTGACCATCTCGAAAAATAAACCCCCTTTTTTGCATCTGTCAACAGGTGTTTTTAAGTGCTACAAATAGTTAAATCTGCAACATAACTTTCAATCACTGGCCTCCTTTGGAGAATATATCCAGCTCTTGAGTTTTTTGATGTCCATAGATGAACTTTACGGAGATCAGTAGCTGAGGTGCTCCATGTAGAAACTTAAAATCCATTCACTGCATCCATATTTGCCTCTCCTTGGAGGCTGGACTGAGGCCCATTTGAAAATACAAAATTTTAGTTCTGCTGCTAACTGCAGATTAATTAGCTAATGGCTCATCAACCCAAAAAGTAGTAAGAAAATAATTTCAAATGCATTATAGATTAGGAAAAAACCCATCTGCAATAAATTACTATTTATTTTTGCTGTTATCATCTTGATTCATATTCCAGTACACAGCAATAGGATCTGAAGCATTGGTGTTCACTTGCAATAAAGAGATTCTGAGGTTATCAAGAGCTTCAGTTCCAAATCAGTATTTAATCACCTGCCAAAGATATTTATTGCTGTGTATTCTCCAATTCCATGGATGTTCCCTCTTAATTATTAACCATATCTCTAATTTTAGATCTATTTTTTAAGAGAAAAATCTTTAGTAATTGAAACAAAACAGGCAAGTGTCGTCAGCTGATTTTATTTCTATCCTAAAGCAAATCAGTGACTAAATATGGCAACATTTTTATTGCCACCAGTACAAACACATGCAAGAACCCTGCATATTTCAATCATTTCTGCAGTGGTTGGTTTTATTGCTGGGTTTAATCACTTTAAGTCAATGCAGTTTATATAGTGGTTTGATGTAGGTCCAGTTCCAGTACATTAAAATGTTAACGCACTGGTTACTAGAGTTTTACTTCATACCTGCTTGTTTCATTTTCAGGTTCAATGTTAGTTTTTTTCTGTTTCTTGAGCTTTCAAAGGAAAGGAATCTATTCAGAAGCATATGTTTTTAAATATGGAGATAGCACACTTCATTTTCTCACAATGAAAGCATATTTTGGATAATCATTTTTTTCCAAACAGATGCCCAGTTTATCTCACTTAAATCAACTGTTTCTGACTGGACCAATTCCTGGATGAGTTAATTGAGCATGGCTAAACCCAAAATGCTGGACTAATCCAAGAAAATAGGAAGAGGTGATGACTGTGAAGATTCTCAGCTTTCAGTAAAGGTGTTTAGTTGTTTACTTATATTCTCACAACAGAAGGAATGTAACAAACTCAGCCCACTGGAAATAATTCTGGATAATCTCACTCCATTACTTTCAGTGAAATTGAGTCTGCACACTCTACCCTTGTGAACCAACATCTCGGGAAAACAAGAAGGTAATAGCTCATTCAGGCAGTACAAAATAAGTGACAGAAGGAAAGGCAGACTGAAAGCTGTGTGTCTTTAGTTTTTAATTCATATTAGTAGTCCACAATTAATGTATTAGCTTCTCAGAAGCTACACTGAGCACAGGAAATCAGTGAAATGCAGTCAGTGTTGTTGGCAATGTTGTTCATTAGTACCAGGCTGTCTTGCACATATCACAGCTGTCCATCCATGCTCACTTTTTTGGCAATTTTAGTTTGGTGAATACTGATGCCATGTTTGATCCTTTCCTCCCCCCCGCACCTCCCATGAAATCCTATTCTGAGAAACACACACTAAAAAAAATCAGATTCTTGAATATCTTTGCTATAAAAGAGGCTTACTGTCTGTTCTCAGTGCTTTGTACACACCCATCTGTCATTTCTGTATTACAGTTCATAGGCAGACAGCCCATGGGACCAGGCACAGACACCTATCACCATTGTAGCACAAAGCTGAGGCAGGGGATGTCCAGGTTGGATATCAGGAAAAGTTTCCCCAGAGGGTGTTTGGGCACTGGAACAGCTCCTCAGGGCAGTGCTCACAGCACCAAGACTTTCTGATTTCAAGAAGTTTGGACAATGCTCTCAGGCACAGGGTGTGACTCTTGGGGTGTCCTGAGCGGGGCCAGGAGCTGGACCCCACGATCCTGATGGGTCACATCCAAATGAGCATATTCTATGGTTCTATCATTAAAAAAAAATAAAACAGATCCTCTAGGTCTGAGGGTCGGACTTTTTATGGTTAGAGGCTTTATTAAGAATATTTTGGCTAATTATTAATTTTAAATGTGTATAATTATACTGATTTTGAGTTCTGTTTTAGTAAGTATTACTGAGATGATAATACCTGATGCAATTACCAGTTGTTCAATGTTTCTGAAGTCTTCCTCCAAATGAATTTGGCCTTTATTTGAAATCATGGCAAAATGTTTCTTGTTGCAGATCTTTTGCTAGCTTATCACTTCCCACATCCTAGAGAGCTCTTCACCTGCAAACTAATAATCTCAGGTGAAACCCCCTTGTGTCATAACTGATGTGGCATAGTGACACAGCTGTAATTTATTGTAGAGTGTCAGGGAAGAATTTGGTTCCTCTCTCTAATGCAATAACCAAGTAAAGACTTTTGCATCAATTCTGCTGCCTGTGAACAAAATGGGATGATGGCAAAGTGCAAGCTGTCTTAACAGACACAAACACATTTATGACCTTTGAATGAATCCTTTTGCTCTCCTGACAGAGGGCACAGTGACTTCTAGATGGAATATAATGTCCTTCCTAGGGCTCTTCCCTATTGGCTTTGGGTTGGAAGCATGAAGTCATGGAGAGATTTGCCTGAAACGTTCACACTTTTTCTGTGCAGTACCAGGCCAGTGGTCAGAAAATTCACTTAGGCTATGGGAATCAAGAAATGCTCTTAGGTGCCTGGCAGCTACTATAAGTAAAACTGAAATACCTGAAATTATAGCTTAACCTCCCTGCCATTTTTCCATCTAAGGGTGAGCATTCCATCCTTTTGAAATATTAATTTTCAGTTTAAAAAAAATCCAGCAAAACTTGGATTTTTCTTCTAGAAAATAAAAAGTTAGTTAAAGGATACCAGTCTACTATTTGTAGGCAAGGTTACAATAAGACAATGAGGTTTGTTTGCATAGAAGAGAATTTCTCAAATCCTTTCACATATATTTCTATACAGGGCTACTACAGATTGAGTGCTTCCACTATGGAATGGTTTTGATAGAAATATATTGCCTATAGCAAACATAGCAGCATGGCTTTGAATTGCACAGAAATTATATTCTTTTTCCTACCAACCTCTGCTTGTGATTTTTTATATTTCAACAGGTTCTTTTTTCCAAATTACAGCTGTTAAGCCCTTATTAGAAAAGCAGAAACAAAAACTCTGAAACAAAAAAATCCTTAGCATCTCAGTCTGACCCCAAGCCTTCCCCCTCAGGCAAAAAAAAAAAAACCAAAAAATCAACAATCCTCTTCCAATACTTTGTTAAGTAGATGTGCAAGTAATAGGCTTACAGTTGTCACAGTCTGGGGTTTTTTTGGACAAGGCAGCTCAACTGGAGAAGGAATTAGGAAATCACTGGCATAGAGGAGGAAGAAAAAAAAATAGCCATGGGTTCATTCTGTGAGGACTGGTTGGGTCATATGAGGTTATAAACTAAACAAGTTAATGGGATCACACCCTGCTTGAAAAACAGACAAGAATATGCTTATGAATGAGCTACTGCAAACCCCATTTTTCTCCTGTTTATTATTGTTTGCAAACACAAAAACACTTGAGCAGACTTTGGGGCTTTAATTTTACCTATTTCCTGTGTGGCTATTTACTGTCAGTGCTTTTCTGATATTGATGACAATGAGTTGCAAAGTGGATTTGTGACCATGCATGACACCAGCAGAGCTAGGCCTTTAAAACTGAACTTCTTCCTGACCATTCACAAACTAGATTGGTTATATTAGCTTCATTATCTTTTTATTCCTGTTGTGGATATTTTAAACAAGGATCTTCACCCTAACAACCATTTTGACTCGTGAATGCAAAAAAAAAACCCAAAACTGGGCAGCAACACCAAAATCATCAAATATTATCTCATTTTTATCAGGGTGAGATCTGTTCAAGAATCAAGAGTCTGGACAGGCACTACTGACTGCAATATGAGGAATTATAACTGATTACAAAGGAACTCAAAATCTTTTTGCTATTCTGAGGCAAATAGAGTAGTACTACTTACATTTCTTAATTTTTTTCTCTCTTTTCTCCTCCCTCACCACTACTAGAAAGCCAACAATAGACATTTCAGTGAAAATGTGAGATATCTTAATCTGAATTTTAATCTAAAAACTGGGTTTCAATGCATCTACAGCTACCAATAGGGCCTGTTAGCTGAAGCAAAGCTATACAAAGAGCTAATGTCTAATATTTGTAAGCTCACTTGAGTTTGTGTCTCATCTGAGGCATTGTTGCATAAAATGCATTTCATGTTTTGAAAAAAAAATTATGACTACAGTTCTTAGTTATTTTTAATGCAGACTAGGGGGACCATAGGGAATAATGTGATTTCCAAGATTTCTGATAAGAATGCTTCTCAACACATGTGCTGGAATACATTTCTCTAAGTCTTTATTCATTTATTTATCATGCTGCAATTCTCTAAAAAGGAAAATACTCCTGCTTTAGTGATATCACTGCTCATAGAGAGAACCAGTCACAGATTAAATTTAAATAATTTATATGTAAAATTAATTTGCCTGATGGTATAGGAGTTCAGTTAGCTGTACAGCAGCTTTACTGCTATTCCGAAGCCCTCACTATGCTGAAAAAGAAAAACAAACCCAAACGCAAAACATCAGTGAACACAATCTGAGATTTGCATAAGGACATTTTCCACATTCAGGATGTGTTCTTGGTGCAGGAGCCCTAGACTGGAGTGCAGAACTGGGTTGCAGTAAGAATGCTTTATCTTTTCCAGGTACCCAGCCTGACAGTGGCATAAATCCACACAAGCTCATGACTTAGGTACTTCGGCCTGACCCACCCTGGCGCTATCTAAAGAAGCCTCTCAGCCCATTTTTGGGAGGCTTGGATGAGGATTTCAGGATCAGAATCTGAGCAATGTGCATGCAGCAGCCTTCATGCTGTGTCTTTGGTGTGAGGCACTTGGCAGCGCTGCGTGCTGTGACCTCAGCCGGGAAAGCTTGGTGTCAGTGTGTGAAATGTTCAGGCTTCCATGAATGAAACAGTGGGTTGTGCTAGTGGGGCCATCACAGGGTCAATGATCAAAATATTATTGTAAAAAATATTGATACCCTCCTGCTGTTCAATTAAAGCTCCCTCTGAGATTAACTGAAGGTCTTTGTTAATTGCCCAAAACTGGTATTAACAGTTCGTTGGGAAAAAAATCTGTGAGATCCAACATTCTACGAGATGGACTTCTTTTAAAATCTTGTCTTGGAAACAACAGCTTTTTTTTTCCATAATGAATTATGTCTACCTAATAAACCACTGCTTTTGTAATTTAGGAATATGGCTGCTCCTCCTGAGACATGGCCAAGAGTCCACTTAAATTCCTCACTTTTTTTGACCTTCATCTTAAAAAGCTGAATAACCTACCTCTCCCAGAAATCAAAACTCTCAACAAATATATTAGGGAAATGGGATAATGATTAAATTGAAAGTAAAATGTTAGACTTTGGATGTAGCAAATGAGTACTTATAGAAAAAAAACCTCAAAAAACACAAAAAAACCCAACCAAAACAAAAAATACCACTCTAAGAGTGGAACATGGAACCTGGAAAGAGAGGGACAGTGAAAAGAGAGGTTCTGTCTATTTACTCTTCAGTGGTCTTGTAAATTCTAAACATGGGAATTACTTCTGATTCCTTCATTTCTGCTTTTTTATTTTCCTTTTTTTCTTTTTCTTATCCTGCTCAGGGTTCAAAGAACCATCATCACCACTGCTAGCTTTTCTCCAGTGAGCAGAGAAGGATCCAGGAACAGAGGCCTAAAAGTCAGCTTGAGAATGTGTCACCTTGTCCACCCTGCCAGGGACCACATCCCTTTCCTGCTGGCCCTCATCAAGGTGTAAGGCCTTTGCTCTCTCAGGATCCTCATGAGTCCCATGGCAAGGACTTGTCAGCTCAAAGTTTTCCCACATCAACCCTGGAAAGGAAGAGAGCAGTAGAGCTAAGAAAACTACCAAAAAAAACACAAAACAACAAAAGTACCTCTTTTTCTTTCTTTCTTTCTTTCTTTCTTTCTTTCTTTCTTTCTTTCTTTC
>JAYDZK010000268.1:12115311-12141532 GCA_034509185.1 Euphonia xanthogaster | reverse complement strand
TACTTTCACAGATGTAATTGGATTGGCATGGTACAATTTGCAAGAGTAGAGAAACCAGCAGAACTTAAGAAACTTGAGATGTATTCCCTGTCAAATGGAGAACTGAGTCTTCAGCTTGAAGACCTCAGTCCTGGGGGCAGATCTAGGAGTTTGGGATTACAGCAGGGGAATTTGCACATCTTTTCATTTGGGGATCTGATTCAAGCTGGCACACCACGATTAACTGCAAAGTCTCAGATGGTTTTTATTTTTACATATTTATTTTTCCCTGCCACAAGATACAAACTAGGATGTTTAGTTAGAAAAACATGTTTAATTGTACTCTGCATAAACTTCCATTTAGAAAGAAAATGTTTTTCAAATAAAGTTCTTTAAATGTTTTGTGCAACATCTGGACTTTTTTTTTCTTTTTTTTTTATAAAGGATCTGAAAAGAATTTAGAATCCCAGACTCCTTGTGGTTCTCACATCTTCATAAAAAGGCAGATACTAGAATGTGCTTGCTGCTGGGAACTGACACTTCACAATTAATAAGGGAGGAAAACGTCTCCTACTAAGCACAGGTTTGATCCTGTAGTGCCTTGGAGTTTTGCCTGAGGGTCTTTCTGAAGAGGACTGGGAATTGTATGCAAGATGGGGAAGGGAGCTTTAAAAGATTGTTTCCTCCTGTTATCCCCTGGTGCAGGGGCTGAGCCCATTCATCCTGGCATGGCCTGTATCACAATGTGTACATGCAACATTCCCTGTGGGCAGTGGAGAAATGGGGGTGTCCTCCTGCAGCCACCATCCAGACAGGTGCAGCACAGAGGAGAAGCCCATACACACAAAATAATGCAGATTATATTCCCCAGACTACTTAGACAAATGAACTCAGTCTCCTAATTTTATCACAACTTCTAAACTTTATTTGTTACTTCCCTGGAAGATCTGATTTCTGAAGGCATACAATGATAACAAATCTTAATCTTTGTTAATAAAAAAAAAAAAGTATGTTATAAACTCTTAGACTTCCAAAGAAGGTATAAAAAGCACAAGCTGTAAGGGTTCAAAACCAAAAAAGGCAAGAAGCAACATTTTTGAGCATTTCTTCTAGTACTTTGGAGTGAACCTTCCCACTTTTATGGGCTACATCAACTAGAATATTGTCTTGGGCTTTCAATCCATGCTCTACTCCTATTCTCTGTGGTTTTAAAATTATAGCTACTTTGAAGATAAATGAATTCTGGTCCAGGGCTAGAGAAGAATAAAGACTTTCAACAGTTTTCAGGAACACCAAAAATTTAGGTCCTCTATCCCTTAGAATGCCAGTGGTAGCCAGGTGTTTAACTCTTCTAAGCTCCTTTGCAAACCTTACCTGAAATCTCTGTTATATGTAAGTGTTTTGCCTGTTGAGCTGAAGGACCAGAATCGACTCTTGCACAGTATGTTTCTTATAATTACTCACAATGGGAGGCTGCACTGACAGCCAACTCTGGGAGGTATTTCTGAGTCTCTGATTTCTAACATTCTTCACTTTCTCACCCTGTGGTATGAACAGACTGCCTTATATTGCTGACAATTTATGTTTTCCCTCTATCACCCACCTACGTAACATCTATGTTGAGCATTTACGTTTACACTAATAGCCCCTGAGAATCAATTACCATAAGAAGATCTGTTTCTTTACACTTCAACTGATGAATCAGTCATAGGTTAAAACAAGAGGAGGTAAAAAACCAGCATGTCTGCACAGATTTTCTAAAAGCCCTTTACTTAAAAATACTCTGGATACAGAGTTTTTTTGGTTGGTTTTTTTTTTCCCTGTCATGTGCATGCTCAATATTATTTTACCAGCCTTAAAATCTGCTTTCATAAATGAATTGAGCAGAAAAGCACTCAGGATTAAGTGTATATTTTATACACTCCACTACTGTGTAGTATCCCCATGCAGCAGAACACAGGCTGTTTAGTTGGCACTCCCTGGTGGAAGGAAGCATGATAGCAAACCGAGCTTAACTTCAGGCTTGATCTTGTAAGTATGGCACTGTGAGGAGGACAGAAAAAAATCTTCTGATATCCCAGCCACCACTGATTATTGACCAGCCCCAGGTAGAGTTCTTCCATGGAGATTTTGTCCGTCCCTCACAAATAGAGAGGGATTTGTGGATCTGTTGATGACTTTCCCCCTCTTTCTAAAAAGCTCTCAGTGATAAAGTTCTTCAACAATGAGTCCCTTCTCCCCTTCCCAAAGTTTTTTCAGAAGTGTGGAACCATCACCTCTACAGAATGCGATGTCTGTCCTGATTTTTCTTTCGCAGACCAAAAATGTCTTAAAGAACCTTACTCAGGTTTCTAGAATAGATCTCAGACAGCCAAAATTGCCCCAAAACTGATTATTTTTTTACATTTCCAAATGCTGTTTAGAAATGCCTTTGCTTTTTCATTGCAAATCAAACTGTCAGCAATACTCCTTATTAGAAGATGCAGTTATATCCCATCAGGTTCCTGGCATCTGTGTGCATTTCCAGAATTATTCATACTGTGGCTATAACAGTCTGAACTGCAAAGCAGTCTAAAGACAGGCACCCGCCCAGTGGCCTTTCTCTGCTACACATAATTTCCTACAACAAAGGCCATCCAAGCCTCAGGTTCTGTCACCTAACTGGCACCTTTCCACTAGAAAATGTACAGATGTACACTTATCACAGTCCTCTGGGAGCAAATAGCTTCCATTCAGAAAGTATTGAGAACTCGGATATTCATTGACAGTGCGACCCTTTTAGCCAAATACTGCCTTTCTAACCTGTGATTATGTAGGTACAATGGCAAAAGAGGCACTGGATGAACAAAGGCTGTTGCCAGGAAACACTGGCAAAATGTTTCCTAAGCACAGGCAAAATCAGCAAAAAATCATATGTTAATGCAATTTAAATGCCAATCTCAAAGCTCTCAAAATCTTCCTAACTCTGAAGTTCACAGTGAGGAATTTATAAAACTATCAAAGGAATCCCTTTTTTTGGATCAAATCCATTTCAATTTAATTAAACATCCTGAAAAAATATTTTGTAAAAGACAAATATTTTTAAAGTTATTGCAAGGCAACATTGATATGTTTAATTTCCATCTGAGAAGTATAAAAACCATATGACTGCTGTTCATAGTTACAGTCTCTCAGCAATTTCCCAATTATAGCTCCTTATTTAAGAAGTGAAAAGACTTTATTTTCAAACCGCTTGTCTCTTGTCTTATACATGACTATCAGTATTAAAAATGTAAAAGAAAATTTCATGGTCAGCTTTTAGCCTTAGTTTCAGGTATCTAAGGCTCATATTGTGACAATGTCTAGAAGACATATAAATCAAATCTCCCTTTGCAATGCAACCACAGTTAAAAAGAATTTCAGAAATATCTGAGTCACCAAAGTCCATAACATCTTTGACTTAAAGCACTTGCAAGACACATCTGCTAAGAGAAGATGTTTTTATATAAACACTTATTTTTGGAGTGGAACCATGATGCAAATAAGTCCAAATAAAGCAGGGGGACAACCTAACTCGAATTAATGTCTTGAAGAGCCAAAAATTTATGACAGCAGGAACCAAACTACAACTTTAGACAGGCTTTCTCTTGAGCACTGAGGCAGTGGAGGTGTGGCTGGTTTGTTACTTAAGAGACTGCAATGCATGGAGTCATCTCCTCTTCCTGCCAGATTTCCTGTATTGATGGAGTGTTCTGGGCAGTGGGACTGGGATCCTGCTTACGTACTCCTGGGAAAGGTACATCTCTGCAGCTGTCATGCCCCATTAAGGGAACTCTATTTTATTCCTAAATCAATCAGAAGAGAAGCAATGCTAGGGTCCCCCATACAGTGATTTAGCAAGATGTTATCCTTCTCTTTACTGCTAAGTAGAGCTGCATGTCAGCTGCAAACACTCAAAGAAACCCCTATTGTATTTTTGCCTGTTAACTCAATTTTCAAGAGAAAGAGCTTTCAATATTTGTGTTTCACAATGAGCGAACACTTCTATACCTGCCTTTGTCTGGTACTAATGACAGTCATAATTAATTCCAGGAAAATATCAACTATGTCTCCCTTGTAAGGATTTTTGGCCTCCACAAGTGGCTGCTTTCTCTTACATTCCATGGGCAAGATCCAAAGTCCATAGAGTCAATTGGACTTGGACAAGTGTGTTTTGGCTGGGGTCATGCATGCCCAGGTTATTTGGCATTCATTGTTAGTGAAATTACTACTCTGCTGTCATGCCTGTAATCCATTTCCCCTCCATAAAATTATGCATTAATCTTTCCAGTACTAATTTTCAGGTATCCTTCACCTTTTTCACATGGTCCATGGACTTAGCTCACATTTGCATTTGCTTAGTGTTCACACATGGCCGTGGTTGAGCTCACATCCTCCTGGTAACACGTTTAACTGGGGTAACCTGGACCTGCAGCTGACCCTCGGCTTTCCACATTGTTACATTCCAATCTGGTCTCTTCAAAACTGTTCTTTGTTATAATAATATATTTGCGGTGCAGGTTTACTTTCCTTTGCTCACATCACCCAAACATGCCTTGGGTAAAGCAATGAAATTTAGTCCTCAAGGTTGCTAATTTCACAGTTTTTCATAAACTGCAGGAAATACCACTTTGGTCCACTTTTCCTTCTACACCATTTTGCTGACAGCCATGCTTGAAGTAATGCAGGATATTTTAAAGTAACATAAATAAAGGGAAAATGACACTACATCAGCCTAAATGCTGCTCAGGAATGATGCAGAACAAATAGGGAAAATATCATATATGTAAATCATTTGTGAAATCAAGTTAAAATTAATGACAAACAAAATTGAGTTCCCTTTGTGGTTGATTTCCATTTAGCTGCACCCAACAATAAAATAGTTATCAAAGAAAGCTACCAATTAGATTTTAATTCAAAACATTTCCAGAAAAAACAGTTCCCAAATCTCAATTGATATCTCTCCAACAACCTCCTAATTGCAGCAAGTTGGTGGTAAAGGGGAAAAAAAAAAAACTGCTTTAAATGAAAAAAAATGTATTCCGTCTGCTGGAGCATGCAGTATCCTTTCCTTAATTATTCCCAGGATTTCCCCTGTACACGAGCTTCCGCTGAAGATTATATATAGACAGATAAATATGTCTGTGTTGTCTGTGCATGTGCATACACACATGGATGTGTGCTGAGGGAAAGAGAGAGGAAACATTATTGTTTCAAAATCTAAGGAATTTATCCAATGTTCCACTGCTTTCTCATGAAGTGGACTATTGGGCAAAGGTTAAAAAGTCCACAGCATTCAGATCTCAGGAATCTCTTCCGTTTAGTTTTATCAAGTGTCATGCCTTCTTGAAATGGCTTTAGAATAGTCAGGAATTTGGAGTCACCTATAATGAGACTCTCCAGAACCTGTCCAATCTGACCTTTCACTGTCCAAACCCAGAGTAAAATGTGTCACCTTAGCCAGGAAATGCAGCAAAATTTATTCTTCCTCTATTTTCCTGTCTGAGGTAGACAGACCCATCCCATGATTCTGCCTTCATCTAAACGAGACCAGACTCTTCTGAAATCCCTCAGTCTGGTCCTTGCCATTTTCCTCTGTCCACAATTGAAATCTGCTGACAGCCCTCTGCAAAGTCCTAAAAACTGAAAAAGATGACACTGAGACATCTAAAGCCTGATCTGCCTGGCAAGAATATGTTCCACATGATGGAAAACCTTAAAAATATTCCTAATGTTTTAAGCAGAAATTTCCAAGCAGATGATCAGTGATGTCTTTGAGACATGCAAAATCAGCACTGCATTATCTAGGAAGAACTAAAGATACCTGACCACCTTCCACACCGAAAGATCAAAGTACTTTTATTTTTTTATTTATTACAGGTCGATGTGTAACAGACAATACCTTACCTCTTGCTTTCCTGCTTGAAAACCATGTAACCCTCTACAAATACTGAACCCTTCTGAGCTGTATTTTTAAAGATCATCCAGCATTTGAAAATATGGTTATAGTCCACACTCCCCCCAGTACAGTGGTATTGCACGGATGGGCAAGATGGATTAGCAAACTGAGGATGAGGCAAAGGTAAGAGGACAGGGCTGAACATCCCTTTCAAGGAAGGACTAGATGAAGGACTTGATGATCAGCATGCAAGGAGTGCAACAGATATTTATCAGCTGATGGCATCACAAAATCAGATTTTTTTTGCACAGCACATGCATAGTTTCAAAAATAATCTCAGCAATATCAGTCAATGCACCTCCTGAAATTCCTCTCACATTGAAGTTTTTTAATCTGTTTGGAGCCTTGGAGAAACTGGTGTCATTTATGTTCTTGGCAGCTACAGTTTCTGGGAGATGAAGGTCTCATTGTCTCCCTTCTAGATCTTAGGGTTAAAAGAGAACAATGCCTGGGTAGTTTATGTTCTAGGGTGGAGGATACTTTAGGTCCTTCTCACAGGGTTCTAGAAGTATCACACCAACAAGCTTCACCAGGGGAGGTTTACACTGGAGATCAGGAAGAATTCCTTCATGGAAAGGGTAGTTGAGCATTGGAATGGGCTGCCCAGGGAGGTGGTGGAATCACTAACCCTGGAAGTGTCCAAGAAATGACTGGATGTGACATTTAGTGCTGTGGTGTGTTTGACAACGTGGTGATTGGTCAAAGGCTGGACTTGACAATCTTTGAGGTCTTTTCCAGCCTTAATGATCCTGTGATTCCACATATGGTGTATTGGTGGGCTTTAAGGGTCTTACTGTGAAAATTTCCTACGTAACACTTCTGAAAGAACAATTGAGGGATCTCTGAAGTCCTACACATCTGTAGATGAAAGAATTATCTGAAAACTACAGCAAGTAAAGAAACAAATTTGGGGCACGTTCTCTTATCACAATATACCTGCTCTTCTTTCATAAGGAACTCAACCAGTGTGAAAGTACCTTGTTTTTCTCAAAAAGGCATTCGTGAAGAGTCTGGCATCCTTGGTACACATTAAATTAACTCTTGCAATTTCAAAAAACTCACCTTGTGTCTCTAAGATGCCATCTCTGTTTTTCTGGCTTGCTTTGCTAATTTGGTTTTATTTTCCATGGTTAGGAAATGTATCTTTAAATATCAGAACAATTACTGATTATGTGAAAGGAATTTTTATAGATTGTGCTTTCATTTGTTTAGTAGGGAAAAAAAAAGAGGAAAAAATAAAAAAAGAAAAAAGACAGGAAAGAAGATATACTCCAGCAGAGTAATGGAATGGAGTCAAAAAATGTCAGTACAGTCTTGGGCACATCCAATTTAATCATTATATGCATTCAAAGAAGTTCTAACCCTGTTTTTTGTTATGTCATGTCCCTGACTTCTGGCAACCTTTTCTTGGTCAAGTTCACCCACAGAAAAGCACAGATTGCTTCCCTTCCTTGTAAAGATATGTTAAACAAGTAACAAAGCAATGCCTTTTAACAACTGCAAAGGCTGTTTTAACAAGGGATCCTACTTGCCTGCCCCCCATTCTAAGCTAAATTCTGCAATGAAATCTGGTTATTAATTCAAATGTTCATGCAGTTCTAGATTATTTGAGTTCAAGTGTTTTGATCAGAAGTGTCTTTGGTGTTCCAATGAATGTGATAAATAAGGAGCCCTGCTCAAGTGTTAAGTTTCAGCAAAAACTAAACTTACCAGCTATTGTCACAGCCACACATAAAACAAATGAGAGGTGGAGCTGCGCCTAATAAATATTTTTTGTCTTTCATCAGAGGAGTGTGGGCTGAATAATAGCTCTGACAAAGACCAGCATGTCTAAGATCAAGGCTGCAACACATACCAACAGGCCAGAGGGGAAAATATCTCATCTAAACACCAAACAGAAAAATCCCTTGTAGCTGTGATTATCAGACAGACAGAGAACTGCTCTCTGGAAGGTTATTGAGGCTCATTGTCCCACCCCCCTACTATTACACTCTATCTACAAGAAAGACACGGAAGTCACACACCAGTACCCACAGACATCCGCAAGTATTGACTTCATTAAAATCACATTGTGCTTTTTTTCTCTCCGTTTTTTTATCTGTAGGAAAGTGTCCTCTCCGGATGTTTTCTTCCCCCATTTCCCTTTTTAAGATGCTGAGGACTCTGCCTCCTTCTTCCTGTGGGTAACCAAAAAAAAACCCACAAGAAAAGGTCATCAATCGATCCCTGCTTTGTCTCTTACTGTAATAATATGATCTTCCTCTACATCACACGTTTATATGCCTGACATCTATGCTTGACATTTAGTAATAAAACTGAAGTCATAATCTGCTTTCAGTTAGAAGACTCATCTTGAAGCCCTTTGGTATTCTTGTCAAAAATAATAATTGCTCATTGTCAACATTAACCTCCTTGAGCCCACAGATCCATCATTCCCATTGCACGACTTAGCGAGCATTACTGCCTACAAAAAGCTGCTGTTGAGGTAATGGATGGCACACTGTAGCTGTTACAGCTTACTAGATGTTCTTATAGTAGTACTTGATGGTAACATTATCTGAGAATGGTTCAAAACAAGTCCTTAGTTACAGTAAAAAAACCAGAGATTTTGACAGAATTATAATAATTCACAAAAATCCTCCTTTATTAGACAGTGCCACACATAATATTAATAACAAGACCCATGCAGGTGTGTTCTCTTAATGTTTTTAACCAGAAAGTGAAGTTGTTGTACCACATAAAGTATTTATGTCAAGTGGGATAACACTTGAGATAATAATCTTTCAGAGTTTTCCATAAAACTTTTTGTGTTTGCTTTAGGTAATAATGTCTCCATCTGACTATTTTAGGATACCTGAGGTAGACAAGGAAAGTTGGAGACATGATAGAAGGGTCCAGTATGCAATTATTAAGATCAGTTTAGAAATAAAAATTAATTAAATTACCCCCAGATTTTCTAAGCAATTAGTAATCTAGCTAGATGTCAATTTGAAAAAGTGAGAAAGTAATAATAATAATAGTACCCCTCAAGGTGGAAATTCTGCCCATTTAGAAAAAACCTAAAGAATTATGAGTGCTTTTTCCACAAAGCACCCTGAAAAGACAGCAATTCTCTGGGGGAAAAACCCAAGCAAGCAAAGAAACAAACAAAGGAACAAACACCCCAACCCCAAAATTGACAAGCTGTAAATGCTGCCCATCAAATTTCAAACCAAGAATTACAGTACAATTAATTTGCTTCTTCTTGACTCAGTTTTCTTTATGCTGGATAAACTGAAGGGAAAATTCCTGCCTCTGTCCAGCCTTTTTCATTAGGACCCAGGAAGAAACTGACTATAGGAAAAATGGTTATCCTAGAATTGTTTGAGACTCTACGACTTGCCTTGTTATCTATTTCAAACACTTCTTTGAGTTCAAGTTTCCTAGTTACATTAGGGGAACTACATGCAAAAACAGGGCTGTGTAAGATAAGAGATGACAATGTGACTGGTACCACACAACACTAATCCTAAATGTATTTATAATTCTGGAGTAATTAGTGTAAAAATATTTGTGCTTATCACAGAGGGTATGAGGATCATAATGAAAATCACAATACTCATTGATTGTTGCTGACCCAGAGTAAATATTAAAGTATGAGAATTTGATAGGGGTTGACATCTGAAAGGAAACATTCTGTGTGTAATGATGCTAGTAGCACTTATAGTGTTATAAAATATCACTTTATGTTTGTATTTTCCTAACAGGAGAGGTGCCATGGTAGTGAAATAGTAATTTTTGTTGATGACAAACAGTGGCAAAAACTTGCAGATGTCCTGAAGGTCAAATATTTGGTTGGAGATTTTATTAAGTCATTGAATGCAACTATAGCTTTTTAACAATATCTGGTGGGTTTACTACACAATTGTCATTTCAGTAATTTTCAGCCTGAAAATGAAAGATAAATGTCCCTAAGAAGGGTCTATCCATAATAATGAACCACCATGAAGCTCATTTTGCAAAGGCAACCATCTAATGTCATAATGTCACTTGCGTTGTTACAACTAAAGGTATCAATTGGCCAAAAAAATTCTATTGAATTTTTGAATTCTATATTATTCTATTTGAATCTATTGAATTCTATATTATTTTTCTAAAAATAATATTGAAGGCAATCAATGCAGTTTGACAACTGACACCCAAGTATACATTTTCAGTCTCACTTTATTAGAAATCCAACATCTCACTAAAGGAGGTTGTTTGGTCAAAAAAAAAAAAAACAGGCATAAATTTATGCTGATTAAGAAAGAAAGGGCCACATCTGATAAATTCTCCTCCTCCTCCTCCCATGTCCTGGTCTTTTAGCACTGGTTGGGATGTCAGATTTTCCCATATCACATGCAGCAGAGCCGTGCATATATACAGCACAGCCATTTACAGGCAAAACTACCCAAGGTATTGGCCCTCCTATATTCCTGGTTTTTGATCTGAAAGACAACCAGAGGTGTTGACAGCCTGGACAGGCATACACCCGTCAGGGGTTGCTACTGCTGAGAGGAATGCTGCTCAGTGTGCATGTTCCTGTTATTCTAGATCTCAAATGCCCCCTCCTATGCTGCACTGGAGGAACCAGTGTAATGCAGAGGGTATGTGATCACAAAGTACCACCTTCTCTAAGGCCGGTTTATAGCTTAAAATGAGGGCAACTTCAGAATCACAAAATAGCCTGGCAAAAATCAAGACTTGTGCTCAGGCTAGCCAACAGCAGTGTGCCCCCAAAAAACTCAAAGAAAGCTGTATTCAGCTACAAAAACCACATTCAACTCACTTCACAGAGCATTTAGTGTTGATTTGGTTACTGCAAATGTGATATTTGCGTCAGATTCTTGTGTCCTTAGAGTAGGTAAGAGAAAGGTCAGCCAGAAATGATTTCCTTACTGGTTTTTTTAAGAGGGGCTGTCTGTATGTAGAGCATTGCTTGTAGAAATACCAGAAAAAAATTGTAGGATGATGAAATGATATAAAGACTATCCAAATATATTCTCTCTCATGTTAAATCTTCAGTAATTGCATTAGCAATGAACAACTTCTGTTTCTACACCAAATTACTATGGCTCCAAAAAGGTGCCCATGGTAGAACTTCTGTCTGAACCTGGTAAGAGCTTTCTCCTGCATTCTGAACCAAAAGCCCATTGAACGGTGCAGTCTCACTCTCTCCAATCGCCCCTGCTTTGGAATAGGGTCTCACATTTTTCCTGCTGTTGCTGTGTGCTAACTCTCCTGCCTGTTCTTTCCCACTCTCCAGACCCTGTGAAAGGGCAGGAGAATCCTTTGTATTGAACTTGTGCTGGACTTTGTTAAAGTGACTGAGTGAGGTTTTTGAGGTGTGCTGCTGCACCACAATCTCCTTTTGTTTTATTCCTCTTTATCCTCACATTTTCTTTTAAGTACTGAAAGACTTGTGTTGGGAACAGACTTGAACAAAAGCCTAACTTTTATTATATCTCCTCTTTCTTTTCCAAGTTTCTAATAGGTGAGATTGGAGAGGCACTAAATAACACGAAACTGCTCATTACTCTCACAATGACAGCTTTGCAGCTCACCTCTGTGCTGGTTTTGGCAGGGGCAGAGTTAATTTTCCTCATTGTAGCTAGTACAGGGCTGTTTCAGATTTGCACTGAAAAGGCTTTATAATATGAAGATGTTTACATTCTTGCTGAGCAGCATTTACACAGAGTCAAGGCCTTTTTTGCCTCTCTTACCATCACCCCAACCAGTGAGGAGGCTGAGGGTGCACAAGAATTTGGGAAGAGATAAAGTTGGGACAGCTGACCCACGGGATGTCCCATAGCACGTGGCATTATGCTCAGCACATCAAGCTGAAGGGGGAAGAAGGAGGAAAGTGGGGATGTTCAGAGTGATGGCATTTGCCTTCCCAAGCCACTGTTACACGTGATGGGGCCCTGCTTTTCTGCAGATGGCTGAACACCTGCCTGCCCACAAGAAGTGGCGAATGAAGTCCTTCTTTTTCTTTGCTTGAGGGCACAGTTGTTGCTTGACATACTAAACTGCCTTTATGTCAACCCACAAGTTTTGTAGCTTTTGCACTTCCAGTTCTCTCCACCATCCCGCTGAGTGGCTGAGTCGCTGTGTGGGGCTCAGTTGCCAGCTGGGGTTAAATTTTCACACGTCAAGATTGAGTTACAAGTGGCTTAAAATGGGAGCCCACCAGTCCAAATAAAAGATTTACTTATCACCTAGTTAATACTGGCTTAATCTTGCAAGTATTTGACAAAACATAATCACAAACAGGCCTGTGTATGTGAAGAAGCCAAAAAACATCCAAGGGCCAAAACACCAGAAATTACAATTTGCTGCAAACATTGCCAATTTATACTACCTGCATCTTAAGTTATCAGTTTTCACCCCAAATTAATATACACTGAAAGGTTTTATAAATGCTACAGATATGTATCTTTACCAAAGTGTGTCCTATCAGAATAATCCTTGTAAGCCCTACAAAGTGTCTGTTTCCAACAACACTTAGAGAAATTATAAAGACACTTTTACTTTGCTGATGTTTGAAGGTTTCACATTAGCTTGTTGATTTTAAAATTTCATCTACACCACTGATTACATTACAAGCTATTGCAAAAGCCACTTTATATCAGTCAGATCCACTATCTAAAGGGCTGATAATTTTATTAGCTCACACTTTACCTATGACAAAAACCTTGGATGCTTTGATCTGGTAAAAAATTTGTAATTCTAGTAAAGAAAAAATATATTCCTTACAAAGAAACTTCTGAACAGAGAGAAAAAGATCTATCAGTAGGAGAGGTACCTGTAATTATTCCTGGCCACCGAAAATGAGAAGTGCCTGAGTAGTGCCATCATAGAATTGTAAATCTTCCTATTTCCAAAATGTTACTTTACATTATCTTTTTGCAGTACTGTGCTTTCTAATTCAAGTTCCACTGGTTTAACTGGGGTAAAGCTGTTAACATACACAGTTAACTACATGAGGAAGGGTTATATGAAGGGTTTTGTGCACTGACTGCCTCCACAGCTTATGCAGGTCACTGAGGAGAATCAGACTAATCACAAAAGTAATTTCACTAGTGATAGCTTATACATGCAAAAAGACTTAGACCCAGAGATGCAGGTTTTTGCCCCGCTGAGTTACTGTGCTTCAATAAAAAACTTACACAAATTACCTGTTTTTAATTTGCTACAAGCTAAAGTATGCACTCTACTGTGAGGTTTTTAGTTAAATTACAGTATTCTTGGTTGCCTCTTTATTTCTGACCTTACCAACCTATAGCTTAAAGATGTTATAAAAGTTTATAAGACAACTGGTGACAAATATTTAATCTAACTTATTTTAAAATAGCAAAAGAATAGCTTTTTTTTTTTTTTTTGCAAAATCATTAATAAAAGACAAGATTCTCTAGACTCTTCAGGAAAGAGCTATGCAATATTGAGCAAATAAAAAATATTTTTTAATTGCAACCACTGTCTCCAATATTTTATGAAGTTTTTTTTCCAAGCACAATGACAAACAAGATTTTACCTTTTTTTTTTTTTTCCTTTTTAAAGCAAAACTTTCCACAGAAGGAGGATGTTCCCTACCTATTTTAGCTGTCATCATAGAAGACAGTACACAACACCGTACCATTTCTGCTCTGCCTTTCACAGCTTGAAGCCTTATATTTAAGGCAGGGGATTAGACTGCACTCAGCTGTCACAATGTTGTTCCCTGATTGTGGCTGGCAGAGAACCTTGCTGTGTCTTTGGGGGGAGTTAGAGCAGGGGATCACACAGCACAGGGGCAAAGCTCTAGCTGGCATTAACTGATGCCATCCCACTGAAGTGCCTGCTTCCGTGCTGATCCAGGGTGGCTGTGGCTCTGAGCTGGTGCCCAGAAAGATGTGCTCCAGTCTCTGCCACCACTGGGCAGCTCTTCCTGAAATGTAGGGCTGGAAGTAACCATGGCAATTTGGATTCCACTTTGTGAGAGCGGCTGGTGCACGCCAACTTTCTAATGGCAGAGGAAGAAAGGAGCACCACCAGCACAGTCTGCTCATGCTGCTTCTGTGTCTGATGCTGACACTTGATGTTCTGAAAGCCACCGCCACTGCATCCTTCCCTGTTGATGCCACTGCACATCCTTAGGATAAAAGCCAAGAACTCTCCTAACAAGATAATTTTAACCCCTACACTCCCCCAAAATACAGAAACACTGATTCAGGCTGAGACACAATTTCTGTAGAACTCCCAGCTAACTTAAAACAATCACTCCAAAGGCACGGAAAGAATTTACACAGTATCATAGGATAAGCAGTCCTATTAATTCACAGTATATTAGCTGAAAAGCTCTTGTTCTGTAGTGATAAAAACATTGATTTTCAATTAAGTTGTTGAATGTATTATCTCATCTTCTCAAAATACTTCCTTTCTTGTGTTGCCTGCCTTGTTTCCTGACTTCCTAGTTACAACTGTATATTCACCTGCTTACACTAGACATAACAGTTGTTTCCATATTACAGGTGTTTTCCCTTTTTCTTTTTTTTTTTTTTTTGAGAAAAAATCTGAGAAAGTCAAGGGTTTGGCTCTGTAAAACCTTGTCAATAGAATTTTGGGATTTTCAAAACCAAGAGGACACACAGAATTCCTGTTCAGGTGCTTGTCCTGACTGACTCACTGAAACTGGGACAAGCGGGTGTGATTGCAATGTGCAACTTCTGACCACCTCCAGTATTTCTCAATACACAATACTCATACATCTTTCAGCCTCTCTGCATATTTTAACCACCTATGTTTGTTACTTTGGGCTTGTGTGACTACTGCTGCTTTTTCCACGTGTTCTCTTTTGTCTTCCCAAAAGACTTAAATGAAAATTGATAATCTTTTCTAAATTTAAAAAATATCTCTCTGGCTGTAACAACAGGCGACATCATTTTTTCAGGACCTTGCTTTCCCAGCTAGGGACTTTGGAGGAAAACCAGCTGGGCTTTGAGCTTGCTTGGAGAGCTTGAAGTGGAAATAGATTATCTGGAGACTCAGACAGCTCTTGAATCTACTTTGAAATTTCTTTTTGAAATAAGCTATCTTATCATGTTAGGGGACCTCTGTGAATGGAGCACAGAAGCACTGTTAAAAGGTTTAGTGGACAAATGCAGTTTTTAAATAGGGATTTATGCATGGCCATGCAGTTAAAATTATTTTGATATTTGGGCTGGGTTTGGTTGGCTGGCAGGGTTTTTTTGTGTTTGGTTGGTTGGTTTCTTGTGTTTGGATTTTTTTACCGTCTCTTAAAACATATGAAGTAATTCTTGTTTTTCTATCAGACACATTATCTTTGAAATGCTGACTTACAGCCTGCTTCTCATTACACTGGTCAGTGAACACCAGGATTAACTCAGTGTATTTTTCATGAAGTAAATATTTCTAAACTGCAGCTTTTTATCAGTGTATAATTTTTTTTTCCAGCACAAAACAAAAGAGAGTAAATATTCTTTTGGCTGATGTGTTTTTCAGGCAACTCCTAAAGTGCTGCTTTTGAAACATGCTACTCTGTCCTATGAACACCAACACAGAGATTTGAAATAAGTGAAATTATTAGCAAGAAGAGGATTTGGTCTGAGACACATCTGTATCAGGATCGAAAAACTGAGGAAAGTCTACTTTAAAAAAGCTCAGTTATTTTAATTATTGAAACATTCCAGCAAAAGCATTGAACAGATACTTTGAATATGTAATTGAACTTAATGCCCCAAATAAAAAAGAAAGGCACTGGTGCTGTTAACATCAAAGCTTGCATTCACAATCTAGGCCTAGCAACTGATAAGCTCCTTCTGGAAAAAAAAAAAAAAAAGAAAAGAAAAAAAAGGGAAAAAAAAGAAAAAAAGGAGGAAAAAGGGGGAAAAAATCTGCATATTTCAGTGTCACTTGAGTAAAACTGACGTGATAAAAGCAAATATGTGAAGAAAGAAAAAGCAAAGTGGGGTCAGGTTCCAGCTTCCAGCAATACTGTAGCATACAAAGTCTTAAGTAATGAACTTCATTAAAAAGTAAATTATTTCTGAGGCAGCTACAGATGAGACTTTTTTTCTACAGACTCTATTGAAACGTTACTACCACAGTATCAAAGCAAATAAGCAACAGATACACAGAAAGCAATTCTGTTCAGATAGATATTTCTATGTTGCTACAAAGCACTAATGGTTAATATAAAAACCTTTTTTTTTTTTCTGTCAGATGATTTACATTAGTTTTGGGGGTTAATAAAAGAATTAATTTTCATGATAATCCACAGAGGGATTCTACTACCCAAGTGATATGTTAAGAATGACTAAAAAATATTACCTTAAAAATCAGTAATGTTACTACAAAATTTCCAGAGTAATTTTTATATTAGGCATATGATAGCCTTGAACTCTTTCCAGAGATGCTGAGGGCTTTCCCAGTCCTAATATTTCTGTGGAAGGTAACATTTCTTGTCTTCCAACATGAAACTTTTCATATAAGTACAAACATATGTTATAAACTACATGCAAACACATGCACATTTCCTCTTAAATATATTCAATACATGTACAGATGGATATGGATCCATCAATCTTGGATATGCCCTGTAATCAAAATATTGCTACTACCTCAGGAAAAGTTAACTGAAAGACACATACACACCCTGGGTAAAGGAAATTCTCACCCAACTTCGACAGAGCAGCAAAAAATATTCTCAAACCAGACATCTAAATAATAGTTCCCTCTCAAATTATTTGCTTGGCATTAAAGAACTTGCAAAATCCCAGATAAAGAAATGAACAAGAATTACCTTATTTTTTAAAATGAAAAAATCTATATACAAAAATACATATATTTCAGAAAATATCTGCTCTCCTGAGTCAACCTTGAAAGAACAAGCCAAAGTATTTTTGTGTGATTTTTTAACCCATAGAAATTAATAAAGTCTGATTATTCACCTCTTTTTCAAAATTATCTTTTTAATTTGAAGCAGATTTTTTTCCTTTTAAAGCCGTTTTAATTCTGTTTAAACTACTAGAAGTCAAGAATACAATAAGCATGCAACTTTCTGAAACAGGGGTATATATATACACAGAGAAAACCAGTTTTCAGTCTTTCAATAACACACACCACTCATTGTCCACAAAATGAAAAATTGCCAAGGTATACAAATATCTCTGAAAGGTAGACTTAGTGTGGCCAAAGAACCACATTTTATTTCAGGGAGTAGGATCTTAAAAATCCTTGGATAAATCATGAATATACAACCTCCCTTATCCTTATTTCTGACAAAATTGAAGTCAGCTTAGCACATGGGCACAGTGTCTGGATGACTACGCTGAAATTCACTTCCACTTGCTCCAAATGCAGCAACTGCTCTAATATACTTCTTCATGGGAGGCACACAGTTAATAATGTGCTTTTTCACAGTTCCAGTTGCGACAAAAATATTACAGTTAGCATTTTTAACTTCTGATAGCCCATGCTAATATATCTCGAATCAACTAAAAGAGTTATGTAATGAATATTGTATTTTTATATGCATTTAACATATATTTAACAGAAACAAGTCTCTGTGTCTTGGTTTGACTGATAGCATTGACAGCAACATCAGTATGCAATGTGTTTAAAAAAATACTATGGCTATCTATGGATCAATTATTTTTTCAAAAATGAAAGAGCACATCTCTAATTCTTTCTCAGGGGGAGAAAAAACACCTAAAAACCAATAAGGCCTGGTCTACTTTCTTTTTAAAAGGGCATTTTCTAGGTTTGCAGAGAGTTGAATTGCAATTCAACCCTTGCCAAGAAACAACCTGCTGTTCATCCAGAGTAGTAATTCAATACATGGAACTTGACACAGCAAAATACTAGAACATCTACTTAACTTAAGCACATGTTTAATCAATTTTCTGGGCAAGACACAGGTCTGCTCACATGCTGCATTTCACTGAAATTCATTGCTTGGCAAGTGTGTTTCATTCTCCATCATTTTGTGAAGGCCTAAGGTTATCCTTGACAGTAAAAATTCTTTTATTTATTAAAAGTTATTAATTGATCATAGAATCAACATTACTTTTGTTGATTCTATGATCAAAAGAATAGAATCAACTCAAACTGTGAGCTAATCTTTCAGAGGACAAATATATAATGTCTTTGTGTATACACACACAATATATATTATTATTATTATTATTGTATTATATATTATTATTGAAGGCTTCAGAGTGACCTAATTGCAGCCTTCCAACACCTGAAGGGAACCCACAAGAAAAAGGGAAAGACACTGTTTACAAGAGCAGGCAGTGACAAGACGAGGGGGAATGGCTTCAAACTGAAAGACAGTAGATTTAGATTAGATATTTGGAAGAAATTCTTTCCTGTCAGGGTGGTGAGGCACTGGCACGGGTTGTCCAGAGAAGCTGTGGATGCCCCACCCGTGGAAGTGTTCAAGGCTAGGTTGGACAGAGCTCTGAGCAGCCTGGCCTAGTGGGAGGTGTCCCTGCCCGTGGCAGAGGGGTTGGAACTGGATGATTTTTAAGGTCCCTTTCAACCCAGGCCATTCTATGACGGCGATTCTATGGTATACACCTCTCTACATTTTATATATTTAATACATACCATGTATATCAGATGAAAATAAAATTCAGTGAAAGTTCTGCCAAAGACTACAGGAGTATCATGGCAGTGATGAGCAAGTTCCCTGTGTTTAAAATGAACTTCTCCTGAATATACCAGATATACATAGCTTAAAAAAAAATGCATTCAGTTGATAATACAGTCAATTCCCATTACTGATTCAAAAGCAGTTTCAGGTATTTTATATCCATGTCTGAATGTTTGTGACAGATTCTTTGAACTTTCAATCATAATTCACATATCCTATAAACACTTTTCAAAGTCTTTGTATTCTCTCATGCTGTGTGAAAGACCTTGTGAAACTGTGAGAAAATAATGATTTTTTCACAATATACAGTGGATCACAGAAAGCACATTGGGGAAAATTTAAAAGTCATAATTTTGAGTACACAATTTTTTTCAGATAGATTTTTTCTTTTGGAAGTAGATCAAACTAAACAGGAAAATTCTACACCTTTCTAAATTTAGATTCTTAGTATACCATAAATCTTTTCCAATTCACCAATACATAAATATGGTTGAAATCTCATTGTCTTTAATGTTTATGCCAACTGGCTTATGACAAAAATGTTCATGATCAGAACCTGATCCAATTTCTTTATTAACTTCACAGAGAGCTAGACTATTTTCTATATATGTAGGGCAGAAAAGAGAATATAATTCCAGGCATAAATGCCTACCTATT
Organism: Euphonia xanthogaster; assembly: GCA_034509185.1. Lineage (NCBI taxonomy): Eukaryota > Metazoa > Chordata > Aves > Passeriformes > Fringillidae > Euphonia > Euphonia xanthogaster. Next base: position 12,122,243 of record JAYDZK010000268.1, on the reverse strand, counting down.
AGAAAATATGTAGCAACTTGTAATAATCCAACTATCTAAATGTGCAAAGCAGCAGATATGTACACTACATGCCACAAGCCAGACATGCAGCACACACAGGTGGAAAAAGGCTGCACACACGGTGTGGCTGCACTGGTGAGCAGGGAAGAGTCATCCCAAAGGGTTGTGCAACAATAGCAGGGACCGGAGGTTCAAAAGGTCCTACACACTTGTAGAGTTGGCAATGGCAGTAAAGCAGAATTGTCTGGAATGCTGGAAAAGTGTCCTGGGTTGTAAGATATGGTTTGGGGATATTCTATTTCCCATCTCTTAGAGGTGGGGCAGTCGTCTTAATTGGGGAGTTTTCTTGGTCTCCATCATGACCCGTCTTCCCTCTGGGAGACCTCTTCTGTTAATGGGCCATCGAGTCTCTCTGCATGACTGATAAAATTAAATCACCTCATTGTGAGGTGCTCCGCCCAGGGGGAGGAGCCAAGCATTCCTGCCTGGATATAACCTCATACCTGGAACACCAGAGAAGACTTTTCCCACTGCATTCCCAGAGGAAGACCAGAGATATCCACCAGTTTTCCAGAGGAAAACTACACCATTCTACAGGATCACTGTGTCAACAGAACCACACCTGCCACTGCAGGAGGACTGCAGCCACCATTTAATGGGACTGCTGCCAACACCCTGACCCACAGGATGTCAGGTCGTATTCTGACTCTCTCAGTGTTGTTTTGTATTACTGCATTGTTTATTTTATTTTTATTTTCTTCCCTAATAAAGAACTGTTATTCCTACTCCCAAATCTTTGCCTGAGAGCCCCTTAATTTCAAAATTACAATAATTCATCAGGACGGGGTTTATATTTTCCATTTCAGGGGAGGCTCCTGCCTTCCTTAGCAGACACCTGTGTTCTCAAACCAAGACAAAAAGGGAAAGCAGACAGGGCTCAGCCTTACAGGAGTGTCAGAGCCTGGCACTGAGGCATTCAGAGGGGCAGAATGCTCCTGCGAGCTCAGACATTTCATGCTCTTGTTTCCAGGCCTGAGGCCCCTTCCCTCCAAGGGGCACTGCTCTGGGTTATGTCAGCTGAGCACAGAAGCACTGGTGAACCCCTCGGCAAAGCCACAAAACCTCCCTGAGACCTGGCATTTCACATCTCCTGCAGAGCCAGTCCGCCCACAGCTCCCCTCTAAGTGTTCTTACAATTAAGGCACAATAAAAGATGCTGACATGCTGTGTAAGCATTGTTCCCGACTCTAGTTATCCCAATTATTTTTTATGTTTTCCCCTTAAATGAGAAAGACATCAGGTGGTAACTCAAACACTGAGATAGCTATTTATGTTTTAGAACAAACAGTTTAAACAGTATTATATACAGATGTCTAAATATTTTGAAAGTATCTGTTTATGGAAGTAAAATGGAACTACCTGTTTAAATTTAGAGAATTTTATTTAAAATCTGCATGTAGAACTGAAATTGCTTGTTAGTTGATACACAGTGGCAAATGAGGCTTATTTGCAGAGTATATGAAGTGCTTGGATTTCTGTTTGAATCGGGAAAAGCAATACATTTGAATTTTCATTAGACTGCTCCATTTTTACAAAAATGATTCATTGTATAAAAACAGTAGTAAGTGGCTTACTCTCTGTCTTTGTCAACAGACAACTGGCAAATTGCTGGCTGCATAATATTTCTGTTAGACTACTTGTGTATGGAAATCTGACTGCTTTGCAAGCAATTTAATCAGCAGTGTAAATAACCTGTGTAAAATAACCAACAGCACAAATGCCTTTAAATAATCAAGGCTCTTTAATGTACATAAAATAGGCTTTTGTACCTACAATAGACTTGATCTTTATAACCATAGCTGGTTCTCACCTATTATGCCACATTGTGCTCTGCAGTAATCAATGCAATATAGAACCTTGATTCTCAAACCTACTCTTTAGTACGTGGAATTTTTCACCCGCAGAGAATTGTGTCCACAATCTCACACTGCTAATAAATTGCCAGAAGAAAATAAGATAGGATTACTGATGTAAAAGCTGGGAGCTAGGACTGAAAATTTGACTGCATAAATAAAAACCTATCTATAATAACAAAAAAAAGCAGGTAATTTGCTAATGTTCTTGAGAGCAGTCTCCCATTTTTTTTGGGCAATGAAAGTTCTCTGGGCTTTACAACGTGATAGAAGTTATTCAGATGTTTTGTGCAGCATAATGTATTTTCAAGTTTTCCCATTTTAATGTCTATCTATATACAAATGCTGAATATGTTCATGATTTGCTTAATTACACAAACACATGAGTATTTCTCTATGTTCCCTGGCAGATGACGTCACACACCGAGAGGAAATAGAGCTGGAAAACTAGTAGGCAGGTAGAAAAAGAACCTTAGGATATGATGTTAACATAAAACAAAAAATATTTGTTGTAGCAAGGCAACAAATTAAAATAGATGTAAATGTAATTGTTACCCACTTAGAGTTTTCTTTAGACTCTCAGAATAATCTTATATCTGAAAATCAAGCTGTTATGCTAATTTTGCTTTAAATTTTCCTTACCTGCACATTTCTATCATGTGCATTTTAAGATAGCTTTTTAAATTAAAAAAAAATATTTTTATCTTTTATTTTTTTAACATTACAAAAATTGTAAGCAAAGATAAATTTATTCAGTCTTGTACTTTGTAAAGAGTCAGAAATTTTCCTTTTGTTAAAAAGGAAATTATTGAAGGTGAATGGGTTAAAAAGAAGAAGATTTCAACGAAATTAACTTCCGTTTTAGGCAAGCTGAGCATTAGAATGTATTAAGATGTAGGAAAGAGCAAAACAATACTACCAATTATATAAAGTTAAAAGTGAGACATTATATGAGCTTAAAAGTGTTTAGAAAGAGCTTGACATCCCAAAGTATAACATGGTCACATATATTCAATGTTGAAATACACCATTTCAACTTTAAACCAACCTAATTTTGTACCTTTTGGTTCCATCTTTACCTCACTTTCTCTTCCCAAGAACCTGCAATGAGTAGTTCTGTGCCCAAGTCAGGGGCCAGACTAGCAGTCAGATATAAAATATATCAGTCAGATTATCTATCTATCTATCTATCTATCTATCTATCTATCTATCTATCTATCTATCTATCTATCTATCTGATATAAAATTTGGGAAGAAGCTGAAGTTCTTTCAAAGGCAGTATTTTGGAAATGGAAGTTAATTGAAGATACTGACTGGTAAGATCATCCCATTGCATTTTTATCTTTCCCTTTTCAGTGGTTTTGGTGTTTCATCTGTTCCCCCTCCCCCCCTCCCCCAAACAAACAAAGAATTTAATGCCTTAATTCTCTAGGCAAAAATGTCTATACTTATACCTCCAGATCAGTGAGCCTGGTACTGATTCATAGCCCACCTGAGTGCAGTGCTTTTGCAGTGCCTGAATTGTGGTGTCACTAATTCATGGGAGCTACTGAGACTAACCCAAAACTGCCACTGAGGTTTACTAAAAGGTTATTTTACCGTGTTCCAGCTATTCAGACACTCTTACTCACATCCATTTGGGGAAACAGAGTGGATTCCAAATGGTCCTGCTGGCCATACTTTAACTCAAAATGTTATGCCAGATACTTCAACCTGTCCACAAACACTGCATGTCCAATAGGAACGAATGAAACTATTTTGCATTTCCACCATAGGTTGTACCATTACCAGGAGTGTAACCACCTCTGTGTGTAGCTAACATCCAGTGCAACCAACACAGACAATCTGGGTTATTGTTGCAATAATTACTACAGTCAGTGACTTCAAACAAATTGTCATAAAGTAAATTATCCTTGCTTGCATTTATCTTCATTATTTCTATTATTACTTCTCCAGAGCTCATTGAGATATCAGAAAGACACCTGGTAATATGAGAGGAGCTTTCTTTCATGTATTTCAGTTTTATAGCAATCATAGCTCATACCTGTTGTATACTTTTCCCCCCAAAATTATTTTGATACATTGTCCTAGAAACCAGAGCTCTTATTCGAGAAAAATAATAAAAGTTATGTTTGAGTAGATCCAGGCAAAACAGTGAGGTCCTCAGCTGAACTGGCATTCATTTTATCTCAGCTTAGATGTCCACATTGCACATGTCCATTCCTCCACTGAACTGTCTGGGTTGTGCCTACATTAACAGAGAGATATTAGCCATCTAAGGGTAGGGATCACCTCACCTATTTCCAGTGTTCCATTGGATGAAGTTAATCACTTCCTGGAATGACTAGTTTTTCCTCCACAGATAAAAGAGTGCATCAGAGCATGTGGTTCAGATGCAAATATCTGTGCTGCAACATCTAAAATAAGATTAATCCCAGCTGTGGATTTTTATCTGTGTTACAAGACCATCTTCTGCATCCTTTAGTGGAAATTACACCAACGGTAGCCCTTGGACAATAAATCAGTGTAGCCATAAAGGATTAATGTGTCCTCCACTCTCACACTGGGCATTCTTTCCTTTCACAAGTAGCTTCTTTATGGAAATGGAAAATCTCAAGGTGTCATTCACTATTGCAATGGGAAAATTTCTGCTGGTCTCAGAAAGAAATGTTGTAAACAAGACTCAAAGTCACTTTTACTTTTTTAAGACCTCTGTTCTTATTTAAGAACCTCCACATTTAACCTGAAATGACTATGTAAGAGAGGCTTACTTGATTTTTGAATCTGTACTAGATTATTTGACTTCAATACAAATTTCACTACCATCTTTGCTGGTGTAGCACTTGGAAAGGGTTACTATTAAAAATGCAAGCAGGTAATTTGGAACTCTGTGTTTAATATGTAGTAATTATCACTTTTGCTACTTTCCAAAATGTACAGCTTCAACCTAAACCCAGGAACAAAGTAGTAAAGAAAAAGGCTGTTTTAAGTTGACTCTATCTGAGAGTAACATTGGAGTTCCTTTCTTTTCCTGGTGGTGTGGCCTGATTTATGTGGTCTTTCAACATAAAAAGAGCCTGCTGCTGAGAAATATGGCAGTCCAAAAAATGGTTAATTTTGTGTTACACTTTAGGGTAGCTGCATCCCCTTCTGACATTTCCACTAAAGGCTCTAGTTAATGTCAAATCCCTGTGTATCCTACTGAGACTTCTTCAGGGCTCACAGATATGAAGTTCATTGTGATGTTTGTTTTAAAACCCAAACCACGAAAAGTTTACAGGTGGAGCTCAACAAGCTGCAGCAGAAGGTATGTGTATTCTAAATAAAACAGAATCTCCTCCTGCGTGTCAGCTGAGGCTTAGCACCAGGCTTATCCTACCTAATCAGCGAGAGATGAAGACCTAGCTAAGAATACCCAAGTCATAGGTGTTCTTTGCATGCTTGAAAAGACAAGAGTGGAAGGTGGAAAAGGAGAGCTTCAGGTTGGCTGGGAGGATGAAACAAATGTCAACTTTTCCTTACTTCACAAATTCTTCCAAGAAGGAATGAGATTTACCCTTACCCCATCACAGAGTTTCTGTTCAGCCTCTACTCCACGCCTATCCCTTGCATAAATATTTTCAGTGAATAAACAACTTAGGCAGCAAGCTACTGCTGAAGGGTCAAGAGTGCATAGCAGCTACATGTTTTTCTGACCATTGACAAATAATTTAGAGCTCTGTTAAGAGTAATAAAATTCCTCTTAAGATGAGTTGTTCTGTTTTTTGCCCATTATTGGAGAATGGTAAAAGCCGTGCCTCATTGCTTTGCAGGTTTCATGGGTTTGCATAATAAAACACAGTATTACAGTCAAACATAAAAATAAACAACATTCAAAATAGCCTACACCCATATGTAACAGACTGCTCCTGACTACAATAGAAATATTTTTCTATCATTATTAATATTTGAATTTTACCTGAATATTAGGCTAGAAACATTTTGGTTTGAAAAACTAGATATCAGCTTCCTGAACCTAATAAGTCATATTGTACTTATATTTTTTTTCAAATCCTTCCTACAAAAATTTCAGTAGAACTGGACAGTTTGTTTTTTACACATCTCATGTTAACTGCTGATGTCATGCTTCAAAATTTACAGCTGTTTTCTCCATCAACTCAGTTTTTCACAGACCAAACTTAAAGCCTGTTTTATTTTGATGTTTTCTGGGTTTGCCTCCTCTCAGCCTCTCAAAATTTGAATAACGGGCTTTAAATTTTTCAGTATAGAATTAGAGAATGTCTTGAGTTGAAAGGGATCTATGAAGATCATCAAGTCCAACTCCCTGCTCATCACAGGGCTACCTAAAATTAAACCACATGACCAAGGGCATTGTCCATACACTCCTTGGGCTCTGAATGGCCTGGGGTCATGACCCCTCCCCTGGGGATCCTGCTCCAGTGACTGACCACCTTCTTGGTGAAGAACCTTTCTCTGATGTCCAGTGTGAACTTCCCCTGATGCAATTTCGTACCAAATTCCATACCAAGGGTTTAGACTATCGAAGAATTTCTAAAATAAGGATATCTGGAAAAATCTGCATGTAGTGAGAGAAGCTAGGAAGTCTTTTTGACCAGACCTTTAGCTATTACTCTCTTTACATGTGGGCAGAAGAAATAGGTAAAAGGTTTTGTTTTTTTTTTAAGGTCTGCAAAAGCTGTTCTAATCCAGGGTCATTTAGGACTTCTGATTTCTGACTACCAGGGAGTTTTATGAGGCAATCTGGCAATCTGCATCAAACAGCTGTTCAGGCTGCTTTACAGTGCAGAATAAGCAGATCCTATGCAGAACACAGCAGCTTTTTTGACTCATGGCTCAACCAGCAAGGAAAAGATTCGTATAAGAAGGAATAAACTAATATTTTCACAAAGTCTCACATCTTTGGTGAGAGGGGAAAGAGGATACCTCTGTTTCAGAGCTGGAGATGGCTTCAGAAAATGTCTGATGGAGAAGACTGGCATTGTGATGTCATCAGATCAT
>JAYDZK010000268.1:12098784-12115286 GCA_034509185.1 Euphonia xanthogaster | reverse complement strand
ACCTCATTCAGTATGGAGAATGTATAAACTAAAATGGCATAAATATTATGCGTTTCCAATGACTCATAAATAAACAAAAACATGGTGAGGTGCCTTAAAGAGTGAGGATTACGTGGTTTTGGGAATCCTAATTAAACTGAATGTGAATGCATGTGTCCTTACTACAGTCTGCTTATAAAGACGCCCCAGATGTAGCAGGACCTGTTACAAATGACATATAGCTCTCTGACTGCTTTCCAATTCTTTCTATTCAGCCTTTGGGCAAGATATGAAAAGGAGTACCAGAAGTCTTGCACACTAGGAAACTGTGTGCTGTAGGCAACAGTCAGTAGGAATGACTGTCCTTGTTCTCATCATTACAGGCTTCAGCATTTGGTTTAAAGATTTAGAAAGGTACCAAATAACTGCCATAAGTTTTGTGAAGTATCCCAAAAATTCAGCTGTAAAGCAGCTGTGAAAGTCAGATACTACATTTACTTAACTGAGTAGCCTGGACAATGCCATAATTTGACAAAGGTCTTGTGACAGTGGTTATGGAACTGAAATGCTTTCACACACAGAACAAAGTGTTTTTATCAAGTGTGTTTCCTGGCCTCCATCTTTACAAGAGTCCAGACATATTTCAAAGCAAGTGAATTCATCATCAGATCAGACAGACTGGGCATCTTGTGTACAAATACAGCTGAAAACGTTGGTCTAGTCAAGTGATTTTCCTCAGCTTTGGAGTTCCACCAGTTTTCAGGAGGGTCACAAATCCCTAGAGGGGAAACAGGCACCTGAGAATATGCTCATTTTTCTCTGGTGATCTCCCAGGATGGCTGACAGTGCCCAGAGACCACTCCTCCTCTCTCCTGGTAACGAGAATTGTGAACAAATACCTGCTCAAGCGCAAGATTACCCAGAGCTATATTATAACCTAATAACTTCTAAATGAAGGCAAATGGAGATAAGTTATGGTAAAAGCACCATTTGGCACACAGATTCATACTATGTAGGATATGTGCATACACATAACTGTGCATTTAACTGGCTATAGAAACCTTTAGAAGGAAAAACACCCAAGGTTCTGAAACACATCACTCTTCCTCTACAAGAGTATACCAGAACAAACCAGTGATATCTACAGAAAGAGCAAAGTGTTGTAGCATCACACAGTACATAAAATAGATGTACATTTTGTTACGGTTATGTTTGGATGCCCCAAAACCAAATTCTAGACATTCCATATTTGGGAAGGGAGCGAACAATCAAAACCAAAATTGTCACGATTATATTACACACAAAGTCAATATTGCTTTCAAACCAAAAAACAGATTCAGTATTCCTCTCACAGACTTTAAACAGCATTTTTCATGTCTGATTATTGAGAAGCCTTTCAGAATTGCAGCACAATAGTACAGTATACCTAATTTGGGCTTTTTTTTTTTTCTTTCCTCAAGCACTACAGAGGGTCAGGTACACACATCACTAACATGTAGCAAGAATATCTGAATAACCAGATAACTGAGGCAGTATGGAGAGCAGTTCTCCATCCTTTCATCCCTGTAGACAGTATTTGTCCCTTTGATCCCCGAGCAGATCAAACAAATCCACTAATCAATTATTTCCTTTTTTGTCTTTCAGATGCTGCCACAGGCCTTCAAATACTGATGGCTAAGTACTTCAGGAATATTTTATTTGTTTACTTTTATAAAACAAATGTTTACCACAAAGGAATATTTTTTTCATCTTATTATTTTTCCCACCATCCAAAGCCATAAATTTAAATACTCATATGAAAATATTTGTGAAAGCTTTTTAGTATTAATTGTTGTGAATATATGGGAAACATATGGGAAAACTGTGGTGAGAAAGTGGATTCCTTACACTGAAGTTTTTCAAAACTGCTGAAAATTGGACTTGAGAGTCACTTGCAAAATCTAGAGGGTTGGGCTTGAATGCACTATTTGAGGGGCAGCAGAGGAGAAAACATGCTACTGTAACACAGAATTTTAACAAGAATATGAGGAATAGCCTGCATGAAATGATAATAAAAATTAGTGGCTTGATCTGCCCACTTTTCTGTGGCATTTAAAGTGCCTGAGGGACTGACTACCTGAGGGGCCAGTCCATCATGTGGTTACCTCCTATGTTGTGGTTCCTCACACATGCTGTGTGTCCAGCTCAGAGCATCAGTCCTCTTCAGATTCTGACACTGCAGGAGAACTCCTCAGCCTAATCTAAACCCCTGCACTAAAACTCAGATATGTCTATTACAATTCTTGCTGGCTCACGTTTCGTTTGCTTTTATTGGTGCTGCAGCTACAGCCACAAAGGTTCCTCTTCAACTACTAAATCAGAAAATGCTGATCTGGAAGGTTCAGTCCTGAGAAGTCCCACATGTCATTTAGTGCTACTAAGATCTCAGTAAACTTGAGCTTAAAAGCTTATTGGTAATTAAAGATAATGAACACTTAAAACTTGAAATATCATCCCATTTTGTTCTGTTGGAAGTTTGTGAGAATAGAAACTTAATTTCTTTAGACTTTGAATAGCAGAGATCACAAAGAAAGGAGAAAACTCAATTAAGGAGAAAGAGCAGCTGTGTTATTGCCCTGCAATCTTCAGGGTGAGAAAGGATAAACATTGAGGATGGGAGAAGTCTGGGCAAAGGGAGGAACTCTGAGTTGGAAGTAGGACAGCGGGCCTGGGATGACAATAACCTCATAGCTAAAGAGGTTACTCACCATGTGAGGGCTGAGAGAGGGTTGGAAGTTGTAGGTGGGTGTCAAAGAAACACTAAGGGTAAAAAGGAAAAGGTACACAACAAACTGAATAAAGTTCAGATAACTTATAAGGGGAATTATTTCAAAATAGTGGAAGGAAGAAGAAAAGAGATGGGATGCACTGGAAAAACAAAATGAATAAAGAAATGTACAAACATTATATCTTTTTAACAAAAATAAATGCTTTTTATCCCACAAGAGTGGGGATTACCATTACTACCTAACACACCTTATGAAAATTTTCCATTAGGCTTCTAATTTTTGGATTTGTTTGAAATACTTTTAGAGCTTATGTAGATTTTTTTAGCAAATAAAGTTTACCCTAATAAATCCTAGCTTTGCTATTTTCCACAGACATATTTCTTAAAATTCTGCACACATCGATATGATAACAAGAGAATAGCAAAAGCAATTATTCATTAGGAGAATAAAAAACACAATTATTCATTATGAATAAGGTAAGTAAACTTTTCAATAGCACAGAAGAGGGCCTGCAGATATTATTGTTTAACTCAGGTTTTTTAGTTATCAATGAACAGAAATTAACACCAGGATGGAATTAATTGATCTGCAAAATGCTTTGGTTTAGGAAGGCCCTATGGAGGCTATAAAGTCTAATCTCCTGGTCAAGGGAGGGTTGAGTTCAAAAGTAACTCAGATTTATCAGGACTCGTACATCCAGGTTTTGAAAATCTTCAAGAGTACAGAGACTAAACCCTCTCTTCTGTCCCTTTCAAACAAAATAAATGAGTTTGTCAAGGTGCTACAGACAACTTAAACAACTTTAGACGTGAAAATGTTAGTTTTTTTGATTCAGCTGTCAGAATTCACCCAGAGGATCATTTATCCCTGCAGCAGCTGTCTAATACAGTTGGAATTTTTTCCTTTCTGTGGATATCTATCTCACCTCCCTTGGCACAAAAAATCCCAGAAGAACAGTTTGTGTGAGACAAGTAACCTTTACAAAACTGAAGTTTTATAAGATGACCCCTGATTATGATGTTCAGGCCTGAGCTCATTACATCTTCCTCTTATACAGGAGCTTTTCCAGCACTCTATGTTACTCATGGAATACTGGCATTGATACAAAATGGAATTTCTTTTGGAGAGAATCTTGTGATGCATGGCAGTGGCAGCTCCATGCATGAGAGAAAGCCAGCACCTAGAAGAAAATTATGGGAAATGCGGAAATGATTTGATGATGTCTTTTCTGATGAAGGAGAAAGGGATTGCATAAATGAGGCACAATTTTATCACAGGGAGATTAAAGGAATTAAGAATTTAAGAAAACTCAGCTGAGACACAGCACTGCCCTGGCACTATGCTACAACTTTATAATTCCATATGAATAAAGAGAGAGGCAGCAATATAGGTCATGGACACAGCTGTCTATCTAGCTAGTGCAGAAACTCGTGCCATTAGAAAAAGAGCCCAAATACTCCTTTGATGAAGAGTTACTGGGTCTACTTGGACCAGCAGTTTCCCACTTGCAAGACCTGTAGATTCATTTGGATTAAGCCCTTCAGAATGTCTGCAGGCTCCAGCAGGCTATCACCTATCACTCTGATAAAGGTTTTTGCATGAAACACATTTAGATATCTTGGTGTCATCACACAACCCCCAGAGCCAGAATCCACGCTGAGATATCCATGTCCTGTGAAGGTGTAGGTTAATTAGAGTCAGAGCTGTGAAGAAAGGGAACAGTTTGACTGGGTGAAAGGAGAAGCAAATTCTTCCAGGGGAACATAGGGAAGAAGGCATACTGCTTGTAATAGGAGGAGGATTTTCAATGGCAAGGCAAAAAATCCCAGCAAACTAACTATAGGATTTTCCTCACATTTCAATTAAAGAAGTCCTTCTTCTCATCTATTGACATTTATCCATTAAACTGCAACATATCTATTCTGCATTTTCATTTTCCAGGCAGATGGACTGAATCTAAAAGAAAAATAAAAGTGAGAATAAAAAAAAAAAAAAGATGGTACAAGATTCTAGTGAAAGATTTGGGTGATTATCATCCTTTATTTTATTAGTTATTGATCATATTTCCTTTTGAGTTTTAAAAAGTAGCTGTAATTCAGCTGTAATCCCTATGGGACTAGAAGCACCTTTAACCACGTGTCTTTGGAAGGATTTTGTCACCAAACATATTTGAAAATATGTAATATTCTCAGCATTGCTTCTCCTCTGTCTAAACCAAATCCAATTTCTGCTGTAAACATGTGACATTTATGAGAGTTCTTAGTTATTAGCTATGTCTTTAACGAATACTTCTTTTAAAATAATCCCATCATGTCAGCTACCTGGAAGATTAATAAACCTCACAATGCTTGGAAGCATTTGCTGTTTTCCACATTGTTTATATACATTCTCAATCTCTCTCTGTGAATCAGAGAAAAGTAAATCTCTTCTTGCCTTGCTTCTCTCCCTGCAGTTATTTAGAAGACCAGTTCATATATTGTGTCCTACTTTGATAAGAAAGAAATACTATTGATATTTTTATTTCAGTTTGATAAAAAGCATGTTTGTTTTCGTTCATAGATTTAAAGCCCAAAATGGACCAGTACCGTAAATAAAACATGCAATCTCATTTTAAAAATTTATTACAAGGAATTTTGTTTATGATTTCATGTTCTCCAGTAATAATTAATTGGAGGTCTTCACTGGTCCCCACAGACTAACTATCATTCAAAATGCACTAAAGGATGATCAACACACAGCAGCACATCTTCAGCAGTGAAAGTAACCATATGTATTTTTACTACCAGTTTAACATAAATTTAAAACAAGTCATTTTACAGTGTGTGTGTTTTGCAAACACTGCCCAAAAAATAGCTAATTTGCCAGTTTCTAAGAGTTTGAAGATTTTTTATTGAAGTTACAAGGATTACTAAATACTTGAATGAGAATGCTTTGCACTGTTACAGTGACTTTCATTGAAGCCTTTGGAAAAGCTTTAAAACTCAATTGATTAACTAACAATAATTACGTGCCATAACATATTGAAAGGAATTGATTTTTTTATTCTATGTGATTTTGACTTCATTTAAAACAACAATACAATGAAGGCAAAACAAGCAACAGTTTTACCTCCACTGAACAGAGAAGAAATTTATCCAGAGAATATATGGCCACTGATGCCTCAGGTTTTAGCTTTTATATTTTTCAGATTCTGTGCTGCTTTAGTGTGTACTTCTGAGCTTCATATTAGGGGATAGTAAGCTCTCTTCACAGAGTAGGGAGACAAAACAATTCCTTCTCTAGATGAGGACAAATGATCCAAATTTCAGGCCCAAGAGCATAAACAACATGAACTGAAGAGAGAAACACAAGGATGGGACTTCATAACCTAAAGCTGCAATTGGACAATTAACTCCAATATGCAAGAGGAGCAGAACTTAAAATAGTGAGAGACCCTGTGACCGGTTGTCCATTTTGTGACCATTTTGGTTCATCTTGGGTGCAGCCCTGGCTGGGTTCTTGTACTGCCCAAGGTGGATCCATTGAGGCCTTTTAATAAATCCCTACTTTATTCTTTAACTCCATCTAGCCTCTGTTCTAGGTCAGCCTTCTCAAGGCATGACCGCCCTATACTTCATCCCTCACATAAAATCCCAAAATCTTAGAGCAAGGATGAACTTGGTAGCACATGCCAAGGAAAGAAAAATGCTCTTCTGATGCAGAGAGACCTTATTACCCTCTCTTACTGCAGGATAGCTCCTGCATGAAGAAGATTATGAAAGTTAGGGAGACTTAAGCAAACACTGAGGGCTATTCTGCGCTTCCCAATCAGACCTCGCTTGGATTTTCACATATTGTAGATGTGGTTTCTGTTAGCAATTTGAATGTAGTACAGAAAAATAGAACACAAAAGGTATGTTGGCATCCTGAGTCTCTTTTTTCCAAAGCAAATTATTTATTGATGGAAACAATCCTTTCATCAACCTGTATTTCTATCTTTTCATGCCATTGCCTAGCTCCTATTTATGCAAATTCTTGGATTTTCCGAAATCAGTCGTATAATTCCCTACATGTTTTTTTACAGCTTAAATAATTTCTTTGTTATTTGACCTAAAACTGATTTTGGAAATGTTAATTTTTTTTGTTTTTGTAGAAGTTTCCATGCTCTCTTCCATCGTCTTTTTGAATTTTCTTCAATTTTCTGTTTATGTTGAGGTGAATGAACCAGTCAAGCACACCTGGTCAGCGTGTCCCACCAATGATATTTTGGAATGATAAAATGTTAAATATTATTCTCTCTTCTTCACTGTCAAGCCTGAAGTCACATTTATGTTTTAAAATGTTCAATCACTTAGGCAGACCAGTGCTTTAACAAAATAAAATTCTCCCTCCTCATTTCTGTCTTCACTAATCTCAGAGATGTCCATGCTAACTGGAGAATCAGAGAGCAGCTGAGGTGTTCTCCGACACCCATCCTGCTCAGAGCAGGTTCAGTCACAGCAGGGTTATGTCCAATTCTGCTTTGAAACTCTCCAAGGGCAAAGACTCCACAACTCCTCTGGGCAACCTGTGCAAACATGTGACCAATGAGATAAGAAGAAAAAATTCCAACTGACCCTGGTCAACCAAACAAATTAAGTCTTGTGTTGAATTTCTTGGATTTCAGGAAAGATGAACAAAGGAAAACAGATCACACCTTTTTTTTCTCCTTTACCTCTGATGAGGAACATTTGCTGCACACTAGCCCTTAATGTTATGCCAATTTCTATATAAAGCAAGAAGAGTATTTCAGCAACACTAGCATCATTCTCTGCCTAGCATTACTGAGATTGAGTCATGACCTGAAGAACTACAAAGAGAACATATGATTATATCAAACAGAGTCATCTGAGTGTGAAGTATTTGTATTTTCATAGTACATACTGTGTGTTTCACTAAAGGGTCAGAGAGTTCTTGCAACGATTAAATGGTGTATTCTTAATATCAGCATTTCCTTTCTGTAACTACTTTGTGTGACTGACTAAAGCAAAGGTTCAGCACTTCACTAGGGAAAGGATTTGACCCACTGACAAGAAAGAAAATGAGATGAAAAATAACAAAACATAGGACACCAGTCTAAAGAGCTCTTCATCTTTGAAATAGCCTTAATTAGCTCACTGAAGTCTGTGCTGTACACCATAGAGCTCTTAATGACTGGCTTGTGGAGCAAACCCCTACAATTTATTCAGGTTAACCACACTTTTAAACACATGGTATTTATTTAGCTAAGATTAACTGCATTTTGCAGAAGCGCCAACATTAGGAAAATGTGTATTCCTAATGAAATTGTCTATGATCCCATTCCTGTTTTGCTGCTGCTTATTCCACCTTGTTTTTAACAATAGAAAGAAGCTTCCATTATTGGTTGGCTTAACCCCACAAGGTACATAACCCTAAATGTTTTTAAGGGTGGGCGCTGTTTACTAATTCTAATAAGACACCTGCTTAGTTCAGTAATAGGGAACTTAATCCAGGAGCAGAAATGTAAATTTCTAACAGTGCCTTGAATGTGCAGCAGCCTTGACCTCCTCTCTCAAGGCATCATGTTCCATTCCTTCCTTACCCTTTATGCCTATATAGCTTTAAAGGTTAGCTTTTGGTTAGTGCTAATTGAGAAAATAGCCTCTGCTCCTCAGAATTAACCCTCTAAAAGAAGATATAAAATATATCCTATGTATTTCCTATGTACTGCATATCCTATGGCTGTAACACATCCATGTTGTTCCTGCAGGACCTGTGTAGCATGGATTTGAACTGTGGGTTTATGAGTGAAAAGCTGTCATCTTCACATGCCAGGCCTATCATTTATAAATTTGTAAATCCCTGTTAATATCAAACCTTTCCTCACCATGCTTCTAAACCAAGCTGCTCATTCAACAGAAGCAGAAAACTGAATAATTGACAAATCTATAATTCATTACACAAAAAATAAATATCTGATATGTTACATAACTTACTAGCTAATTTAGTGATTATCTTAAGAGATATACAACAGTTGATTTTTACCACACATATGCATTTAGAAATTAAATCAAATCCTGTAAAACTTAAGGATGGTCTGCATGGAGTATATCAACTCTGCACAGCAACAGATTTTGCTCATTAATGACTAATTACACTCCATTTTAAGAACTGGAATAATTTAATTATTTAAGAATCTTGCAATACGTTCACTACAAAGCAGTGATATTCCTAATTCCAATTTCATATTATCTTTGAAGTTTATGCAGTTAGAAAAAAAAAAGATATTACAGTGAAATAAATGAAAATATGTTGTTAAGAAGACTCTACTCACCCTAATCTTGCCTCTAACCCTTCCTTTCCCCCATCCAAAAAGCATTTTCTTTCATTAATTTTATTTAGCCCCTTGCTGCCTGCTGACAACCAGTGGATGTCCAACAAGAAGCTCTGGGAATGTAGACGTACATCACGCAGTCTGTTTATTCACAGGGAATTTATAGAATGCTCTATAAAGTTCATTTAAAAATGCATGCAGAGCAATGTGAAAAACTTAAAACTCTTCAGTTTTCCTGCGCAAACCCAGCTTTATTAGTCACATTTGCCTTTTTAAAATTTATGATCTTTGTCTCTTAAGTTTATAATGTATTTTCAGAATCCTTCTCTTTCTTGTGTATAAGTATCTTGCCTGATAAATGACATAGCATTCAAGAATCAGGCAAGCTGGCTGCAGAGCACTGTAGGCTATTTTGTGGTCAGAAAGATGCCATATTATTCCAGAACATCAGATGTCCAAAATGCACTGTTCTGGAGACTGACAATGTGGCTAGCATTTTATACAATATTAATATGAAAGTAGTGACAGAGTGGCAGCTATTCACTTACATTTCAAAATGTTAACCACATAATTGTACAGGGGGTATTCCTAAGGGCGTCTTTCCATTTAAGAGTATTGCAGTGGAATTTGATGCTTCTGTTCACTCCCTAATGGAAGTCATGCAGGTCACAAACCCAGAAAGCAGTTTGGTGTTTCAAGTTCAGAGGTAGATCCACACACTACAGAGAAGGTTAGCTACACATTGTTCCCAAATCAATAGAAATTTCACCAACTGTACAGCAGAGATCTACAAATTTTTAGCCTAAGCATCCATTTGCATGATTTTTTAAATCGAAGCTGCTTTTGCTGGGATCTTCAAAAAGCCCTGACAAGCAACTACCAGACACTAAACATAAAAGTTTTCTCACATTCCTAATTGATTGTTACTTGTCTTGCCAGAATATTTTCCTGTGCTAGAAAGGTCACCAGATACAAGGGCAAAATATAGTTCCATCCTAATTTTCCTACTCAGTCATCTTTCCCACAGCAGACCTGCTATCAACACACAGGATCACTTCATCACTAACACCTTTAGCCAAATACACCAGCAGTGGCACATTGAGGATTTACAAAGTATTTTTAGCTTTCCTTGGTCATGACAGCTGCTATAAAAACAAAGAAATGCTATTTCATTCTGAAGGAGTATTCATGAGTATGCTGTGGCAATAATTATCTTCTTACCACACAGGCTTTATAAATCCATATGCTCATTTCAAGCCCAGGTAGCTCCACTGATTGTGTGGGGTCTTGCTAAAGTCGCAGCCAAAACTTCCTGTAATTTAAATTTGAAAACAGAATAGACATATGCAGGCTGGAGGATAGAGATGAAAATGTTGTAGTGATTTGGTGCTGACGATGGCCATAAAGGTGCTCAGAAATCAAATACAGTAAGTAAACAGACCACTGTAAAAAAGACCTGTCAGTTCTGTTTTACCACACGTGCCTCTTCTTCCTTCTTGTTCCCTTATTGAAACAAAATCCCCTCTTAGGTGTTTTACTCCTTTACTTTACTTAGGTCCTTTACTCTCTGTTTTTAAATTACCTTACCCTAAAATAATGTCTATTATAAAAAAACCCCAAAACTTAAAGTACTGTCTTTTTAAGTTATTTCACTTAAATACCTTTAAAAAGAAAACACTTACTGCGCTGTACAGATACATTCAGCTTTTCTGCCAATCCCTTACTATCAAATCCTTTTACAGTTCTTTGTTGTGAAACCAACTATAGGGTTACATTGTCTGTCCTTACACACATTACTGCTGGATAAAGCCCTTGGTTCCCCAGACTAAATCTGTGCTGTTCCCTGCCCTGGTTTCTCAATGCTATCTCATTGCAGCAGCTCACATTGAAAGCCTGCTATTCCCACACCCACCAACACAGCTCCTGGGATAAGAACTGCACCATTGATACAGCATGTATTCTTTTCCATAGGTTCCCACCAGCATGTTGCTAACAATTTCCTGGGCCTTATCAAAAAAAAAAAAAAAAAAAAAGAGAAAAAAAAAAAGAGAAGGAAAACAGCAAAAAAAAAAAAATCCTTTGAAAAGTGAAAACAAAGAATCAGACTCTATTGTTGTTCTACTTTCACTGCCCTAATCTGTTTTCCATCATACTACATGTAGAGACTACAAACATCACCTGATATAGATACTCCAATCAACAATTTACCACGGACAGTTATTGTTTGCTATCTGTAATCTCTCATCCCAGCATTTGTGGTTTTCAAGTCGTCCTTTTCATTTCCTTTTAGCAACCTGAATCGAGTTGAACCTCATCCCCTGCCTCCCCCAAAAGAACCTTTTGCCTGTCAGCAGGAGTAACAACTGAGTTGGTTGCAAACTTTGGACTTGATTCATGCAGGCACAACATACAGATCACATGCCTTTGCTACGGAAATTACCCAGAAACAAAAGTGTGGAGCATGCCACTTTGATTAAGTGTACAACTGGGATCCCTTACTTCTCAGCATGAGCCCTTTCCCCTGAGCAGCACTAAGGGCTTCTCAATCACACAAGGAAAATACTGCTAAATGGGCAGGGGAGCACGAGGAGGAAGTGTAGGGGGGAAAGATGATGTTGGCTCTATTGCAGAAAATGATTTTTTTTTTTAAAGTGGGGGTCTTTCTTTCCTTTTCCTCTGCCCCCCTCCACCCCTGGAAAAAATCCCTATTAAAAGCAAGCTCACCCCAGGGGATATTTTGTGGTTCAGCCATCCTTCACAGGCCTTAATTTCATTATTCAAAACATCAGACAACTCAGATCTAAAAAGTGATATAAAGCAGCAATAACATGCACAGTAGTGCCTCAGGAAACACTGGTCCTTTTTTTTTTTTTGCAAAAAAAGTGGTAGGTAATGTGCTTAAGACCAAGGATCCTCCAGTTCAATTTCTGTGACTGACACAGCTGTGCTAAGCAAACACAGCAAATTTAACTGCACTCCTTCAGCCTACAGGTATTCATTCACAAAGCTAACAACACTTTACAACAAATTGTTTATACACTCCTTACGATGGTTATCTAATATCTCACTGCTGGGAGACAAAGCCATTGTGATAATGTGCTTATCCCTAAACAGACTGCAGGGAAAGATGAAAAGTTTAGATGAGGATGCCCAAACTTTCAGACTTCACCACTGAAATTGTAGAACCCATAACTCTCAACATTTTCAACAGAACTGCATTAATATAATACGAAAACAAAAATGAAACCTTGTGTTACTTTTAGTTTTACAATTAGAACAAAAAATGTCATTGAATGATAGGGTTTTTTTCTAACAGCAATGGAATTTGGGAATACATAAATTCTAGTACAACCCATGTTCTTTTCTTCCTTGGATTGTGTGGGGAAATCTTCCTCAGGACATTTTTGAAGGCAGAAAAAATTAAAAACGGAGTTTCTTTTAATGAGTTAGTTTTGTCATATTTCGTGCACTTTTCCACTCAAATACCGGTGTGTGCCCACACAGCCTGAAATCATGGATAACCTTTGAACCATGAGGTTTGCTTTATCTATTTTCTGATTGTTGTTAATGCTTTTTAATGCTTTTAAACAACCACAGAAATTATGGAGGCAAATTCATTCTCTTTGTTCAGACCAATGAAACATTTGGGAAAGATGCTTAAACTCTCCCACTGCCACCTTCTAATTTTGCTTTGGGTTTTCTCTCTTTGACACCATTCAAATTTTGAAGAGAAGCAACTTTAAATCTGAAGGTCAAACAGCACCCTTGTAAAAAGGGAAAGGGATATAGGGTTAATGGGGGAAAGACAAGAAATTAAGTCTCTTTAGCCCTCTCCCCATTAAATTTCCAAGAAAGAGAAGAGAAAAACCAGAAATCACAGATGCAGCTATGGACTGCTTTTGCTATAGAGACTAAAAAGTGATAAAGAAAAATATTTATATTTGTATGGCAGAAATTTTATCAGAGAATTGTAAAAGTATTAAGTAGGCATATAAAACATGGCATTATTATACCACTAGTATAAAACTTACAAGAAAGCTCCTTATACTTTTATATCCCATTCCCAATAGCAGAATCATATAAATCCGTTGATCGAAAAGCAAAAAAAATTAATCTCACAGTATTTTCTTGTTCAATTTGTTTCCCTCCCTTTATTTTTTTACCAGAGGAGATGCAATACTGTAAATTTTTAATCTAAATATTTGATTCGTAAAAAAGACAAAAATGACACGCTTGGCAGGTCACATAATATCAGAGTCAAGAGTGGTTGTGTGTGTGTGTGTGTGTGTGTGTGTGAATTTATGTGTGAGCTGGAAAAAGTGACAGGAGAGGACTTTTTGGGGTGAGGCTCTTGGAGGACAAGCCCTTTTGCCATGCTTTGTGCATCCTGAGAGAGACATCTCTCGGAGTGGCAAGGCACTGACCCCTGTGTCCTGCTGCTGGTCCTCAGGTGCCCCTGAGCATTCCTGGCCCCTGGACTCCGCAGGTGTGCAGAATTCTGCCAAGTGTTCAGGCAGTGCCCCCTGAGACTGGTTCCAAAGGGAGGAGAGCAAGCCAGAGGCCACCTGAGTGATGCTCACTAGGAGGATGGGACCTGCTCTGCCTGTTTGACAGCCAAATGCTCAGTTGCTGCTGACTGCTTTTGCCAGCCTGATTTGACTTTTTTCTGCTTCCAGTACTTTCTGAGCTTTTTGTGAAACTACTTTCTGTTTCTGCCCCTTCCCCAGTGCTACAATTTCTGTCTGGAAGAATTTTTAAAATCCACCTCTTCAGTATTGTTTGCTGATCCTTCTCCTGTTTGAGACGCAACATTCAGCTTGAATGTTTCTTTTAGTCAGTTCTCTGAACACCATTTAGTAAGCAAATCTTTCTCTTTACAGATAAAGCTATTTTCCTTACAACAAAGGGGGGCAGACTATATTTCTTCTAGTAAAATATTTCTAAAACCAAACTATGGTTTAAAAAATTGTAAAGACTTACCGCTAAACAAATATTTTTAATATTGCAGACAACCTGAATAGAGAAAAAATGCAAGCCACTCTCAATTATTAAGAATGCTCTGTGTCATATTTGACTGATATAGTTTAACAATAAAACCTAGATCTAAATAACTTAAAACCATTTGAAATTATTTAAATGAAGAGTAGAAAATAGACATACAGTGTAAGTGTGTTTAAAGGCTAAGAGAAACTGAGTGAAGGGATTACAACTGAATGCAAAGTTAAGTTGTTGCATTAAGAATGATTCAAATAATAAAATGTGTATTGAAATTCCTGCAGTTAAGGTGACATATGGCAAGATCGTACATTTACAACAGCTTCTTCGAGCCCATGAGTTAAAATACCTTGGAAATTACTGCAGTAGGCCTCCCAGCTTCCAGTTGTTTTATGTGAAGAGAATTTCCTTTGGAATACCTGCAGCTGGTATGGCATGCAGCCCTGGAATAGTGGGCAAAGATACTTGTCACTCCCTGGCTCCCTGTACCTGTGTTTTCACAAGTAGTGTATCAGCCCCAGAGGCTCTACTCTCACTTCCACACAGGCAGGTATGGATTTAAGATGCACATAACCAAAGCAGTCACTGAAAACCCTGTATGCAAACCTTGCTGCAGTTGCCAAGGTGGGCAACTCAGGGAGCAGAACGTAGAAAATGGAGCCACACAGTCCTGGGTAATAAATTCATCAGCGACAAAGACAGTGGGATTAGTGCACCCAGCAAATTTACAGGTGACTCCAGGCTGAGCAGCTGACCCGTCTGGGGCAGAGGGCATCATTAGAGGGACCTGAAAAAACCTCAGGAAGAGAACCCTTGGGAACCTCATAGGGTTCAAAAATAGCCAAGTTAAAAGTTTTGCACCTGGTTCAGGGCAATTCCTGGTATCAAGGCAGACTGAGAACATCCCTGTAGAGACAGACTTGGAATGCAGGTGGATGAAAAGCTGGACATTTGCTGGCAATGTGCACTGGCATCCCAGAGAGTCAAACGTGTCCTGGGCTGCACCCAGAGCAACGTGGGCAGCAGGGCAGGGAGGGGATCCTGCCCCTCTGCTCTGCTCTGCTCAGACCCCACCTGCAGAGCTGCATCACCTCTGGGTCCCAGCACAGGAAGGACAGGGACCTGCTGGGGGGAGCCCAGAGGAGGCCACCAAGAGGATCAGACTTCTCCTATGAGGAAAGGCTGGGAATGTTGGGATAGTTCATCCTGAAGAAGTTCTGGGGTGACACTTTTTGATGTCCCAGTACCTGAAGAGGACTTATAAGAAATATGGGGACAGCCTTTTGGGTAGGGCCTGTTGTGGCAGGACGGGGTTAATAGTTTTAAAATGAAGGAGGGAAGATTCAGATTAGACACAAGGAAGAAATGTTTTTCTCTGAGTATGGTGTAACGAGGAGAGAACTGGCAGATGCCTCATCCCTGGAAATATCCAGGGGCAGGTAGGACAGGACTCTGAGCAACCTGCTCTGCTTGAAAATATCCCTGCTCATCTTAAGGGGCTTGGACTAGAGGACCTTTAATGCTCCCTTGCAACCCAAACTATTCTGTGTTTCTGGGAAATGTGTTGAATGAATGCACTCTTTTTAACACATGCTATGTCATTAACTCACAACCCTTACCATTAACTTTCTTTTTTCTCTTCTCTTTTTAACCAACTTTTTTTTGCCTCATCTTTTTTTCCCCTTCCCCCTCCTAATATTTTTCTTCTTTGGGGGAATCTCTCTCTGTATGATAGATAAGGCAAATCAAAATGTAAGAAAGATTAATTCATTTTATGAAAAAAATATTTTTTTCTTAGCACTAAAGAAATGGGAATGCCTAAGGTACTAAAGTAGTAGATTTATGGTAAATAATGATACATTAATTTAAGTGTTCTATAAATTGATGAAATGGCATGACCCTGAACTTTCTGGTTCAAGTTCATCTCTGGTATAATTCTACTTGATCCAAAATAGAGTTGCAAGAATGAAAATGACACTCAAGGCTTGATTAATTTTAAGCACCATGTGCTTAAAAAGGTACATTTTTGTTTCATAAGCCTTTTCTGAACATAATTCTTTAGCAGACTCTGACAAGCTTAAATACTAGCAAGGTGACAACTTCTTATGTCTAACAGCAGCAGCTATAGCAGGACATCAACTTCTGCACAGAGGAAGAATTTAAAGATTAAAAGATGTTGCTATTTGTTACTGTCATAAATGCTGTTGAACTACCCAGTACTTAAATTAATAATTTAAATGTTTGCCTAATGAACTGGACTTGATTACATTAAGACATTCTCAATTAATTCTGACAGATCATCTTCTGAATTAGAATACAGAACCAAAATGTTTTATGGATTTCTGGCCAAAGTGTTTACTGACTGAATATTTCTTCAACAATTAAAAACAGCCCTGTTCTATAGCAAAAATGCTTAAAAAGCAATGAGTGAGAAAGACAGAAAAAAT
>JAYDZK010000268.1:12063209-12098684 GCA_034509185.1 Euphonia xanthogaster | reverse complement strand
AAAAAGCAATGAGTGAGAAAGACAGAAAAAATAGAAACAAAATAGGAAGCAAGGGTAGCAAATCCTCCTCTTAGCCATCCTGTCAGCTGGAAATTGGCAACTGGAGGAAGTAGAAACAAGAAGTGACAAGTAGTGGAAGAGACTTGCTACCTCTGACAACTGTTAAAAGTGAGTTAAGAGGTTAGAATTGTTATAATACCACTCAGGAAGATTGCTGGAAGTTTTAAAGAAAGACAAAAGAATAAGCCACAGATCTCTGTCAGATTACAAAAAATCAATGCACAGTTTTGCCTCAAACCAACAATTTAGTAAGATGCATTAAGCCTCAGAACTACAGGCAGTTTCTTTAAAAAAAATTATTAGGCTAGCTCAACCTGTTGTTCTTATTCTCTGCACTGGATCAGGTTTTAGAGGTGCTTTGGTATTGGACTGGACTTGTGAGATTTCACTTCAGAGCAGTTTAGGGACCTAATTCAGGTCTTTGATTTTATAAAGAAATAAAAACTTCCACTAGTCAGAGTTAAATTTTCATACCATATGTTAACATTACTTTCTCTCTCATTCTCTCATTCACGCAACAGTTTATTTTTGGGCACTCTATGTTCTTTGGACAATCAAATTACTCTTTTTGATTTTGATTAAATGTGCACAACAGGATTGGGTTGTGGAACTACTACAAGAAGAGAGACAATTACTCACATCAGTGTCAGAATGAACAAGCCAGAGACATGATGGTAGCTAAGAAGGAAAGTGTATATAGTTTTGATTTTCTAGAAAACTGTTGTTTTGGGTTTTTTTTTTAATTATTCCCTAAATATTCTAGATTCAGGAAGGGTAGTTAGAGATACTTTATGGAAAGACAAAATAGTTTATAGAGAAAATGATCACATTACCAGAAGACACTTTCTACTCCTTGATTTAATATTTTATATTTTACTAAGCTTAAAATTTAAATACTTTCCTTCAGAGGAGCAGACTCCTTATACCTCTGTTCAGTGTTTCACAAAAGTGTGTTTCTGTTGGTATTATGTCAATAAGGCGAGTCCTTCATAGTCTTCATGGTGTTTGGTCTAATTTTGGGGAGGACGACAAGAGAGAAAAACCAAAATTACACCCCAATCTTATTCTTAAAGAATTTTTAGAAGGAAGGGAAAATTGGAGCTAATATTAAGCCACAACTGTCTTTCCAGTACCAGACAAGTAGCCATGTATTCACATACACATTTAAAAACTGAGATCGCGTAGGGAGGTGGGGAAGGATGCTGGAGAACTTTCTGTTCAAGAACATGCCACCTCCTACTCACATTTTCTACATCATTCATCATGCCCAGCTCCAAGCTTATTGCAGGTTTGCAAAAAACCTCAAAAAACGAAGCTGTTCTCGTGGTTAATAATTTTCTGAGCTATTTTCCTCCGCAGATCTCCACATCGGTGGCATTCAGGCAGAGCACTTCTCTGTCAATGCCATGCTGTTAATGTGGATAACTATCCTTCAGCATCTGCTAAACCAGCCTTGGCAACTCCTCTCCTAAAGCTGACATTCCACTACTGGGAGTCACACTAACAGCCAGTTCATGGGGACAGTGATCAGGCCAAATTCAGCCCTGGTCTCGTTTTATCCCACCAGGGAACTGACACATGGTGTCTTATCTCTGGCAGACCAAGAAAGAGCAGCAGAGAGGCTTTGAGAGAGATATTTGGGTACTCAGAAATCTGTGGAGAATTCTACACTACACGTGTCAGAGCAGAAGAGCTTCAAAGCATAAAAGGTGCAAAATATTTGTGACTTGCAGGAGGCCAGTTGAGAACTTTTAGCCTCCAGGCACTCCCTTACCCCTGCTGGGATGTTCTCAGACTTTAACTCTTTCTGCTTGTGAGTTTGGGCATAGGCAAATTGAGTCATACCTGGCCTTCATGTGCAATCTGGACTGGGTGTACACATAATGATCACTGACACAACAAGCAAAATTCATGTGTCCTTCTCACTTCTGTGCAAGAACAAAGATGCTGGCAGGTTACAAATGAATAGAACAAAAAAATCCCAATTCCCTACTTTATTTGTTTCTCTTAATCTACTAAAAACATATATAAATTAATTACAAATTATAGGGGGTTTTTTTCAAAATAACTAAACCACATTATATTAGAGAGCATCACTTTTTTTTCTCTTCCCTATTTATCTCAATTTTTTTATATCTGAATTTCATACTTGATTCTTTGACTTACAGTCAAAAGTGCTGTACTATTCCTTCTATATTATAAAAATTTGGAGATATTTGTGGCATTGCCCATGAAAGAATGAGGAACTCCCAGACACCTAAAAATAGCAACTTTCTGATTTAAAAAAGATAAACTACAATTACTTGCAGCAAGAATAGTCATTTGAAAGACTTATAACACAGAAACACTGATGGTTAAATCATATGAATAGAAATGAAATGTACAATACTGAAAGGTAAGCAACTATAGGAAAAAAGAGGAACCCCAAATATAATCAGACAAAAAGAATTCAATATATTTAAAAGTATAAGGAAAGCTATAAACATTAACACAGAAAATGGAAAATCTGGATATGTTTCAAAGAGAATTTTGACATATCTTGGGAAATACTGCTCAAGGTTTATCGCAACTGTTATTCAGTTTCCTAAAGAGCAACACAATACTTGATGCATATTAACACAAAACAATATCAAAGAACAAGACATAGCATAAAAAAATCAAAGTCAACAATTTCAAACCAAAAGTAACCAAATTTCATTGGCCACATTCGCATTGCTAGCATAAAATTAGATAATGCAGAAGTAAATCAAGAAAGTATTCAGCCATGATCCAACAGGAACAATTATTTCATTTAAGTTTAAATGTGAAATGGGTCTTTCTGGGAAATTATTGATACTTGGGCTTAACTTTGGAGCTTTTACTTTAACTAAAGACTCAATAAAGTGTGTCTTTTTCTTGTATCTTTTCCAAACTTCAATTTTTTAAACACCCTGTAAGCATTTTAACTCTCTGTTTTATCAAAACACTAGTCTTAGTCTCACAGAAACTTAGCTGATGGCTAACACAATGAGATGACAATAATTTTACCACTACTGAGTCAAGTGCAAAAATCCAACTGACTTTGAGTCATCATTTTCCCTGTTTCTGTGGATTTGCTTATACTTATTTTTAGTATAAACTATTAACTCACATAAAAGATAATATCTATTAATGGGTAATGTTTATAATTAGAGAGTTAACATTAAGCACAACCATATACCTTAACTGAATGTTTTTGTACCACTTAACCATGTGAAGTATTGGGAAGCAGAGTTTGGCCCCAAAATCATAAACAGTTTCAGTGGGAGTTTTACCTCAGCTAGTCCAGGTCCAGCAATCTGCGTGACCAGGGTTCTCAAAACACTGAGCACTAAACAGCTTCCAGCTGCATGGTTTGAAAAGTTGGAGATCAAAACAGGAAACAAGTGAAAACAAGGACTCCTAATAATTGGTTGCTTCAAAGTATCAGAGATGTGAGCTAGTGAATGCCTTGCACTTCTAAAAGTCTCACTTGGTCTGTTTGGAGGACAAAATACAGTGGTGAAAATGTGAAAATCAGCAGTGCTGACCAAGCACTTTCTATATAAATCTGCTCAGCTAGATTTTCAGATAAGCAAGAATCAGGAATCAATAATAAATGAGACTTAGAATGTTCTTCTTGGACAGACTTTTTCATCCAATTTCACATTCTGTATACCCTCAAGCTCCCATATTTCAGGTGTGCAAGGAATGTAAAATAAGATCTCTGTTGTAAACATCACAAATCATCCTCCCACACAATCAACCTATTGAAACCCTTTTAATATTCCACACTGACAACATCGTGCCCAAATCCTCTCCCATCCAACTGGTTTTTATTTCATTAATTACAAAGGTATTTTCAAAAGCCAGTGCAATATTGAAAATTAATATAAACAATTTCCAAAGGAATACAGATAAAACCAAACTGGCAGTTTTCTTTTTCTCTTTGTAAATTGAGTTCACCACATTATCCTAACTTGCAGAGCTGCCTGCAGAACCTTCTCCTGAGTTTTAAACCTTTGATTTAGTTTTCTTGCATGGACTCAGCTTCTTACTTCTTTACAGGAAAGTGTGCTGTATTTCCATCTTCATTTGACTCCATTATCAGTTTAATTTATTTTCATAATGCTTTGCCAAAGCTTCTATTTAAACACGACAATTTAGAAATTCTGTTTGACAGTTCCTTTCTGTTTGATATATGCATAACTCAAAAGCATAAAACGCTTGGCCATTTTTAAGCTTCCCTTAAAGATGTGGTGACATCTAGACTGTATATTCTTGTATATTCTCCACTACCCACTGCCACCTACTGCAGAATTAGGAGCAATGCAAATAGACCTACTTTTGAAAAATTCTGAAGTTGAATTGTAAATATAAACTTAAATGCTTAGCGTATAATCTATGCAGATATATGCAGCGATATATATGCATTATGGACTATTTTAGACCTGAACTCAGTAGAATAGTTAGAATAACAAATGGTTAAGCAGTGTTAGCTTAAATCTAAAAGCTAAATTGTTTCTCTGAAGAGGGGTCACTTTTTTCCATAAATAATTTGTTGTACTGTTTCTAAAACATTTGTATAAATTATTGGGTTTTGGTTTATGTTTATTTTTCAATTTAAAAGTCCTTTGAAGCAGTCAACCTTTTCGTGCCTCTTTAGGGTTTAATGCATTCGATCTCTAAAATGCAATTGCAAATATGCAACTACCCCAGCAAAGACAGAGGGCTTGTAAAACTACTTCAGCCCCATCTTCTCATCAGGTGAATAACTTCCTAGGCCTTAATGCCAAATGCCATAGGTTATGTAAGCATATATGTTTATTTAGGCTTATTTTTCATATCAAAGAAAAAAAATCAAATTTTCTGGGAGTTAGACAGCAATTTAAAATGAAATTTTCCTTTGTCAATATCCCAGTGATAAGCTTTTTGAAGCCTAGCAATGAATTAAGCACATTTATTAATGGTAATAATGTAAGCTTATTTTCCTTGTAAATTGTTTTTAAAATACATTTTATCAAATTAAAATTATGTGACAAAATGGATGTCCCTTGTCCTCAAACCTAAAAGTTGTGTTACATTTTACATTTTCTTTACTCTTCAAAACCATGAAAAATTAATCGATTTCTAAGTCAGTGATTTTCTATAAGGGGTGTGCTCTTCCAGGTACAAAGACCTGACAGATTAATTTTCCATTTCTGGTCTTCATGTTGGAAAACACATCAGTTTTGACTTTCTGCAAAATTGTTTTTTGTTTTTAGCTACTTTCTCAGTGTAAAAATTTTAAGGGAGATTTTATCTTGCACATTTCAGAAAATTATATGCTCAGACATAACACTGGCAGAATAATTGTCAATCATATAAAGAATATCTGCATTAAAGCTGCTGCTTCTGTTTAACGCCTACATGACTACATCACCAGTACCTTGGGTAAGAAATAGCTGTAGACCAAAGCTTCTAAACTATAAACTAGCACTAAAAATTCCTTGAACATAGAAGAAAATTTTTTTTTTGCTTCCAGAACGTAATAGATTTTGAAACAATTCTTGAAGAGAAGAAAAAAATATGTTATAAAAACCTTTTTTTGAGAGTTCATAATTTCATGTTTGCTATTGTTATAGATGACTTCAGCTTAAAAAGCAAGTAATAAAACACTTCATATATCATATATTCTTATCTATATTTTTATTACAGATTTTAAGCCAAGTATCAATTTATTCTAGTTGCAGTTTCCTCTTGGTCAAATTTTTTGTTTGGGAAGAAGGAAACGAGTTTGCTCTAAACATAAAATTTTCTTTAATTCACCAGCACAGAACTAGTAAAGACTACTTAATAGATTTGAGCAATGTTAGACTACACTAACTTCAAAGAAACAAGAACATGTACACCAAATCTTAATCCCACTGGGCTCAATGAAAACTTTCCTCTTAACATCAAAGAAATCAGGATTTGGCCTTTATGTCAACATTAACCCCTGTACCTCAGCTTTCCCACTGGACTTGGCACAAAGCAGTACTTCTGCTGAATGTATGTGGTAACTGTAGAAGTTTTTGGGCTTCACACATCAGAAAATTGTAAGGCTCATGCACAAGGATGGATTATTTTGTTTTTACTGAATGCATCAAAATAATTTTCCTTTAAAAATTTTTACTAATAATTTAGTGTAATTTTCACAACACTTCATGTGAAGCAACATGAACATAATACTGAGTCTAAATTTACAGAAATATGTGACCACAATTCTCATGGGACATCCACAACTTCTCTGGGCAAACTGTTTTAGTGCTTCACCACCCTCACTGTGAAGAGCTTCTTCCTAATACCTAATCCAATTCCACTGCTCTTTTCATGAAATGTGACCAGAAGGGCCAGAACTCGACTGTCTTCCTCCCTTTCCACTTCCCATTCCCTCAGACATTTTTCCCAATCCAGAAGCTAATACTTAATCTCTGGAGATGTTGGCCTATTCCCACCCATCTGTCAGGCTTTTATTGCATCCATTTGATTCCACCACGCACACCTTGGTAACTAAATAACTACAGGCTGAGGACGCTTGTCGGGGCAGATGAGGGAAGAATTCTACCCCTCACCCTGTGAATGGGTACCTTCCTTTTGTGGATCACTTTCTGCCTGCTTACCTTCAGCAGAACCTGAAATGACTAATTTTTTTTCCTAGCTGCTGCCATAGGCTATGCCCAGTGTTTTACACCTCCTGAGACGTCAGATTTAGTGGTTGAGAAAAATAACTGGGGAAATCAAAGACCACCTTTATAAACGTGGATTAAGGGCTCTTTCTCCCTTTTTAAAACTGCACATTCCATTGCCTAAATGGGGCCTACTGGAATGACGTGGAGGGACCTTTACAAGTGAGTGCAGCAACAGAACAAGGAGTAATGATTTTAAACGGAAAGAAGTTGGATTTAGATTAAATATTAGGAAGAAACTCTTGACTGTGAGGGTGGTGAGGCACTGGAAAAGGTTGCCCAGGGAAGCTGTGGGTGCCCCATCCCTGGCAGTGCTCAAGGCCAGGCTGGATGGGGCTCTGAGCAAGCTGGTCTAGTGGAAGGTTACCCTGCCCATGGCAATGAGATGACCTTTAGACCCCTTCCATTACAAACCATTCCATAGTTTTATAACTACAATTTAAATTTACTTCCTACTTCCAAGCACATCTCCTGTCTGTGACATCAATTTCTCCCCAGTTTGGATACTTAGTTCATATATTTTTTCAAGAAAGGAGTCATTTTGAAACAAATTCCTACCCTGACTCAAAACTTTTTTTTTCTGTGTTTGCCTTTTAAATAAAATTTGAATTTGCATTTTACTGCTTTTTAATCATCTACAGATAAAAATGTTAAAATAAAATGCCTTGATGCATTCTGGTTTAATTTAGATTCACATGAATTAAATTTTGAATTTGCAGTAACAAGTCTGCAAAACTGCAGAGATTTTGATGATCAAGAGTGTTATGGTATACAGATTACCAGAGTACATAATATACTGGCATCCTACGTCTATCCAGCTAATCTCCATTCCTTGACAAATGTTTAAAAACAGTATTTTCATAAAATTACTTTAAAAAAAATGTAATGTGCTTAATGGATACAAACTACATGATAAAGACATCAAAGTATATAACCTTTTAAATATATTCCATGCAAAATTACCTTAAAAATATGGTGGAGTCTCAAATGTTCAGTGATTGTGCTCATAGAAAGCTTTAAATGAAAAATTAAGGTACAAACACAAGAAACAAAAACTTTTAGGAAACAAGCTAATACAAACTACCAAATCATGTCTAACAACAAGATAGCAATAAGTTCCATTGCATTTATTCTGATTCTTGTTTGCAAAGGTTTTGGCATTCCACTGAGTTTGTCCCCCTCACCATTTGGAGAAATTAATTTTGTAGAAGACGTGGGCATCCCTGAGCACTGCACAGTTCTTTCAGGAGCCTCTTTTCCAATTGACAGTACAAAAGTTATAATTCCAGTTTATCTTCTGACATGGAGTTCTTAGAAAAGGCAAACCACAATTTTTAGTAGTTAATGACTCCCTTCTCCTCCATGCTTGTCTCGTGTACTTGCCTATCTGGGACTCAGACAAGAGGAAAGCTGCTCTGCCCTTTGGGGTTAGATAAGATCTCAGATCTCACTGAATGGGAAACTGAGTTCAGGCACTCTTGATTGGCAAATAGAGCTTAAGATTGAGATCCCTTCAGTTTCTGCAAAGCTTACAGAGACAAACAATAGTTTTATCAAAAAGCTCTGGGGTTGTGTCTCCTTCTCTTGTAGAGAATAACAGATTTTATTGAACAGTAATACTTGAAAATATATATGCATATAGGCATCGTGAAATTTCCTATCTTTTACAGTGTTATTTTTGATGTAAAAAGCTTTAAACTTCAGATATTTTGTAAATCTCTCATTTTACAATGTATTCTTTCTTTGGTTTTTTTCTTTTCCTCTCTCTGTAGACTAGTATTACCTAGAAAACATTATTTATACAAACAATATTTTTTTGTATTTTGCAATAAAACATTGGTATTTTAAAAGCATACACCACATAATTATAAAATGCAGTGGTAGGAAATAGAGACTCACCATTTTTTTTGTGTTTCACTTATTTAAAGATTGACTGCAGCATGGTTGGCTGTATTAATGCATATGTATTATATTTTCTGGTGCTGCCAAAATTCCCCTCTGTCTTTCCACAGACCCATGTAACCATTGTCATCAGTGGAGATCACATGTCAGGCCTGTCCTTTCCTCTTTGAACATCCCCACCACAGCCTTGATCACAGTAACTGAATTGACCAGACAGCAACTTGGTTTCAGAAAGTGCAAACTGAACTCTGTGCTTCAGATTCCTCTTTGCCCAGGTCATATTACAGGGAAAATATCAAGAACAACTCTGAGTCAAAGTGCAAATACTAATAACAGCCTTGCCATTTTTCTGTGATATGGATAAAGATTTCTCTTCACTGTATAGAACTGCAACTGTATGGAAGAATCTTTTTTCCTACTGATTATTAGCTGCCTTCTTCAATCGATGTGGGAAGCTTTCTGTATGGTAGCGGGTCCTTCTTTTAATCAATGAAGGGAAAATTGTTATGCATAAGTTACTTTTGCAGTGTGTAGTTGGATATCAGATAGAGACTGGAAACAAGGCTAGAAAAAGACAATAAATATGACTGTGAAAGGTGAGAGCTATAAGAAAATAAAAAATACAAAGCAAACCACAAAAACCCTTAATCAGATCTGAGTTTGACTTCTGTCAGTCTCTACCATGCTTCTGTGGATCTGAGCTGAATATATATTTTCAGACTTAATGTAATTATCTACAAAAATTCTTAATATTACATCCCGGAGTTCTGCTTTTGTAAAGGAAGATTTTCCAACAGCCTGTGTTAATAATACAGTATACTATTTCCCCTGTGCAATACTTGAGTTTATCAGAAAAAAATCAAAACCGTTGACTATGGAAATACTGAAAGATACATTCCATAACCTAGCAACAATTTATTCCCACTAACATCTCTCAGCAAGTAAACGTTAAGTTGAACGTAGCTGTTTGGCAAAAAAAAAAAAAAAAATTAAAAAAAAATCAAGGCATTAAAAAGGCATAAGCATATAGCTTAGTTGTGAAAAATCAGGAAGTTTCTAAAAACCCTTGGATCTGCTTTTCATTCTCCAGTGAACAGAGAAACACACACATGCATGGAAGATCATCTTTAGTCCCAGGTCTCCTGCCTCTCCTGCAATCCATAATCCTTGTCACCTGTTCCCAAAGCACTGAAAATGTAGCTGTTCAGAATGTGTCAGCCCCTTCACGTGAGCATCCTGCCTCTATCACGACAGTAACCCTGAGTGTGTGCCTTGCTGAGACCTAAGCTTGATGCCAAGTGTTTCTGATCTCAGATGTACTCATCAGGTGATAATCTTTTAACAGATGTGAGGCTATTTCCCTCAGCTAAAGAAAGATAAATCTAGATTTAGCTAGTTATGTGGCCAGCTCTAAAAGGAGCTAGCTATACAATTAGCAATAGCAGCACTGAAAACTTGCAATTGTTCTAGCCTTTCCTTTGCATATATATTTACTAAAACACATATCTGAGGGACATGGCATGTTTTTAAAAAAACAAGCTTCTCCTCTCAGATGAAAGGGAGAGAGAACTAAAACCAATTCATGGCTTGCAATCATCATTCATCCTGGAATAAAAATGCATGTTTGCTGGTTGGCAGTACTTTGTAGTTCAAAATTCAAGAATACAGTAGATAGAGCTGACAATGAAGTAAATGTTTCATGACAACTGGAATCTATAATACTTAAAGTGTGTGGATGGTTGCAGCTTACTCAAACAGGGTGTTGCATTAGAAAGCTTACATGGTTCATACTAAAACACAATCAGATGGTCCAGCAAAAAATCATGGATCTCATCAGCAAAGATATCATGCATTTGGTTTGCCAATTGATCTGTTCCTAGAGGCAGGTTCAAGCAAACTTGCTTGATTTCACATTGTTAGTCTTAATTACAACCTGAAATGCAGGACAGAGTTAAAGGGGGAAATGAGTGGGGGGAGGGGAAAGGGTAGAGCAGGACTCGTGCCTTCAGTGTTTAGATTGATTTGTAGTGCAAAGATACAAATCTCTTGGTACCTTTGCAAAAGATTTTTTGCCATTTTCAATCTTGTAGCATGCATATCAGGAGACTCTGAGAAGCCAGCCAGCAGGATGAGGTTCTGGGGTAATTACAGGTCAGGAATCAGTGGCAGCCGTAACAGCTGGCTGTTGATTAAAGATGAAACTCAAGCCCTGTACAGAGGGCCTGAAAAAAGAGCTATACAAGACTTCAAACAGTGCTTGATCCCTGAACAATGTAACTGCACATTTGTAAAGCCAAGTACTACAACAGCAGTCTCTTGTAGAGCAAACCAGTCATTCCTTGCACTTCTAGCACTTATGGGCAACTAAAGGCCTGAACCTGATCATGACATTCAAACTCTTTTTTGGTGTAGTAAATGCAAAATAAAAAATATTTTCTAAGACAAAACGTTTGATCAAATTATGAATTTGAGATGTTGTTTTGCAGAGATTTACCAACAGAGAAATAAAAACGTAATGCCTTTTTTCCTCCCCATCCTGTGTTAATGCTGCTGCATTCATTTATCTTAGAATCTAGAGAGTAGAACCTAGCACCCTATTTTCTAATCTGTTCATCCAGGTGTAATTTTGTCTTTGAAATATATATTGAAGTTCTTCAATACAGAAAGAGAAGAAGCAAAATTGTAAGCACTTCCTACCACTTCCAGATAGCACAGCAGGAGCTGGAAGTGATGAATGATGCCCAGAGCATGGAGTGCTGTACATAGAGGTACCATGGTGAGCAAGTCGCAGCCTTTAGTTCACAAAGGGCAATATCTCACTGACAATAAGGAAGGAAATCAACAAAAGAGCCAGAAGTAGGTTTTCTCCTCTATTGCCTTTTCCGTGAGGTCATCGTGCCTCTTTATAGATCTGCCCACAAGTAACATTGGAATTGAAAGAAGATATGAAAATTCTGGATTATATGTAGTAGTGGTCTTCATCTACAAACCAAATAACCAGTTCCTTTGTAGCAGCTTTCAGAAAGGACTTTTCCAATGTTTTATATTCCATCAGAGCAGATAAGAACCAACCAGAAATACAGCATAAGTGACAGTATGTACTGAAGCATATCCTATACACTGATCTTAGAGTACAGATAGGAGACATTTTAATTT
This sequence comes from Euphonia xanthogaster, assembly GCA_034509185.1. Lineage (NCBI taxonomy): Eukaryota > Metazoa > Chordata > Aves > Passeriformes > Fringillidae > Euphonia > Euphonia xanthogaster. The sequence goes on along the minus strand of JAYDZK010000268.1, from coordinate 12,086,862 downwards.
GCATAGCCTTTTGTAACAGATTTGAGAATCACAGTACCTACACAGTAACAGCAAGGTACAGAGGCACTTCACTGGCCCAGGGATAAAACCATGCATTTGTAACTGATGGACACAAGAACATTCTGCTGAAAACTATATGTATGAATGTTTTATGCGCATGGAGTCTGAGAAAGAGGGATAAAACACTGCATTAATGTTATAGATTAACTTGACAAGACAGCTGATCCCATTGTGCTCACATTAAGTGAATATGAGGTTCACTGAATGTTAGCACGAGAGAAGGAATTATTTTCTGTATATACTGCATAGATAAATCCTGGTCAAAGTATTATTACCCTTGCATGTGAAAGCAATCTCTTGAAATTATATACAAGTTGTATTTTCAATTTTCTTTATTTTTTTCTGACATTGATCTTCTTAACTAGTGTTGAAAGTCTACTTTTATAGGCATTTCTGTAATAGTACAGTAAGTAAGATCAGGACAGTGATTGTCCCCCTGTTTGATTGACACTGGTGAGGCCACATCTCGAGTGCTGTGTCCAGTTTTGGGACTCTCACTACAGGAGAGACATTGAGGAGCAGGGGTGAGTCCAGAGAAGGAAAATGCAGCTGGTGAAGGGTTTATAGAGTGAGTCAGTGAGAAGCAGCTGAGGGAGCTGGGGGTGTTTATCCTGGAGATAAAGAGTCCCAGGGGTGACCCTATCACTCTACAGCTGCCTGAAAGGAGGATGAGGCAAGGTGGGGGTTGGCCTCTTCTCCCAGGCAACAAGAGGACACAGCCTCAAGATGTGCCAATGGAGGTTCAGGCTGGACATCAGGAAGAATTTATTCACTGAAAGGGTCATCAGGAACTGGAATGGGCTGCCCAGGGAAGTTTTGGAGTCACCATCCCTGGAGCTATCCAAGAAACAACTCACTGTGGTTGGTTGAAATGGTAGTGATCAGTAAAAGGTTAAACTTGATGATCTTGGGGTTCTTTTCCAACCTCAATGATTTTGTTCTACTTTTTCGTATTTTGTGTTTTTTATCAAAGTGAGAAACTGTTAAAATCACAAGTAAAATTTTGTAAGTAAATTAAATGGATTTAAAACTCTCAAGTAAAATAATACAGAAAAATATTAAATAATTCTTTTTTAACAAGTTCATTTTGGGACCAGATATGATGAATAGCAAGGTCACTTTTAAGGAGGGGATTTGTATAATCACCATTTTCTAACACCTAAACTTATTCATATACACACTTTTCATAGTCACAATGGCATGAATTATCTCCCTTTGGCTTGTTGTCGTCACCTTTGGATATTGAGAACTCCTAAACATGTATGTTTATTTTTAATTTTTCTAGTGAGATTACAATTACAATCCAGTGAGATTACACATGATTGTTGAGCTCGGAATGAGCTATTTTTTTGGTCATATATCTACTCTTTACTAATACTTTTGATATTTAATAACAGAACATGGAAAGTAATTACCACATAATCTTAGAAACAATGAGTATTTTAAAAGAAAAATATTGCAAAATTCTTCCTGAAATAGTCTTCCCATTATTCTAACTAGAACCTAGCAGAAAATGCTTCAGATCTAGATGGTAAAACTGTGTAAGAAAAGTATCATAACTTCTCAGTGTTCTGGCTAACTTAATAGCCAAAGCAAACCAAACTAAAACCAAAACTACCCTGAGCTTGTTCGAGACCTGCTGCTCCAGCTGGATGCATCAATTTATGGGGCCCAACGGGATACATCCCAGAGTACTGAAAGGGATGCCTTTGTGTGACCTCTCCCCATGACTCTTCACCACTCTTGGGAGTCTGAAGTGGTCCCAGTCAACTGGAAGCTGGAAAATGTTTTCCCAGTTTTCAGTAAGGTTAGAAAGGAAGACTCTGATAATTACAGTCCTGTCTGTCTCTGCTGAAATTTTTTGAGAAAGTTATTCCAGGACTCATTTGAGAGACAAAGCAAACACTGAGGAAAATCAACATGTGTTCATGAGGGGAATGTCCTACTTAATCAACTGAATTTCCTTTTATGACTGGGTTGCCAGTCGAGTTGACCAAGCAAAGTCAGTAGATGTGGTAGGTTTGGAGTTCAGTAAAGCTTTTGATGCTGTCTCTCAGAGTAACCTTCTGGACAAAATGTTTAGCACTCAGGCAAGTCCAAAATATGCTGGGTGAACAACAGCTTCACAAGTCAGGCTCTAAATGTTTTAGTAAGTAGGATTATGTCAGGCTGGTAGTGGGCTCCCCCAGGCTCAATTTCAGGGCTACTGCTCTTGAAGGGTTTTATAGATGGTCTGGGTGCAGGAACTGGGTGTACATCAAGTGAGTGTAGCAATGACACTAAAGCAGGAGGAGCTGTGGGCTCCTCTGGGAGGAGAGAGAGGCCTTACAAAGAGATCTGGATAGACTAGAGAGCAGGGTGATCACTAACCATAAGAAATTGAAAAAAGGATAAGGGCTGGATTGTCTACCCAAGGGTGTAAAGAAGACCCAGCCAGGCTCTTTTTTTGTGGTGTCCAGTGACAGGGCGAGAGGCAAAGGGCACACACTGAAGCCTAAGAGCTTCCATCTGAACATCGGGAAACAATTCTTTACTGTGAGAGTGACTGAGCACCAGAACAAGCTGTCCATAGAGGCTGTGGAGTCTACACCATTGGAGATATTAGAAAAACATCTGGATATGATCCTGGGCAGACTGCTCTAGGTGGGCCTGCTTGAGCAGTGGGATAGGACAAGGTAAACTCCAGAAGTCCCTTTCAATCTCACACATTCTGTAATTCTGTGACTGAGAACAGAAATGAAAACTACTGTTGTAATTCTACTGAAATTATATGGTGAAAATAAAATCCACCGAGCTCATCAGATTGGACAGATTTTTCTTTGACAATATAATGCAAGGTCCAATGAAAAACTTAAAAGTATAATCAAAGGTGATCTCTAGACCTGAGATGAAGGATAACTCTGTTCAGATCTCCAGCAACAGGTTATAGAGGTGATATTGCAAAAAACTGTTAAATATTTTAATCTCCTATTGCTCTTTCTTATGGGCAAAATATAGACAATTCATTGAGGGCAATTAGAATCAATTTTGCATTGGTAAATATTTATATCTGCATATGCTTGGTTCTTTAAACAGGAATAGAATAATATCCCTTTTGACAATTTCAAAACTCAAAATCAAGTACAGTGAAGAACACCACTGGAAAGCTAGAAACAGGTCACAGTAAAGTGCATTTCTCCTCGCACACCAGAATACACTACTCATTGTATGTTTATTTTAGGTTCACAGTAGCATCACACTCAACTGTACGAGTACAAAAGGAAGAGAAATGGAACAAGTGGTTGATAATGGAAGCTGCTTAAACCCTTTAAAAAAAAGTTGGTTTCAAGAAACTACAGCTCAAGGTCTGAATCATCCTCTAGTAATACCTGCTGCTCTTCTTTGACTATGCTTACATCAAATGTGATTAAACTTTCTAAATATATGCAGTTTCACACTAAAATAGCCATGGCTTAGGTTCTTAGCACTTTCATTAAGAATAAGCTATGTGGTCCTTGCTGAAGGGCTAGGGCTTGTTGGGAACAGCATTCTGTGAGATGCTTCTGCTCGTGTTTCTCTAGCAGAAGCATGAGACATTCAGGGCAGCAAACTGGAAAACTGTGACATTCTTTCACATCTCCATAAGTCCTCTCTGTGTATCAGAAAGTCTTATTTCTATGGATAATTCAGGTACAATGGATACTAAATATTAACTAACAAAAATTAAAAGTGCTTAAAGGGGAAATGCCACTCCGCTTACTAGAAGAGTTTTCCAAGACTCTTAGTCACAAATGTGAGCAAGTCCTCCAGAAAATGAAGCTGGAGACCCTTCTCATTGCTTGTGTCATGTAACCAGGATGCAAATGTGGTGCATGCTTAATACTCCCTTTCTGGGATATGACTTAACAAGATATGCAAAGACAAAACAGACAGAAGCTAAAATGGTTTCACAATAGAGAAGGAAACAAACTGCCATAACCTTTTTATCTACAGCTATTTATCATAATTCCCAGCAGCTATGGGAAGGGAGCAGACATGTCTTAAGTTTCACATGGGTCAACTGCATTTTCCATAACAAAAACTTCGGAATAATAAAAAAAAATCGTGGAAAATAACAAACAAATAGTACAGAACTTGATATATGAAAGCATTTATATGCAAATCAACAAATTATAGATTTATTCTGGACAAAGGTTAAAAAAGGGAAAAATAAATGAATTGACAGTCATAATTGCTATATGCAAGAAGAAAACAGGATACTGGTTCACTATGCAAACAAAATCATGCCTGTGCTTGGGACTTCCATTGATTTATGAAAAAATATCACTACAATATTGTTTTAAAATAAATTCATCTTTTTAAGTCAACTGCTTGAAATCAATTGATGTTTGCAATTCAAAAGATATCTAACCCCCATTCTGCAGGAGATAGCCTTATTTCAGAATCTGATTTCAGAATCTGATTTATGTGACAGGCTCAAATGCAGCCCTGATACCTCAGCCCACAACCTGACTCTGCTGTTGCTTGGTCAGGGAGGCCCTGCTTAGCACTTCATTAGAGAGCTTTGTCCACCTGAGATAGTTTATCAGCCCAAAGAAAAGCTCTCACACCTGGCTGGGAAAGCACCTCACTGTTTCATGGAAACGCCCACACCTGTGCTGAAGGGGTGACAGCCTAGCTACCTCTAACTCCCTGCCTACTCCACAGAATGGAATACCTAGTGTTAGTCACAACTTCCTCCTGTCATTCCAACACTACACAAGATTTAAGGGAAAATTAAATGTATGGATACTCTAAGAAATTGATGCTTAAACTCTTTAGTGACAATAAGAAATGCGGATTACCAGCAGACACACTATGAAGTGAGACAGAGCCAAGATGGTGTGTTTGTATGAGAAGGTCCTATTGCATTTCATATTAAAAAAAGGAAATGTATCTTAATCCAAAGAGTCTCTCTTAGAGGTGTAGAATACTGCATTTCCACTTTGGTATGGCAGGGAGGCTCTCTGCAAGAAAAGATCCGAGTAACAGCCCAACATTCAGAACTCCCTGGTGATGTATCAATACAAAGCTTTGCGCCACAGTCCAGCTGAGCAAAGCTCCGTCTTGCCTTTCCAATATTGTTTGAGGTTGCCTGTAGAAGTAGTCTGTTACCAATTCAACTCAACTAGGTTGAACTCTCACAGGGTCCAAAGATCTGCTGTGGTCCCATGAATGTTAACCCAGTTTTGTTAGCAGTAATGCTTTCAGAGGATGCTGCCATCATGCCCCTAAACAGTAATGCAACAAGAAATTATACCAAAGCCATTTTCATACAATAAGTCAAACTTCCAAAAGCACTTCAGTGATCTGGGTAGTATCTGCAGTGCTACTCTATGAGACATGTTAGGCCTTGTTCAAATCTGCCTTCAGCAAGACCTGCAAAAGAGCTAGAAATGATAGCCTGGAGCTCGGTCATTATTCCCACAGAATCACACAGTGCCTGCTTAGATATGTAGTCACAAAGTGTGTTTCTATGCCATTTAGAGTCCAATCTACAGTCTCTAGATATAGTTAAGGACCCAATAGACTGGACATTCAAACCCCTTCCAGGATTTAGTCATTCCATTAAATGCCCAGTGAAAATTAGACACATAAAAATAAGAAGTAGGAAGATAAGAATAGAGTGCTTGGAGCTATCCAATAGAAATGTCTAGAGCACTTTTTCCTAACTTTCCCTGTTTTCTAAGATTTTAGTATCACACTCAGAGACTGATACTTATATTCAGAATTTAAATTACTCCTGTAGATCAAGAGATGGTTGGGTTAGTTTCCTAATTGATAATAATTCTGTGTGTTTGTGTTGTGGGTTTTGTTGCTGTTGTTTAGTTTTGGGTTTTGGACAGGGCAACAGTTTGATGTGAATTACAGAAGTCATTTACAGACAGAGGACTGGAACTGCAGGCACCCTTCTCTCACCAATTGCATCAATCCCTGAACTATGGTACTTGACCCTTTCTGCCCCGCCTCTTTCCCACTAAATTAGGAGTTCATTCCTCCAAAGTGATTCTTGTCCAAAAGGAAAGCGAAATGCTGCCATACACAAACTGCCCTGAAATAAATAGGAGGTGAAACCTCAAAGAGCTTCTGTTGGAAAGGAGAACTGTTACCCACTTTCTGAGTGAGTATTCTAAACACTATGCACTGCTGTAAAAAGGAGGGCAACATCAGCATCACTGCTTTCACTTTAAAAGGAAGGAGCAAGATTGGATCAATTCACAAAAGAATGCCTGGAGTCACCTATTTTCAGCAGAGGTGAAGGCTCTGATTCCCAAGGGAACTGAGATCGGCTGTGAGCCTGACTCAGGGCCTTAAATGTACATTTATTTGACATTCCCCATTTAGATTCCATAGCTATAATTTATACCATTAGCTGTTTCTTAATCCATGAGATATAATTTATAATATAGGTTGTTTCTTTATTCATGTGTTTCCATCATGATATGCCAGCCTTTCTCATCCAGTGTGGGAATACAAGCAAGTTGCTATTCTCAACACATATTTGTGACTTTGGTCAAAGTTAGGATATTTTGATTCCTTTAAGATGCCAACACTAATCAGTCATTAAACAAGTTCAAACAAAAAATTCCATGGCTTTCAGTATTAATATTAAAACAACAACTGAGGATAAAGAAGCCGCAGTTTTAAAAATTAAAATATAGAAGATATCTGCATGAATAGGGATATTTGCTGCTGCTGTGAGAATCCACTGATTCTAGTGGAGACACCTGAAAAAAAATTAGGTCCAAAATGTTTGTCTTTTCTGAATTATGTTCCATTAAACACCAAACCTATTTCAACCTCCCAGGTCACTCTGGTAGAGAATTGATGATGGTCTGTGCTTAATTACAGAACATTGTCTGACATAAACCGAAATCAAACCTTTGTATGTCTCTGTTAACTAATGAGATAGAGCAGATACATTTACTTCCCTCACTTGATTTTAGTCAGATGTTAAAATGAATTTTTAAAGCAACTGCTAAAGTAAATAAAAGTGAAGAGTTGACTGATAAGGCCAACACTGAAAGAATCCCTTGGGAATATCAGCACCAGACTGGGTGGAACATCACTTACAATTCTGACCCACATTTGGTATAATAGCTAGTCCTTTCCCTCTGTTTGAAAAACTCAGCTCTCATCCATCTACCATGAACTTAACTAAGAAAGGAACTGGGTACTATGCAAACAAATAACCTTATGAAATAGAGATCTTCAGATTGAAACTCACCTGTTTCAAATATGTCTTGAGATAAAGAAGTGCTAAAACACTGTGGCATGTGTCATTGCTACTCCTTCTGCAATTGACTGAAATTAACTTGTGGCTTTACTGCCTCATAATACCTGCATTTCTCTCTTCCTGGGCAAAAATTAATGCACTGCACTGTAGAACATACTCTCCTATTATAAACTTTCTTTATACTCTGAGGTTTATCTCACTGTTAAAGATGTGAGCAGTCTGCACCTTTCCCTATCTTTTTATCTAACGGAAGTTAATAAAAACAACTCTGTTACAAAGTTTTGAAATCTTGAAAAAACGTCGCAGGAAAAAAATGAAAAAAAAAAAACCAACAACTTTGGCGACAGTTTTCTTTCCAAAAACATCTGATAGAAAACGTGTTTATCAGCCCTAGTGTGTATTTATAAGCTAAAATAATTAAAATACAATATCAATTAAAGAAACAGATGTAGATGTGGGAAAGGACTATAGCATCTGTTTAGAATCATGTGAGCATGTTCCTATTTGTGAAAGATACTCTGTCAACATTTTTTTAAATGTAAAGCCAGCATTTCAACCACAACTATTAAATGTGGCTACAGTCAGAAAAAGTTACTAGGCAAAAGTTTTATTCAGTAGATCTGTTCTCCATATGCAGTCAGTCCAAATGTACTCACTTAAGTGATAAAAATAAATTGTTACCATTTTTTACTCCTGTTAGTTCTGTACAGCCAAATACAGCTAAGAGGAAGCGAGCTGTATTCTAACTCCTGCACCACCACCAGATGATCTAGATGTCGGATCTCTATTATTGATGATACCATACAAGCCAGAAAGCACACAGCTTGACTGTGCAGGAAGACATGATGCAAAGGATGTGGTTTAATTAGGCAATGGCTTTATTAACTCATCTGGCAGCATTACCCAGCAATATGTCATACAGAGCAGGTCATCACTCTTTCACCGATTGCTCCAACCTATCTTGAAGGTTGCTGTCAACTTTCCCCTTTCTAGACTAATTCCAGCTCTTGCTGGGGCCTCACCATCTCCTCATCTGTACCCTCAAGGGTGCTACCTGCATGGCCCACTGTGACCCTTAAACAGGTAGATAGAGACTCCAAACCATTAGTTTTGATCAAAGTGTGTCAAGGAGTATGGTTTGTTTTCTTCCCCCTGGACCTCATGGGAAGCAGCACACAGCACGTTATATATAACAGGTCACAGAAAGGGAATTACTGAGGGTTTCCTATCCCAAGAGAGCAATACAAAAGCTAAATATGGTTTGCCACTGGCAGTATGTTCTAAACTTCCTTACCCATAGATTTCAAACAATACTTCTAGATTTTACTTTGCAAATGTGCACTGGGAAATAGGTTTAGGTTCTCTGTGTGAAGGTGAATGAACATTAGCACCTGCTGCCAGGGAGGCTGTGGAGTCTCCATCCTGGGAGATATGCAAAAGTTGTCTGGATATGGTTGGAGCAAGAGGTTGAGCAAGATGACCTTCAGATGTCTCTTTCAGCCTCAGCTCCTCTGTAATTCAGAGTGCAAACATGAATTGGGTGTTAAGTGGCAAAATACATACGTGGCCTCACAGACAAGCTGCCATTCTCAATTTTATGCTCTCACCAGCAACTGAGAAACTCAAAATTCATACATTATCATAGCAGTTAGAATTCCCAAGGAATTATTGACCTTTTGTATGGATAATGGAATGCAATTGACAACTGCATGAGAGTCAATTAGCAGCTGGCCAGAAGTAACTTGATGGATTAAGAAAACATGAGCAAACAAAAATTCACACAGAAAATCAGAAATCAGATCTTATGGCAACCAACTTTTTGCCTCAACCTCATTTCTTATGCTTGTAAAAAAATTCTTTTCTTCCTCTCTATTGTATATATATATTTCTTCCTCTCTGTATATATATTTTCTTCCTCTCTATTTGTATATATTTTTTTATTTACATATATACATATTTTTTTATATACACATATAGTGCATTCCATTTTTTGATATCTATAGGAAAACATTGCAGGCACTAGTTTGGTATTTGAAACTGGTATTTAGAAGCCAGCTTCATGTGCAGCACTGCTGCTTCCCTCATGACATATTAAAAAACCACAGTAGCTACAATATGCTTCCACATGTTTAAGATGGTTTGTGTTTAACTTGCTGTATTTTCAATGAGGTACATTTAAAAGAAGAGGATGCCTGGCACCACATGCATAATTTTGATGAATAGACAAAACATTCTCATCTGAAGTATGCTCACTTTATTAAAAAGAGTAATCTAATCTTAGCCTTTATTCTGTTAAATCAGTCATGTGTGACCCATTACTAACCCACTAACATGGAATGTAACTCAAGAGCCAAAGAATTATTCCCACCATGTTGCTTATCAGAGAACTGAAAAATAGGTATATACTATATTTTCTTGTTTAATCATTCCCATTGGTGATTTATTGGCAAAGACACTACATTTGTGCATCTCTCTGAGCCTCACTCTTCATCTGTTAATTCTAATGATCTTCTTTCTATGTTTGCCTCTTTCACATGCCTTATTTGTATAAATTCATACAAAGCCAGCACACCACCAAACAAATATAAAAAATTATTTAGTGACTACCCAAGCAAAAAAGTCTGACACTGGAGGCAAGCCTGGCACGGTTTCCAGAAACAAAGATGAGAATCAAGCACAACCTTCTTTCACCTGTTCCAAACAGTCAATTGTCTGGAATTTCTAGACAATTTTCCTGAGGTCCACTGAAGTTCCTAGAAGGTCTGGCAAATGGGTGCTAGATTTCTGGGTTTATGGTTCAAGAGGGGAAAAAAAAAATCCTAGTCTTGCTGAAGACAGCACTTGCACTTATTTTTTTGCAGTTTAGAAAGTGCTTTAAGCTTAGAAGAGATGTGCAAGAAAAGCTTATTACACTCATAACAGGGAACTGTACAGTTGAGATCTTTGGAAATCACAGAACTGCTGCTGTATGTCAGGCTTTCTTTTGGGGATTTTTTGACCTAATATCTGGCAAAAAAGCAGAAAAATATTGTTAGACAAATATTCAAACCTAGAATTTTGAAATGTGCTTTTAAGACTGTAGAAGAAAGATGTTCTAAAGGGCAGCTAGAACAAATCTGAGTGAAAGAAAAGTTCCTGTTGGGGTCTTGCCTTTTATTTTTTTTTTTTTTTCAATTTCAAAACATTATTTAGACATTTATTACTGCTTTCTCCACCTTATCCCAGACAAAAAAAAAATTAATTTGAAATTTTGGTTGCTTCAATAATGATCTTAGAAGTTGCTTATGAACAGAGGGATCTAGGAATCTTCATACCACATAAAAGTTAGGTCAAGCTAACCTATGGGTTTCTGATGAAGAGATACCATGGATCTTCTCTTTCTTAAAGAAACCAATACAACAAAGGAACCAAAATAACTGCAAATACAACAACAAAACCAAGCTGCAAAATGTGCTCATTTTAATACTAAGTATCCAATTCATATGAAGAAAAAAGACAATAAAAATTATTTTACTAAACAGACTGTGAATAGACAATATGTGCCAAGTGCAACTGAAGTGTTTCTGCCTGGATGGGGTTGCTTCAAAAGACTAGCTAGAGAAATGTTATTCCAACTCAGTAAAGCTTAAACTATGCAAGAACCTAAAATAGCATTTATGCATGCCACTACACAGTAGAAGTAAAATAAACAGGATGAACAGGTTTACAGGGTTCTTATAAAGAGAGATGCATTTCAACTTGTAGTGGAATCTTTTTAGCTGTTCTAATCATTCGAGCTATAAGAGACCGTGCTATTTATTCAAAACAACTTAAAGCAACTCTAAAGGTCCCAGTGTGATGTTTTCACTTCTAATTTTCATAAAATGTTGATAAGAGTGGAATCAAACTAGTTAGTTATCAGTCTTGATGTTGGCATAATGTGACTGGAAATGTACAATTTGTAATTACTTGAAAGGAAACAAATTACCTTTAAGAGGAAAACCATAGGTAGAAATTGCAGAAATTAGATGTGTTAGGCTGCTCTTAAAAAAAAAAAAAAGTAAAAGTACCTGTTATTTAACTTGCATTCTATGAGAAAGGATATGTATGCAAACCAAAGGCAAGTATGTACTAGTAGAAGCATGGAGTTGATGGCTGAGCAGACAATTTTTATCTATAATTTCCATTAAAAACACTAACAGCAAGTGATTTTTGATGAGATTTATTCCAGGTCTCACTTTTTAGAAACATAATAGAAGATGGAAGAATTGCCTGATGTTAAACTTTCATTTAGAACCTCTCAAAATCAGAGCTTTGGAGTTTAGATTTTGAAACAAAGCTCAGACAAAAATCTCATGCAAAATCTTAGGTCACAAATAATTAAGCATGTGCTTAATTTTAAGCATATTTTCAGCCCCTCCTGATCAGTACAGTTAGCCTTTAAAGGCATGTTCTGATGGATTTGAGATCCTATGCAAGCACTTGGCTAAGTGGAAATGGATACTAAGGAATAGCACAAGTCTCCAACTGTATCTGGACTTAAATTTGTCATGAAAACAGTCAAGCATATTTCTAGTCTTGAAGGAACAGAAAATTTTGTGCAATAAGTTTCTTGGTTGTTGAAAAAGCAAATTTTCCTTAATTTTCTCTTCTACCACTACTATCTGCCTAGCAATCTTAAGGTGGGCATGTAGAATATGTTTCTTGAAGTGGAATCATCCTGGTTATTGTATTTTATGCTAGCAGACCACCTAAACAAGGAACCACTTAAAGCAAATTCCAGTCAGTCACTATATATCACCAGACTCCAAAAGCCAGAAAGAATCACACTGATTGTTTCATCTGACATTTTTATAAATAAACCATAGAATTTTCCCCAGATGTGGAATTAAAGCAAATAATTCTAAAAATTCAAACAAAAGAGTCAGAAGAGAGGAAATCTTAATCTAATCATCCTGAGCCAAGATTTTTTTAAGAGCTGTTCATCTTTCCCGAGCAACACTTTATTAAGAGCAGTAAAATGATGTCTGGGGGACAATTCCCCTGTAGAGTATGGTGGCTGCAAAGGGAGCTGAACACATTGAGGAGAGTGTGCAACAACAAGATCCCTGCATGATTTTTTTCCTGGATGATAAAAGGGAGGGACTGTTCCAAAACACAGCAATTGCATTCTACCATAACCACCCCAGTCCAGCCTCATGCTGCTGAGCACACAGGGCTGCTCAGACACTTTTCACAGTGTGGAATAGGATGGAAATTATGTCACATTGCTCACCTCCCTGTGACAGACTACTCACCATGATACTCTGTTTTTCCATCACACATTTCATCCTTTAAATGCAAAATATGGCCCTTTGCTTTCCCTAAGCCAGAGACTATGACTCAAGGGGAACTTGAACTGTGAAACCACCTTCTTTCCATCTCTCATTCTTTGCTTACTGATTGGAAAACTGAGTAACTTCAAATCTAAGCAAATAATTAAAAACTAACCACAGCAACATCATTATCCCAGGACACATAAGAGCTATTTTTTCCCCATCTGAAAATACAACTGCCCAATCTTTTATCTCTCTGAGTAACAAAAGGATGAAAATATTGCTTTGCTCTTCCCTTCTTGGTGCCTATATTTCTTCAGTGTTGGGGTTTGACCCTAGCCTTCCCCACAATGGCATTCAGTGGAATAAGGCACCACTGATCCTAAAATCTGAGAAGCCAAAAGTCTAAGAAGGGATCATCACCAAACAATATAACATTTTGAGACAGAATACCTGAAGCTAAATTTCCTTATCCCCTGGCCTGTGCCTAAACTACAGGGAAATTCTCCTTATCAAGATAAAAAAGGTTTAGTGAGGTCATAATAATGGCCTGCTCAGAGCAGAACTCATTTGCCTGAACAGGATGAGGTTGGAATAATCTCATGATGGAGCAGGAAATCATATTGGTTATACCTTTTGCAACAGCAAATCTGTACTACCAGGGCAAAGACTCCTTCGGACACAAATTCAAATCCTTTGAATATCATACTCCCACTTCAATATTTTTACAACAAAACATATGTGAAATACTTATAGTAACAATAGAATTAATTATACCAATGAAAAAAAAGAGACAGAAAATACCTTTTACCAATATCAAACTTGTACATTTAATTTTTTTTTTTTTTGGTCAGCCTTCAAGATAGATCTCTTTTTAGGAGAATGGCTACCTTGAGGTTGTTGAAGTGAACTTTCTATCTAGTCTGGGTAATACCGAGGTATTTATTTTTCTTACTGTCTAAGGATAAGGCAGTTTCCTTTGTAATGACCAAGACCACACTGGCCCCACTTTAATCACTTCCTATTGTTTCTGTACACGGGAATGTTTAACAACTCATAGACTCTGTTGACTGAAAATTGGTTCAAGGGAAACAATCTAACTCATCAAAGGTAATCAGCTGCTAATTGTAAGGAAGTGGAACTTTAAAATTGAATGTCACCTTCCACTAAGTCCGTTTAACAAAGGCTGTTTACTGGTTCTGTGAGCTAGAAGCTCTTCACTGACTCCAAACTGTCCCCAGGAGTGGACATCAATAGCTACTTGGTAGCAGAGGATACCACAAGTATTCCTGGAAGAAGCATGTTTTACTTGGGAAATAATTTTGCTTTCCAAAAAGAACAATCGCAGGAAACAGGCATATCAGAATGGATGCAATTGTCCTGAATTCCAGACAAGAATGGGCCTAATAGGTCTTAATAAGAAAACGTCACTATAACTTTAGTTTCCACAAGTTACTCTGCATGTCCAAAACAATTTCTCCTAATAAAAGATCAACCTTAATATTCTTAATATCAAGAGACAGTACAGCTTCAGGACACTCCATCAGTTCCACTTCTCCATTGTTTGTGCATGTACTGAAAGCTGTGTCCAGCCCACATCTGAAAACCATACTGCATGTCAGTAGCTGGAGCAATATAAGTATTTAATAAGACATAATTTAGTTTTTCTAAAACTACTCTGCTTTCTTTAAATAGATTTAAGAAGAACACTTTTCAGAAATCTCTGGGAAAATCTTTTATAACAATCCTGTACCTTTAACATTCATCGCTCTGAGTCCAAAAGACAGTAGTCACATTTGGTCTATTAGATCCTTTTTGTTTCATTTTCCACTTGATTCATGGCTGTTCATGCAGACCAACTTCTATTCATGAGTGAAATGCTACCAGCCACCATGTTAAAACTAACAAATTTTCATGAAGAAATGTAGTCTGCTCCTCAATTTATGAAGATCATTATTATTCCTATTTTTTACAAGGGGGAAAAAAACCAAAAAACAAACCAAACCCCTAATTCAGGGAGTCCTTCAATATGTATTTCTGTACTTAGAAAAAAACATGACATGCAGAAATAGCAACAATGATGCTATTGCAGATGTTCTGTCCTATATCAGGTCTTGGAACCAGAGACACTTTGTGTGGAGTATATGCATGTTGCTATGTATATATGCTAAACACATATGATGTCCTCAGACTAGAATGTGATGTGAAAACTGTTGTGGGAACAAAACAAAAACTTTATGCAATTTAGCTGCAATGAAAACTACAATAAATTATAGCCTGAATTAGAAGAATTACTCATGGTGCCCTAGTATTAAAAGTAGTAAAAACATTCCCAGCTTTTGAGAAAGAGTAGATTTTGAAAAGGCTGTTGTATCAAATCTAGAATGCAGGGATGCTGCTGGCTTGACAAGAAAATTTTATGTGGTAAGTAAGGAAAGGGGTCCTCAGACATCTCAACCTACTCAAACACCTTTCTACTTTAACTCGATTAAATTTTTTTCAGAAAGTGTTAGGGGGATTTCTTTTCACTCAATCAAAAAACATATGTGCTGAAACTTCAGATGTTGCCACAAAATTAGATTTTCATCCTTTGGTCAGATCTACCATAATTTCTTGCCTGAATCCTTTTCAGTGGTAATTGAAAACAAAAATGTTAATGATTACATGCAAATGTCTTTTTTTAAACTGTTGGCAGTTTAA
Organism: Euphonia xanthogaster; assembly: GCA_034509185.1. NCBI lineage: Eukaryota > Metazoa > Chordata > Aves > Passeriformes > Fringillidae > Euphonia > Euphonia xanthogaster. Next base: position 12,071,553 of record JAYDZK010000268.1, on the reverse strand, counting down.
AGGAAGAAAAGTTAGGGGTGTATTGCTGCTAACCAAAATTCATATGCTGTGTTAACTTTTACTGCTTGACTTCCTGAATTTTTTAGCAGGGGAAACTTCTTGAGACAGTGCCCATAACCACACCATTTCTGAATGAGTGAGATTCATATACGAGCAGCTTTCTAGAGCAAAAATGAAGGCTGGCATTTTGAAAAAAAGAGCTGCTGTCTTTGTGAACAAGACACAGATAGAGGAAATATTCAGAACTCATGGATTTCATAGGTATTTCAGTAGAAGAAGGCTCCATGCAAAGTTCAATCTATAGAGAGGCTAGCAGTAGTGTGGCCTTCTCTCCCAAGAACACAATAAAATGTACATCATGGTCGATGACAGGGAGCTCGGTAGCAATGCTGGTTTAAAACTTCAAGGCTTTTTTCTTGCCTCTTGGCAAAATTTGCTGTCAGTCTCATTGTGTTGACAACTCATGGAGCTGTGCTGTGAACATTTCATAGAACCTGAAAAAACAACCCTCTCCCTCTTTCTTTTTTTCCCCAGATTTTTTTTAGCTCCTAAGTTATGCACTCTGACTTCCTGCAAGAGACAGAAAATGGAAATTAAATCTTCGCTGTAGTACCCTCAATCCCCAGTGGGCTTTTAGTCATGGGACTGACACAGACATCATGCCCTCTCCCATTTCATACAATATCAGCTCGAAGAAACAGGATGATAATGGCAGAAAATACCTCCTGAGAGAAGGCATTTCCACACCCCCCAAAAAAACATGACACCTATTTTAGCAAGCAAATTTTGCTCCATAGTCTCTCCACAGACATACAATGGCCAGGCTTTTCCTGCAGCTCTTTCAAAGGGGAAGGGAAAGATTGCCTTTAGCCAACCCCAGCCACCAAAAAGGGATGGCATGAGATGAACCACATAGAGAACGTTAAGGAATTCTTTTGGAGAGTCCACTAGAGCAGGGGGAGGTAAAGATTCAACCAGCACTACAAGTTTCTGACAGAAGAGATAAGGCGCTGCTCACACTCTTAAATATTAGAGGCATCACCTCTTATTTCATGAACTCACCTGTAACCAGATCTTGAGGAAGCTGTTTTTCCACATATGCAGCAATTTTTGTGAGCAGCAAATGAGAGAGGACCCTCTCAGACCCAAGTGTCCTAGCAGAACATGTCCCCTGGGGTTTACATCAGTAGAGGAGGGTTGTGTGAAGAATAAGGATAGAACTGTCCTGCATTCTAGCGATTCGAACAAGAACCTTTGTGACACTGTTATCAAGGTCACTCCCAGGAGCAGGGTCTCAGCCCAACCAAAACACAGATACAACTGTGTGAATTACCCTGCTTGTGATTTGAATCATAACAGAAGATTAATGGTAGTTTAAGTGGGAGTCTCTGAAGAAGGTGCCTAATGAAAAAGTGCATTCTGGCCTGAAAAAATGCAAGTGTCATGCTGTTGGAAGACTGTTTTAATATGCAATGGATCTTCAAGGCAGTGAAAATAAAGCATTTATGTACCTTTGATGAAGATGATTGCAGTAGACTTACAAAACTGTTTTATTAGAGACTGATATAAATCTGCTTCATTCTCTACAGCTTCTGCACAAAATAGTCGTATAAGAATGATCCATGAGTATTTGCAGCTAAAGGTTCAGATGAGGTTAACCTCAGTTGTGCATTCTCTTTTCTTGTTTGTTTCTCATTTCCTCAGAGGGTCAATAAAAAGTGGAATAAAGATTTCTAAACTGTCAGAACCACCAGCTCTCAGGCTACTGGTTGTAGTTTTACATGGAAAAAAAAAATGGAAGTTACTTTGCAAGAGAGCATCATTGCTATGGAAAGTTTTCTTTCAATTAAAAGTAACCAACAGCAACTTTGAAGGACAGCTGTGGACAAAATTATCCATCAGGGGAACACTATTTATTGGCATGCATTGGCAAAACAAAAATGCCTGTGTAAAATGAGAGGTAATTATTACATACTAGAGAGGGAGGGGTTGGTTTTATTTCCAAGTTTAGGATATAAGAAATTTTTACTTTAAAATTTAAACCACAACATCCATTTACTGAGAACACAAAAATATCTAAAACATACAACAGAGCATCCATTTCTAATTTAATTTGTACTAGCTAATCCTCTATCTTTTACACCACAAATAAATCATTCTATAATCAGAAAGAGAACACAAATTTTGCTGTAGAAATGCTTCTTCATATCTAAAAGACAGGAGTTTTGCCTTTTAATTAAAAAGTCAGCTCAGTGATAAGGGAACAGTGAACAGGACTTCTCAGATGTAGCTGAATGCAGTCATATTAAAGGAGGAACAAAAAGAAAAAGTCTACTTCATAAAACCATTTGCAGGAAATAACATGTCATATATTCTAGGAAATCCGTTGCTTATGCAAAAAGACCCATTTGTTGAATATGAATGTGTTAATCTTAATAGCTTCCATTTTTTCTTAGGCTCTCCTATGCTCCGAAAGATCCTGACTAAGAAATGGACAGAAGATTTGTTATGATGAAAGTGGCTTAGCTTATAAGTGCCTTAATTAAAGGAATATGATCAACTTAGAACAGCTTGTACATAGATGTATAATAGATTGTTTTATCTGTTGTCCTAAGCAGCATTTTTGTAAATATAAATTAAAGGTTTTCGTGGGAAACCACAGGGTATGTATTTTGTTTACTTTGTATATTTGACAGCTGTTTGGTTTAAATTAATTTCATCAGATAATCTCTGTGTAGCACTGCACAAGCTCGTTCTCCATTTCTCATCTACTGGTAGAGCTCCCAAACAGTAACAATGCAAGAACCCTTTTTGCACTAGAAAAATTACCATAAATCCGCAAAAAGTGCCACACAGGCTAAAGGGCAGAGAGAGTACCTGTAAGTTCTTTTAATAAAGTTGACAGTGCTCTTTTCATGTTGCAGTGAATTTCAACTGAGATAATTAAACTCTATTTTTAATATTTCCAGCCAGTGTATGAGAAAAATACAGACTAGACTGCTAGCCTGAAGAATAGTGTCCAGAAGCATTTTGTTACCCTTGACCTTGTCTGAAAGCTCAGTTTCCAGAGACCCCTTGTCTTCTGAGAACTTCCTAGCAAAAATGCATTAACAATGAGTTCTGCTCTGTATCATCCTGCAATACCACTCGTCTTGCACAGAAATGAAAACAAAAATGCTTTCTTGCATAACCCACAATGCCATTTTCTTTTTGTTCCCATGGTCTTTGGTCTTGGTTAATATGCTTATCAAAAGAACATTGGAATGTTACCAGCTCTGCTTGAAATAAGCAATATGGCCTCTTAAAAGAAAATGAAAGGCTGTCCACTTCTCCCTTGATTTAGCTATTTATTTAAAAACTTTTTTTTTTTTTTTGTATTAAGTAGCCAACTAAAGTCATAACTGACAAATCAAAAAGGTAAGGCTGAGGCTATTAGTGAGAGCTCACCACAGGTAAATTTGGCTCAAGCACTTCTCTGTTTAGGTATTTGCAAGAATATGCTCCAAATAAAAGCTCTCTGCAGCCATGGACATAAACTACAATAATTTCCACTGATCTGAGAGTCTGATCCAGAGCATCTGCTTGGCTGCCACATGGGTCTCTCCCAGGGTTAATGTCATTTGCGTGGCTTGATCAATACTGAGAGGAAAGATCATTTTTTCCCTGCACCCGTGTTTGGGAACTCTAACTGGAGCTGCTGTCATGGAAGTTGAGGATAGAGTTAGACTTTTCCCTGCCCTCTGAGGCCATTCCACTGCAGTGCTTACGCCATCCTCTTTGTATGGCAGATTTTCTGACCTATATTTAAGCACTAAGACATGACAGGTAGTGCATTTTCTGAGAATTATTATATGCTTTGGATAGTGTGATAAGGCAAGAAGCTGAAGGCTTTCCTTTAGGTGTCTTTTTGCTATTATGAAATGGAATTTTTAAATCAGAAGGGAGAGAGAGAAAGAGTCAGGGTCCTGCACTTAGAGGGCATTATTGACATGGCTATGACATCACTGACAGCCAGCCAGGAAGCTCTGACTATGTTCAGACTTTTAAAACCATTCCATTAACACAATCAAAGGAGAATTTTACCTTCAAACTTTGCATGAATACTGCAGTGAGAATTCACAATGGACTCTATGCCTAATTTTCCTTCAGATATTATCAATGAATCTGGATACAGCTAAGGCAAGGCTTTGATTACTTTTGCTTCAATGGTGTGAAGTGGTCAGAGTTTTATCATGATTAAGATAGAGCTACCTCTGCATGCAAAGCTCAATCTTTAATCCCCAGGTCAGCCAGTACTAAATACAGAATACACAATGAAACTTTCGCTGGGGTTTTTGTTGAGGCTTTTCTAAGAACTTCAGTGAAATTTTATGCTGTCTAGAAAATTACGGCTAAATAATGCAAAGCAAAACTTTAGGCTGATGAATACACAGAAAACTGTGTTTAGAAACTTATTTACCCATTATTTGTTTTATTAAAAAGTTTCAGCTGAGTTTACCTGTTCAGCTACACATGCTATGGAATACAGTTGTGCTGCTTGTGCAGACACTGTGCATATAAATTAAAAACCAGCTGGGGTTTTCCTGGTCACTTTTATTCATTATCAGCAATATTAAAAAGAAGAGATTTTGAATATAACAAATTCATTAATCAAATTGGAAATTGGAACACAATAATATTAACTACTTTCTTAGATCTCTGCCCAGGTGACACAATAGCCTAAACTTACCCTAAAATACTGGTGTTTTCTAAATTTCATTTTATGATTTTGTTTGGGCTTTGTTATTTGCAGTGTGGAATTGGACAGAATTTAGAATTCCATTTGGGTTTTCTAGCTAATACACTCTCCCTGCACATCTCCTGTCACTCCCCAATCCTTCATTATGAAAGGTCAAATGAAACTTCTCCCTCTGGTTTGTGACATATAATTTTACCATCAGGATAACCTAAAATTAAGCTTGTAGTCTGCAACCTCATTTAACCAAAATAAATTATCCTGCAGTGAGCCAGCATTTCCATCTGGGTTGTGCAGCCACTCTGCAGGACTTGGCCCACCACAGAGCTAGGTCATGATGAATGCTGGCCACAAACATTCCAGGAGGTCAGCAGCCACAGAACTCAGCTTCACTGGGGAAGAAAAATGTTGTTTTCCTACAGCTGGTAGCACTGGCTTTCACTTCTGACACTTTTCCTGAAACCTGCCCAGAGGATGGACGTGTGACACTTTTCTGGAGGAGTACTGCTCTACAAAGAAATTCAGTTTGTACACAATACTGCCAGTAAAGCATGAGTAGGAGAGAGAGAGCGCTGAAATTCTAGAAACCTCTTTCAGAATAAAATTTCTGTTTATCTGTAGATAGGCCAGAATTCCTGGTAATTTTCAGCTGTTAGAGTTTAGGAAAGAAATTTTCTCTGAAGTCTTAGGGATTTTTATTTGGTTTTGTTTCCAAAAGAAAGAAATTAAAGTGAAAAAGAATCTTTGGATTTCTATATAGATCTAAAATACATTTATCATTGCTGAAGATTTGCCACTAAATTAACGGGCAGCAATTGAAACAAAAACCTAAGCAAGGTGAACAAGGACTCTGGTGTTGCCTGAAGCATATCCACATATTTACAGTGCTCTAACAGACTTCTCTTATGCTGTTATATCTTAAATAAAATTGACTACAACAGAACTTTCAAACTAAAGTTATGTCATACCAGAAGTTATGTCTTATACTTTTCTTAACATCCCTAGATCTTCCTCTATTGGCTGTCTTAATGAACTGAAACATGCACATGAACCTAAGATGATTTGTCTTTAAACAAACAGCTACAGTGGCAAGTCAATTATAGGTCCACAAGTAATTTAAGTGAAGAAATAGCAGATATTGTGAGAATTAGCTTGAGGTGAAGAAGCAACATGAAATAACCAGTAAAAAAATGGTAACAACATGAGCAAGAAAAATGTTGGCTGGAATATAAGGAGAATTTTCTGGGTTTCCCACTTCTTCCTACAGAATATTACAAAATTCCCTGGGTCCAGAAGGATCTCATTGATAGCATTTTATTTTCTATCCATCTTTGATCAGATATTGTCAAACATACCCAGTTTGCTCTTTGCAAACCAAAGGGAAACAACCAAAACTATCCTCCTCTCACCATTTTGCACAGAATTGTGGGTTTCAGATGAAGTCCAAGCCGCCAAACACCAGGCCTTGGCATTTTAGCTCCAGACACACAATGCACGGTGTTGGGCATCTATTAACATGAAGCTACACACATCAGTTTCCATTCACACATGTAGAGAGTGGATGGATCAGAGTCTGACTTTTAGTTACTTCTTTACAGACATAAATTTTGCATATTTTTGAAACAAATTGTCTTCAGCTTGAATAGAAATTTAGAAAGACATTACCATAACACCTATTACTCATACAAAGCAAGAGCCTTGATAGTTTTCAGTGCAACACCCACACTGCTTCAGAATTCAGTAACAATTGGGTTTTAATCTAATTTTTTATTGGCCCATTAATGACTGAGGCATTTTGTATCTGAATTTTGTTCCTTAAGAGAATACATTACCTGTTAATCGGACAACGTGATGAAGAATCTATTTTTTCAGTCTTTTTACTTGGATGGGAACCAGTGTGTTCCTATGGAAGAGCACTGAATAATCATGTGCAAAATAGGACCACCCAACATCTGTCTATATTCACTTGGAGTCAGTTTTATATTTCTCTGCTAAAGGATTTGCAGGAAATTTATACCGAATACATGGGTGGGGTGGGATAGAATCCTTCCTCTTTGCTTAATCACATTCAGGGAAAAGTGATGATCCATTTTGTCTGGTTCGCTCCATTACTCTTTCTAAAATTAACTCACATCTGACATTATAACATATGTTAAATATTATGTAAGTGGTCTGTTCTATATTTGGTTTATTCAGTCATAAATCCTGGCATGCACGCACACACACACAAAATAGTGCTGTGAAAAAAAAAAAAAAAGAAAAAGCCCACACCAAAAACCCCCACAACCTTGTGCAGACAAAATGAAATTGGTAAAAGTTGGATTATTCCTCCCAAGATCATCAAGGAACTGTAATAATACCCTGACATGAAAACTCACAAGACGTTATCCACCAAGGAAAACATTTTGCAGGTGGATATGTTCTTTTACTTTGTAGAAATAGAATTTTCCCAGTGCAAGAGATCTTAAGAGCTACAGTAATTTATGCTGAACTAGGCTCCAGTCTGGCATGACCAAGGTGTCTGTGAGCATGTGAAAGCCAACACATAGTGGCCACCACAATGAGTTAGGAGCTCTCTCCTTGCCTTTCTTACTGGTCTTATTTTCTACTGGTTTGCCAAGACTGTAAAGATATCTCTATAACTGCAAAAGTAAGGTTTTGGCTAGAAGTAAACTTTGTTTTTTTGAACTGGTCTCTCAGCTTTCCCAGCCTATTTCCCCAAAAGCTGTGCACTGTTTAGTACAAAACTTCCAGCACTGTTTTATGTCAATATTATTGGTTTCATTTGATTTGGCATGTCTGAAATAAAATACCGACACTAAATTATACATAGAACACTATTTGTATTCTAAGGCTTCTGACTTCTCTTTCTAAGCAGTGTTTTGAACTATTTAAGAGCTGAAGGAGTTCATATCACAAATGCTGTATGGAACATAGGGTCTAACAGCTGCAGAAACGCTTTGACAATAAGAGGTAACATGAAAAGTCTGTCTTCCTTACTGCTCCTTAAATACCATTTTCTGAAAATAGCTTGGATGAGCTTGCTTACAGGGGTGGCCCTCCAAGGACAGACAGCTACAGCACAGCTGGCAGCAACGCACAGCTTAAGGTTGTTACAGGCATTTCAATCAGCCGACAGCAAGGTGCCTAAACATCTTCAGCAGAGGACTTAGATTGTCCAGTCCCTCTGTTTCAGGAGTTGCCAGGAGCAAGAGCAACTCAAAGTGAGATATTGTCTAACACTCAGCTCTGGACCAGAGGCAATTATCCAGAAACACCTGCTCTCCAGGTCTTCTGGCAGCTCCCAAGGCCTTGTTTCTCAAGAAGGTGTGCTCACTTTTCCTCATAAAGCTCCAGAGAGCAGTCTGTGTCTCTCTTTGATACAGCTGTCAATTCCTATGGCTCCAGACTCAAGCATTTTTCCTGTGCTTTCTGGTGGTATGGACCTGATGCCTCAGGTTTTAGCTTTTATATTTTTCAGATTCTGTACTGCTTCAGTGTAGTACTTCTGAGCTTCATATTAGGGGATAGTAAGCTCTCTTCACAGAGTAGGGAGACAAAACAATTCCTTCTCTAGCTGGGGACCAAGGACAAATGATCCAAATTTCA
>JAYDZK010000268.1:12042126-12063070 GCA_034509185.1 Euphonia xanthogaster | reverse complement strand
TTGTCCATTTTGTGACCATTTTGGTTCATCTTGGGTGTAGCCCTGGCTGGGCTCTTGTGCTGCCCAAGGTGGATCCACTGAGGCCTCCTAATAAATCCCTGCTTTATTCTTTAACTCTGGCCTAGTCTCTGTTCTAGGTCAGCCTTCTCAAGGCATCAATCCAAATGCTTCTAAACTCAGGCAAATATTGCATGGACATTTAAGCAACAAGGGCAGAATATAGAGATCTGTCAAAGAAACTTTAGCAAGTAATTCAAAAGCTTTGAACCATCAGGAAGGATATCTTTGCAATTAATTAGTTCGTCCTATCACAAGCCCTGAACTGAAAGAGCTGTTCTTAAAATGTGAACAAAACCACAGGTAAATAAGATTTTTTATGTAGTGAAAGTTATCCAAAATCTACATTTACATCTCCCTTATATCAAATTATCTCATAGCTATAATTATCTCCTAATTACATGTTTATTTCTGAATTGAAGTAAGTCCAAGCCACACATAATTACTTCTTCTCTTGGTCACTGGTGCTGAAAAAAACCCAACTTTAAAATGTTTAAAGCCAGAAAGAAATTTTCATGTGCCAAGGTTCACACTGAGAGACACCAAAGCACAGTTTCAAAAGAGCACCAAAAGACTTACCCTGACCCACATAACAAAGCAGGACATTGTGAGAGCCTGATTATATTCAGCAGCAATTCAGGGCTGAATGGATGGTTCATATTCTAAAGTGATTCCATCATGTTGAACTACTGTAAAAATGTTGGAAAACAGTGCCACCATCATTTGGAATGAGAAATATTTTGGTTTTTTCTTACTACAATAGGACAGAGGATGGCCTAACATGATACCTCTGAGCAGCAGAGATCACATTTTAGCCAGCACAGGCTGCAGGGGTGAGAACCAAGCCGGTCTCAGCCAGCTTTATCTTCCTTGACAGGCAGCTGAGCCTTCTACCAACGCTATTCTCCTACTACCATAGGAGACACTTCAAATACAGCACGTGTAGAGCCTCCAATCCTGGCCTAGCTGGTTTTAAGAACTGAACCTACCTAAGCTATCATGCAACAACAAAAGCTACTCTTTAGTCCCTAAAAGTTTTCCATTCTCTTGTTACCCAAAATCAGCCAGGGCCTCTTGCGTGGGCCTGTTTTCTTGAGTATGTGGAAAGCTGACAATTATGATTAACTGACCTAGTACTGATCTAGGCTCTGTTGCTTCCTGGTGGGCTGAGTCACACAGAAGGGAGCTAATTATCATAGGAGGGAGAACAGAGATTAAAGAGCTATTGTTGGAAAAACAGCATTGAAGAGCAATAGCCTGAAAGAATGAGATAGGTAAATACCTAGAGAAAGAAAAAAAGAATCAAGAGTTCTGCTTTGACTTAAAAATACGATTGGTACCATTAAGCAATCTGCTGTAGCATCCTATGAACAAATTTCATAATATCAAAGAGACTATGCATTCCAGCTTTACATATAAAAATATCTGTTACAGCAACATAGCTCACTGTGGAAGGGAAAAAAAAAAGAGAAAAACTCCCATAAACTTGTAAATTAAAATGACAGAGTAAATTATTTCTTTTAAATCCCTGCAAAGTATATTTAATGCATGATTTGAAATCACAGGAGGCATTAAAAAAATGAATATTTGCAGTATGGAACAAGTGAAAGGAACAAAATTAAGCCTGGGTGGGTAGCCTTAGTAGGGTGGAGTGACAATGATGAAGAATTATACAAGGAAGAAGGGAGCTCACTAGGTCCCTAAATAGTTCACATCCAGATGCTTCAATATTTAGATTTCTTTCAAATGTATAGAAGTTTTTTAAAGAAAATGTAATTTTTATTGAAGGAGTGGGATGGAGAGAGCAGGAAAAGGAGTAGAAGCAGTCATTTGGGTGGATGCCACCTAAACCAGGCATTAAGACTTTGTTCCATTTCATTGGAATTACCCCTCTCCACCCCGGCGCAGCTGACAGACACACATAAACACTCAGACAATGTACAACACACACAGGAGGCTGTAAAAATCTGCTGGCACAGGTGTTATTCCAAAACATACACAAGGACCTTACTGAGAGCCTTGTGAGAAGGCTGACCGTGCTGAGGAGCAAAATCACAACCTTTTTGGCAACTATTATACTCAAATCAACAGAGTTTCTCTAGCCCAAGCAAAATCACCATTGAAAAATAACACCAAAAAGCAGCATTACAGGTTCATCTGCTTCAGGGTTTCAGCTAAAACATCCTTCTACTGTCTTCAGTCACTTTCTCATTTATCAGCTACTCACTTTAAGACACAGTGTGCCTTGAAGCTCTTTGTTTAAGGCTTTTTCTACACACAGAACCTGTATTCCTTAGTGATTCTGATATAATAAAAAGGTGTAAACCTGCTCTTCCTCAACATATAGACACACTTCATCTGTACATATACTTTTATCAGTCCAGCTTCATGCCAAATGGGAAAAAAACACCTGTCAGTGGCATATCTACATTCACAGATATGAATTATTACATTTGATAGCACCAAAAAGAATCAAACCTGAAACATCCTACTGCAACCCTAACTAGCTATACCAGAATAAAATGTGTACAGACCACCTTAATGCAGATAAAGTTATGTGTAGGAAGATAGGTATCCTAAAACCAACAAATGCCATTTTCCAGGAAAAGTTTAGTTAAAAATGAGGAATTAATTAAATTCAGCTAGAAAATAATACAGAAAATCAATAACACACTCTGTAACTCTTTTTTTTTTTAACAGAAGTCTCCTACAAAGAAATCATTTAATAATAAAAAGTTAAAACGCAGCTCTAGAGAGACCAATAATCACACTGGTTATGAAATACTCAGGAAGAGGTAAATTTCACAAACCCACACCCAGAAAAACAGAATATTATCCAACATTAGCAATGCTCTACTTGTATACCATGTCCCTCAAAAGTCTAATCTCCTGAATAGATGTAATTGACTGACAACTGCCCAGTACCACCTTCAGTTGAAGCCCATCAGCTCAGGAATATATACAAACCACGTTTTTATATTTCTCAGTCATAATTTCTCAGTAATTATGATGTTCTTGGCAGAGTTTATATTTTTACTTACATTGGATTCCTGGACTATTGGATTCCTATAGCAGAGTACAGCACAAAAATCTGTTCACGTTTGATCTCCTGTTCACTTGTACAGCAGAGGTTTGCTGAAAGCAGGATCAAAGATTACTCAACTTTTTTTCCCCTTCTCCTGTTTTCCCTGATGACAATTCCACACCAGCCTTTTTTTTTTCTTTCCTGTTGGGCAGCAAATTATTTTGTACTAGTCAACACCTGATCTGAATTTGTGAAGTATAATTAGCAAAACATCTACAGGTGTAGAGCAAACAAAGCAACACATTTTAATTTCCCAAGAATGTTAAAATTCAAGTAAACTCCCAAGAAATGAAGCTCTCAAAGGCAAATGAATCCTATTAATCTGAATTTCACTGTTTTGTGTTGCCATTCTTAAAATAGGCTTTACCTCATATGGCTATAGTTGTGTACTGTTTTCCTTTACTAGAATGCAAAATATGTAGGTTCAATGATGGTTCACAATTAAAGTGCAGAAAAATGGGTTTATTGTTTCAGTAAAGAAAATAATATTGAAAACTGATTTGGTTCTGGTTCTCTTGCAAAAAAATCTGATGGTTCTGGATGAGAAAGGAGCTTTTATGGAGGTAATGCAAGCATAAAAAAGCCCTGGAAACAGACTCAGGAAACCTGTACTGTGGATGGACCTAACAAAACTTTTCTAAAAGGAAATAATTAGAAAAGCAAAACATATTTTATTGTCTCTTTCAAGTGTAATACCTCCAGATCCTTAGTAAGCTTTAAAATTGTGACATTCATGACATTCAGCATTTTTGATGTGTTCCAATGAATGGTATAGTCCTGTAACAGGAGCTTATCTTGTTCAGATTTATTGCCACAAAAATGATATGTTAAAATGAAAAAGAGAGGGGAAAAAGAATGGATAAAATGTAAATTACATGAAATAATAAATCAAAGACCTAAAGTCTGACATTTAGATTTCTGGTGGTCCATATGTTTTACATATTATGAAACCATCCCCATAAACAATTCTTGCTAAAGAATACAATTCACATTCTTCCTAAACCATCCTATCTCATTTGTTTACAGTTTTCTTCTCAACAGCTTCATTAAATTGAAGACAGCATGAGCAAGTTGAAACAATTCATAAAGAAAGAAAAAGATCTCTATTAAATAATGTCAACATCAAAGGCAACAATAAGTAATCTCCTGCAAAGGGAAGGCTGTGAAAGCATCTTTTGAGCTGGTTATAAACTGGCAATTATCAATTTCATTTTGACATGAATGAGAAGGAGGAATGTTCTGTACATGCTTTAATCTTCTAACATATATTTTATAACAAAAAAAAAAAATCAAAACACCTTAAGATATATTTGGTGAATATTTAACTAAGTCTGTACTAGCACAAACAAGTTTGCACCCCTGAAAGCATTATGCCTCATGTCTTTGCTTTATTCTTTAGTTTTTGCAGAATGATAATGTTTTTGTTTGCAGACAATGGTCTAGTATTTATTTAGACAAAAATAGGTCAGTTGGGAGAGGTCACTCTGCAGGAGTGCAGGCTGGTCACAGGGTGTGTGGGCGAGGGGCTGGGGAGAGAAAACACCGTGTGCCACCTTTCCTCGTCACTGTAAGGCCCACAGGGTTTAATAAAATAGGCATGAAATAGCTGATCTAACTTACACTCCATCATTCACAGGACACTACTGAAGCAGCTCTATCCCGCCCACAAACCAGCTGATCCAAATTTTTCTCATCTTTTAATCTTTGATAATAATAATGGAATGAAAAACAGAGGGAAACACATTTTTTTCACTCAGTTCTAATCACTACTTTATAATCATATTATTTTTTTCTTTTCATTTTTCTCTTATCTACAGAAGAAGAACATTCCAAGACAAATATATTGACTGTAGTTATCTAGTAGACTTTCATATTTCAAGAATGTGATATTAAAATTATGGTCAAATAAGTTAAATGTTTATAAATTTAATATTGAATAAAAAAAACCTGTAAATAACAAAACTATTTCTTTCCAATTGGAAGGTGTTAAAGACCTCTATATGCATTGTTCATCTTTCCCAAGCTGTTTAAGGTATGGTTTGCCTGTTTTCTAATCATCTTAAGGAAGATTAATAGTAATGGTACCAGTGTTTCCTCTGCAGATTCATCTTCATACAATACACAACACTTCCCTAGGAAATGTGTTTCGGTAAGGCTGATGGGATAGGATCAAAACCCCAGAAATTATCCCAGGCAAATTTAGCCTATTAGCAACTTAGGAGAAGAGAATTTACTGTGGAAATAAAAAAAACATGGTGGTCAACTCTGTCAGATCTGGAAAGATTAATTTAAAACAATTGTTTTGAAGGGCTTGTGTGCATAAAAGCTACTCTCTTATCTTCAGGCTTTCTCAGGTAATAATAAAGGGTATTTTCTTTTCCCACAAGCCTCACTAAGGAAGGGTGCCAAATTAGCCTTGCACCCCAGTGGTGGCCTATATGGTTCAAGAAATAGCTTGAACCTCACCAGGCTTTTTATTTGATATTTAAAATGGATAGGATTACTTCATTTAGATAACACAATAGGCACAGCAGAGCTCCTTGCAGAGAATAGCCAACCTTTTCTTCATCTGTTTTATATATAAATATATAAATGCTATTGCTTCTCAAAAACTCCAGAATTTTGACTTTATCATGCTATATTTACATAGGACTAAAATAGTTTAGATGCTCTTTGATTAGTGATGTGAACTTTGCAAGGACATTACAACAAGTGAGAAGATTCTCTCCATTTTTCTTTCTGAATCTGGAAAGCCATGCATGTAGAAGAAAAAAAAACACAAAACAGTCACTTTGCAGAGCTCTATACAGAAAGGCAACTTATGTTCTCATAATTTGTGTGTATACATCCCACACATTTTATTGGAAGGTCAATCTGAGTCAAAAGCTGCTCCATTATATGAACTTTAATTTGCATTAAAAAAGTGATTTTAGTTGAGTCAAATTTGTGATCACTGCACGATCTAGGTCAAGAATCAGCAGCCACTCAACATTTTCTTATAAACACATTAAGTTTTCAACCATTTTGTCTTTAACTCCCTCTATATAATTACCTCCTCCTTATTTCTATGCACACTAATTGATTCTCTAAGGATCCACATTTCTATTTTATCACATAGGCAAGATAAAATGGAAAAATACAACAAATCCTTAGTTTTTCCTAGATCTCTCTCTGCTTCCTACAGTATTCAGTGCTACTGTTTTCACAGCACAAACTGCCATTTGTGGATATTATTATTACTACCATTTATGGATCTGTAAATGTAGCCCTTCTGTTCTCCAAGTTTAGCCACTTGTCTATCAGGAGTGAATTGTTTTAGGAAAAACACTAAAGAAAGAAAAAATGTACTGCAGTAGTCACAACATATGGAGGAAAGAACAAAAGTTGGCAGGCTCAAAGTAAATAGTGATTTTTTATCTTTTTTTTTTTTTTTTACCAGACTGAAAGAGGCACTTTGTAGATTTCTTATTAAAAAATTGGATCCTATATATGACAAATTTATCAGTGCCCTCTAGCACTTGTTACCAACTCTACACCAAAGTCACTTTCTACACCTCATCACTTTCTTTATGCAATCATTTAAGAAAGTGTAAAGCTTTCTATTCCAGTTTCACTGATGTAGATGCTTAGGGTAGGTGGCTGTAAAGTTGTGGAAAATATTTTTGTCACTGTATTACCTGACCTATTCCAGACTACAAGGAGAAAATAGGTTGAAATCAGATAAAGATGAGAATATAGCTCTAAATACCCTTAGTTTGAATAAAGGCTGTTCAAAGATGGAGGAAATCCTTTTGCAGTATTTTTATTTAGTACAGTACAGTACAGCAGGAGCACTGTAGACTCTTCCATGCTGCCTGGCCAACATGTCTGTTTCTCACTTAGGAGAGTAGGAAAGTTCCATCTCTTGGGCTATTTAATCCTCAGCATCTTTGCCAAGATCGCCAGCAAAGCTATCAATTATCACATCACAAAAAGAGAGTGAACAACCATCCTGCAGAAGCTGGCATGAAACCACCAGCTCTTTTCACATACCTCTTCATAGCTATCAGATGGTAGTAGTTTTGGGTTGCTACTGAATTAAATACTTCAAGTGCTCAATTTTTTGAGGAAAAAAAAGGAAAGAAAAACTTAGTCACAATGATGTCACAAGGTCTTACTGGAAGTCCATTCCATGACATTATCCAAAGCTCTGATGGCTCCCATATTTAGATACATCAGTTTCTGTTCTTAGTGCAGCATCCTGACCCTTCCCATGAATTTCTAGGTGGGAGCCCAGTGGGTCAGTGCCAGGAAGCACGCTCGTGCTTGTTCACCGGAATCCAGAGTGCTGGCGAACACTGCGCTGAAACTCTGCTTAAGGGTCTCAAGTGTATTTCAGCACACTCAGGGTATTAGAGCTTTATATCATTTGAAAGAATCCTTTATTTTTAGTGCTAAATCAACAAAGCTGTTAGTGTCATTTTCAGTCAGACTGTCATCTACTGGGAATTCAAAATTACACTCAGCTGCAAACTATTGACACTCCTCTTAACAAAAAAATGTTTTTAATAAATCTTTACATTAGCCTATGAGATAAAAAAATCTTTACCATGAAATATACAAGTGTATAAGTGTTTTATGAAAGTTTTATTAACTTTACAAAAGAAGAATTGGCAGTGAACCATGAACATCCTGTACTCCTAACACGTGGTTATAAATTACATGTTCTTTCCAATAACATCTGAAAAAGAGACTGTAATTTAAATTTCAAAACCACTTGGCATACCTACTATATAGTGCTGACATGAAGTAAAGGGAGGATCTGGAGAGACTCAAACAAAGAGTGAAAATATAAAGACATCCTTAGCTAAAAAGCTGCTGATGAATACAATTCCTTTCCAGCTGGACAGGGATCAAGTACTTGCTTGTCATATCATTCAATGCACTGTTCAATCAGGGATTCTTCCTTTCAACAGAAAGAAAACTTAAGTGCCACTAATCATCCCTTGTAGAACTTTATCTTGCAGATACCTTCTTTATGTTAGGATTTCTCAATGACCATTGCCAACAGTAGAAGGATCAAAGTTGTTATTAAACAAAAATGCCTTCACTGATGGGGAAAAGCTATCTTCTGTTCTCACACACAAGATTTTCAGCTACTAGCAGCTTAATGATATTTGGTGTGAAGTAAAGAAAAATCCCCATGAAGACTCTGAAGAAAATCTATAGAAAACACTTTACTTCCTATTTCTAGATGATGATGACTGCTCAATATAACCTATTTATTCTCATTTCCTGTAGGAAGATACATGCCACTTCATCCATTTAAGGATGTACTTTAAAATGATAACACATTCAAACCTGACTTCTTTGAATAGACCTACAGTTTGCTGTGCCACATAGCAAACCATACTCTCATATGGTATGGCATTTTTAAGTCCTAGAAATGTCTTTAATAACAGACAATGCATATGCTGACAGGAAATGTAAATTTTTTTGCAAGCAGACTGGATAAGTAATTTCATGCAACTCATCCTCACAGTGCTGTCTGGATAAAACTGGTTTTTCTGCCTCCCAGCACTACATGAAAAGCCAGAGAGAAGCTCGCTGCCAGTTGGTTTAGTGGCTTGAATGGAACACAAGCCTAGAGAGAGAAAGCCAAGCCGCGAGTAATCATGCAACATCAAGATTCCCTAAGACCAGTCCTTAGCACAAAGCTAATGCAAGAGCGCTCTTGAGAAGGTCAAGAGAGAAATTAAAAAGCCCAAACAAAAAAAAAAATATTAAATAAGTCTAAGATTAAAAAAAAATACACTGCTGGCATTCAGCTTTTTTTGAAAAAAAAACAAGTAGCAAGATCACCAAGATTTTCTAACAGTATACTCACCAATTCTGCAGAAATATTGGTAATTTCCAGTTGCAGATCTACTTTTGTTAGAGAAGGGTAAAAAGGCCAAAACAGTGAGAAAAATGACTTAATTTAGAAAACTTTAAACAGATTGGGCAGGCAACTCTAACTTACTCCAGGCCCTACAGTGATGTAATATGTTCTTAGAACCATGAAATGTCCAGTTTGACATATGAGAAAGCACCAGAAGACAGGGCAAGTTAATTGGATAGTTTGGGTCAGGCAGAAAAACAAATGACAGAAAGAAAAATAGTATTACCTCTGAAGAGTGTGTTGGGAAAAGTGATCAACATGTAGTAAAACCAGTGCACCTTGCTATGGTGCATCAGAAACATGCTGGAAGCTGAAACAAAATTCTGATTCATAGCAAAGATTCACAACAATCGAGTAAGCAGCTACAGAAAAAGCGTGGATAGCAACTGAAAATACAGGCACAATTTTTCAAAGTCTATGAATATGAGAGACCTCATATTTTGAGTCCTGCAAATAACTGATGTTTGTATCCATCACTTATTTTGAAGAATAAAAAGAATAGCTCTCTTTTGAACCACAGTTTTAGCAATGTGTGTTAATCAAAGAGTTGAGGAAGACAGCTTTTTGGTCATTAATGTTTTGTTCAACATCAGGATTGAAGCAGTTTGGCAAAGCTATCAAGATGTCAGATTTTTATTTGTGGAAATATGCTTGGGAAAGTGGGCTCCTCTCAGATCACTCACATTAAAACATGGCTTAGGGGACAAATATCAAGAAGATGTGATTCACAAAAAAATATCTAGTAACCGAAACAGTTTCTCTGATGTCTTAACTGAATTATAAGGTCAACAGACATAAATTGGATGTTAATGCTATTTTGATATAGTACAGTGACACGAATTGGAACAATAACAGTGAAATAAAATATGCAGATATTACTCAACCAAAATACTTTGCAATTCTGGAACATTTCAAAATCCTAACTAAAAGAGAAGAAAAATGTTGGAAATTCCTCAGAATGCAATTCCTTTGCCTTGCTGATTGAAGTAGTGCTGCATTTTCCACCACAGCACTCAGTCATTTTGTTTGATAAGTTTTGTTTTTTTCTAGACCACATATGTTTCTGTGTTGATCAGTCATTGCAAGCTTGATTTTGAATTACTGTTAGAATAACATATGTTGGCAATATTAGAACACCCAATCATATACCACTTCAACAACGATGTAAGATTTAAAAAAAAAATTTCCTAATTTATTTAATTAGTATTAAAATTACACTCCATCTCTAAAAAAAAAAAAAAAAAAGAGTGATATTCCTTGATTTCCTGAAAAGATCAGCCCTATATTTTTCTCATTTCCAATATATCAAATTAATGTGCTATTTTCTTATATAGTCATCACATCTGAGGACATGGTTTGACAATGCAAAGCTGATGGGAACAATACCAACTGAAATGGTTCCTGGGCACCATTTTTATACAAGCATCCCACTTCTGAGCTGAGGTGCTAAAACTCTTTTTGGAACTGCTCTGAGGTAGATCAGGGAATTGATCTAGGTTAGAAAAAGAAGAAAAAACAAAGGGCTGAGGTAGCTAAGGAGAAAGAGAAACAACTTAAGCTGAAAGATTGAGTCATGGCTCTGCTATGAGTACCATTGTGCTTTTGCCTTCTTAAATCTGTCAGGAGCTGTATTGAAACAATCAACACAGACACACTGGTGAGTGTGTCCAGCTTCCAATAGACAGTTTCCATATTTAGTCTCTGCTAGGCTGCAAGGGGACAATTTTCCATTGCTTTAGGATAACAGAACATGTCAAGCTTAATCTTTATTACTATGATGTTTAATATTTTATTTACTCTCTGTTCATTGAGGAGAGAAACAAAAAAATGCTAAATACATAAATAAAATGGAGCAAAGAATAACAACAATCCAATACTTGAAATCTTTGCAACAAAAGGATTTGGATGCTAGGAAATTATCTGCCCTTGACTGAAGACCTTGGAACCTTCGACCAAATAAATTAATTTTTTCCAGTTCTGAATAAGTGATGCTTGCTACAAAGTAGAACTTGCCCTTCTATGAAATGTGTTAAAGGAAAATATCATGCATATAGTGAGAATGTTGGATTTCAAGGGCATGATGTTAATCATAGCAGATCACAGTGCTATGCAGAGACAAAAATAAAAGCAGGAAAGACAAGGAGAAACATGCACCACGATTTAAAATAGAACTCCCACGCTTACAGCAGGATGAGATTGATGTATTAGACACAAAGAACTTCTGGCAAGTGACCTCTGACACTTGTTATATAAAACACTGTACAAAGAGTGTTGGCAAATGAATATTTTAATATGAAAATCGGTCCCTTTTTAAAAATCTGTGTCAGAATGACTATCCTTAACAATAGCTCAGAAATATTAATGATAATGTGAACAAGTTACCAGTAGGAAAGGAAAAGCAGAGAAGCATTAACCCATGACTTAGCAGCCTGACTAATCATTCTAGAACTGAAAAAGTACAACAATGAAAAATAAATGATTGTAATATCTTTATTAAATTTTAATTTAGGCACATTGTGGAAGATATAGAATATCACTACTTCTGCAAGTGATAAATAAATTTATTCTCTGCTTGGTCACATGAATCTTGCAAAACAAACAAAAAAACCCAAAAAACTTATTACCATTAAAAAAATTATATGGAAAGTTAAGGGTCGAAAAATCTAAACACTACAAAGTCTCTGTGACCCTTGATTTCAAATTCCTTATCTTCACACCTGAAAATATCACAGTTCCTCTTTACTGTTATGCCAGGAAAAAAAAAAAAAAAGTAGATGACAATGGTTTAGTAGTTCTACTTATGAAGAAGGGTTATTACAAAGTTTAGACCTAAGATGAGCTAAACATTTTCTTCCTCTGAAAAATAATCCTGTCAGCATGTCAGATTTATGGCTGCTTCCTTCCTTTGGCAAAAATATTTCACACATGAAGAGAAAGAATGAAAATTATCTGAGACATCAAGAATGCTTTTCTTGTCTTGACCAGATTATTTAAGATGGCTGCAAACCTGAAGGAGAACAAAACATGGCACAGAATATCCATGGATACAGAAAACAAAGAGGATTTACAGTACCACAAGTCAGCTTCCTAACAACAGCTAAAAAATATTTTTAAGCCATAGCTAAGTAAGATTCTTGGTTGAAAATTCCTCCTCACCCAAACTCACAGCAAAATTGTTGCCATATCTTGATGGAACTCTTCTAGGTGAGATTCTTTCTGATTTCCTATTTTGACTTGAAATCATTTCTTTGAATCTCCCTTCAGAGGAAATGTGTCCTGGACCTCACTACACAAATGGCAGCATCCATACACTAAAAAAATTAAATTTGTTCTAAAATTAAAAAAAAAAAAAATGCATTCTAGTGGTAAAAGTATTTTGGATTTGAAAATTTTACAACTGTGGCCAGTTGCCAAGTTGTAACATGGTACTGACTTGTGGAAAATCATTGTTTCCAAATCATTCAAGGAAAGATGAAAAATAACTTGGTAGTTTAAAACTTGGCAACATCAGTGCTCCAAAAGGAAAGTAGGTAATGAGGAGGGGGAAAAAAGCAGCTACAGCTGTTCTAGGTGGCCTGACAGAGCTTCTGTATAAAAATGCAATCAAATATTCTGGAAACTGTTCACAATTGTTCTGCAAGAAAGTTAATGATGCTTTGCTAAACCCCTGCCTTCTCTCTCAGTGTAAGATGACAGTAGAGCTCATAAAAATTCCTTGTAGGAAGCTGGTTAGCATATCATGTATCAGTGAATACTTTATTGCCCTCTGTGATATTACCGATACAAGAGCCCACCCTCTTTCCATCTGCTTCTTATCACTAAATACAAAAGCTGTAATAAAAAATATTACCTATCTTCCTAAATGGATTCAGATTTGAGCATCTAGAACAATAATAATAATAATAATAACAATAATAATAAATATTAGATAAGGCTTTCTAGTCATAGATACTCAAGGGATTGTGCCCAAAGACTTTAAGACACCTTTCATATTCCCCTTTACCTGTCCATAAAGTGCTGGGTGACCTATTTGAGGTTGCTACAATAGTAAAAAATAGCACCAACCAATAGTGACAGCATCACCAGGCAAGGCTGTACTACCAAAGTACATCACACAACTGAACTTTTGTCACTCCTGACCATTTCAGAGTGAAATAATCAAAATTATTTTCAGGAGTTCAGTTTTGCTTCCAAGGTACTTTTTTATTTATGATGACCGAGTCACACACAAATATTTCTAACAGATATTAAACATCTGACATATATCAAATCATTTCAAACAAAGATTCGATAAAGTTTTGAATAATCAAGATTTTTTTTCAAAGTATTAATGAGAATAGTTTTTAATTTAGAATAGACAACAATAATGCAGCAATTGAAACCTCCTCTGAACATTCACCTGTTTCTGGCTTTCTTTTGTCTACTTGACAAGCTGTCAAAACAGCTCCTTTTACTACTTTTGTGTTCCATGTCTCCCCAGCTGTACCTAGCAAGGTTAGTGCTCCTTATGAGCTTCAACATTCATTGCAGCTGTCAGTTAATTTCTTCCCTATTCTCTCCATGTTTATATATTTTCTGGAAAGATACAATTTTCCAGAACATTGGTATTTGATATTATTTACTTTTTCTAACCTTCCACCTCACTCTTATTTTCTCTGTTTACTTAAATCTCCCCACCTATTCTTTTATTAGTATTTCTTCACATGTGAGAGAGGACATTAATTCCAGAGCTTTGTAAATATGTCTTTATTTACACCATGCAATGCACAGGTCATAGACACTCATCATGTCAAAGGAGAAGCATTTTTCAGCAGTAAAAGAAAACACTCACATAATTCCACCCTTTTCTTTGCAGAAGAAGACAAAGGCAATGAGGAAATGAGGTAAAAAACCCTACCCTAGACAAAACTGTAACTGTGACTGATATAGCTGACTTCAAAAGTGCAGTGGGGATATTTTAAAGCATTACAAAATATTCTGGAAGTGTATAGGTAGTTGAGAATGTTAGTGAGAACACTGTAATCTTGAAATAAAATTCTGTTCTCCCACATTCTGGCTGGAGTAATTTTATCTCAGATGTGTTTTGCATAAGATGTGGAGTATGTTTTAATCAGTGAAGTATTTTTTGTGTGTTCTTTTTAACATCATAGAAAACAAAATACAAAAATTAAACATTCACTACAGTAAAACAACTGGAAATATCTATGACTAACAGTATCAGTTCCCCTTCTCCTTAAAGTCAGTTACCTTAACAACTTTATGCCATTTAATCAAGAACATCACACAACTACTTAATTTTATTCTAGATCTCATTAATGCAGTTGATTTTGCCGTTGCCTTAATTTATGAGTCATTTTAACCACATCAGCAGACCCATGCTGTGAATCACAATCTGTAACCTTTATTCTGGTTCCAGTTACAAACAGCAGAAAAACAGCCAGTAGCTTTCCTATGAGTTACTTACCAGTAGAGTGGAACTTCCATTTTTGGAGAAAAAATGTCCAGTTAGGAAAACATTTCTTCCAGGGAGAAATATTTGCTATTAAAAGGCCTGGACTGGAAACAAAAATGTTTCATCCAGCTTCCCATTATTATCTGGATACAAACTAAGTTCAGAGCCTAGATAACACTGTCTATGATTTAGGTTAGGGAAAATTAATGTTCTTCATCTTGTTTATGTCTCCTGCTACCACAACACTGTTTTGCTCTTGACAGTGTCAAAAGAGGCAAAAATGCAGGGCAAGATGTGTCCAAAATCCAGCTATTACTGCAGGAAGAACAGGACACAGAGAGGAAGAGGGTTCAAAAATAAATAGAGAGAGCACTGAATCAAAGCTAAAGGGAATTTTATGTAAAATGTGGCCAATAATTAGCATTTCCAGCTGCAGAAGGGGTCTGTTACTTGTAAACATTAATAAAATGACACATTCTGGTTTTATATTAACTTTTCCTTGCAAATGTCTGATCTTTTTTCAAAATATAATTGCAAAGTTTTAGGTGGTTCTGCTTAAACATTTTCTCCATATGTGTAAAATAATTCCCCTAATTTATATTTAATTTTAATATACAAATTCAATATATATTTGCATGTGGTCAAATTTTGATGATGTATCATTTCAACAAAACCACAAGTTTGAATACAACTGACCAAGTAGGAATATTTACTGAAGATGAACTTTGAATAGAATAATTCAGCAAGGTAAAATTGAAAAGGCAAATCAATAACTTCTAAAAATATAAGAGACATTTTAAAATAAAAATACCACCAAGTTTAGATATGCAACTAAAAAATGAAAAATGTTTTATGCATTCAGTAGTGCAAAAATAACAGTTTTTTGGTGAGAAATTATAAATATAATTTAAAACCACTTGCCTGAAAACCTCAGGGAATATTGCCAGTTCAATAAGGTGGCCACTGTTACCAATCTGCATCCACCAAATGCTGCTTTTTCTCCTTTTTGTGCAAAAGAAAAACATTTTCATTTCCTTTTACTAATTTGCTAATGGATATCTCTAACAAGGCAGAGTTACAAGGTTAGGAAAGAGCAATGAAGGTATACAGATATAATATTTTTCCCATGTCATTATGATGACTGCAACAAATCCTTGAGGGGAATAGAAAAGGAGAGGGTAATATGTCAAATAAATATTGCAGTGAATGACAGAACTTTGCTAATTTACATAGCAAGAGAACCTCCATATGCTTCTGAGTATTTGGAAGGGGAAACCTACAGTATATTCTCCTGATAAAAACTCACTACCTCAGCAAGTTACACAGAAATTCTCGAATTCTGGAAGTTTGCTCTAGTGGCCTCTAGGAGAAATGCTCTCCTCAATTTTCCTCAGCTACAGTACAGCTCCATATAAAGAAAATGCTATTTTTCTGAACACTTTGATTATGACATTTCCTAAGAGAAAAGTAAAAATTTAAAATGAAAATACTGGATGAGATGAAACTCATTTTCTTTTCTTTACCATAACTTGAAACCAGGTCTCCAGGGCTGAAAACTCACCTGCTATTTCCCTGCAATATTTCAACCTTACAGGCAACTCAGTTGAGAAATGCAGACAGGTAAAAGAAGACATAAAAATGTCGAAAGCAAAACCCACACTTTTACTTCTACTGCAACCTTTAATTCCTAGAGATAGGATTTCCAAAGCCTGCTGGCCATGGAAGTTGACAAATGCTGTGTTCTGCAGATGTAGCTGCAGTAACACAGCTGGATATAATGCTCTGTGCATCTGGTGCACAGATGTTTGATTGTGTCCTTGGTAGTTAGCCAGATTTTGAAGGATCCATTTAGTTCTTGGAGTGAAATAGAAAGAACAAGAGAACAGTCCACTGGTAGTAATAATACTCCACATTTCTCTTAACTGCCTTAACCACTCTCACTTTCCCTATTAAGCTGAGTCACGGTAGTTTTCTATTACCTTTTCTGAATGCAGGATCTAGAAGAAAAAAATTAGTTGGAATTGAGCAAGCAAAAAAATCAAAACTCCACTGGAAGTTCTTTGCTATCCCAGAACTCTTATTTTCATCCCCTTTTTGGGAAGAACTCCATCCAAACCTCTTTGGAGACAATAGGGGAAAAAAAATTAATGAGCTTTGAAATCAGCCTGAAAAAGTGGGAAATGACTGTTCAACCTGAGCAATTTCAGCACTGTTATCACTGCTCAGCTCTGTCAGAAAGAATTTATCCTTCTTTAAATTACATGCTCATTTTACCCTGCATAAATTACCTACATTTTACCAATGTTTTCTTCAAAATGTTTCAAACTTTGGTTTCATGTTGGTTTTGGCTGCAGATTATCCTTGAGCTTTGCAGTGAGCTGTATGCAGCATTCCAGAAATATGTGTAGCAACATGGGAATATAAGGTACCTGTTTGCTCCTGCTAATAAAATCTCTGATCCTCTTCCCCTCACCAGAGGTGAAGATCATGTCAGAATGTAACAAATCAGCAATAAAAACACAGAGTTTAAAAAGAGCACCTGACTTTCTGGGAATATTTTTTGTGTCTTGGATCATCCATTTTTGAGCAAACACCTTTATCCATGTGATGATCTTGCCACTGCAATAGTAACTACAGTTCAATTATTAAATAATTGCAATGGACAGAATGGCATGATTGTGTGAATGTAGATTTAAAAAAATACATGAACAGTTATGTGAAATGAGGTGCAAAATCACAACAGTGTATTTTCACCAGGAAAAAAGAAACTAAAAATTACTTACTTGGACATTTCATTATTGGCTGAACTGAGATATTTTTCTTTTAGCCAATTTTGTTTCAATAAAAATATAATTTTGGATGAAAAAGTATCAGAGGAAACATTTTTAACTAGCGTTTATTCATATAACTGATCCCATAAGCAATACTAGGATCATTAAGAATATAACAATTACCTTGCTGCTAAACAAATTCCTGCTGGATTCTGCCAGCTCCCTGTCTCACACTTCATGGTGTCGACCTAGAAAGACAGTAAAAAAAAATCCTACTGAATAAAAAGTGTCAGTGGGAATTCCATGCCTTCGTTGCCCATCTTGGAAGCTGTTTCCACTGCTGGCTACTGAGCTACATTAGCTGATAAAAAAGGGAGAAAGTTTGTATTTGGAGCAGTCCAGCTCCTGTACCCGACCTGTCCTTTTCCTGTGTCCTGACCTGTCTGCTGAGACAGAAACCGGATAGTTGGGTGGGAAGAGCTTTGTTGAGAAATGAATCTCGAGCCAAAAATTGTGACTTGGCACTCAGGCACGTGAGATGTATCAGTTTTGAAATTCATTCAGCCCTCAGACTTTAAGAGCAGCTGAAGAACATTGCAGTGGTGGCTTTCATCCATAAATAAAGTTACACGTGTAACAGTTGGGAAAGCATGCTAAGTGAATGCTAAATATTCAAGGGGAGAGGGAATTTTTAGAGGGGAATCTTACCTTCCTGAGAACACAAGACCCTGGTCAGAAGCTTAGAATTTATTAGAGTATAATCTAAACCCTGAAGTTTTATATTCTGAAAAGAACTCTTCTCCTTTCAAAAAAAATCAATAAAAAAATTCAATTTTTCCTTCTCTGAAGTTCCATGCTTAGATTGCATCATTCAAACATGTCCAAACCAAGAAATAAAACAGATAAATCTGAGTGATGACAAGAAAGCAACAGTAGCACAACAGCAACTTAAACGTTGCCCAAATTTTACTCAACCAATTTCAAATGCTGGAAACAGAAATGTTTTATATATTTCCCATTTATTTATTTCTGAGAGTGAGATCTGGTCCCATTGAAGTCAATTTGAAACACAGCATTCTTTTAACTTGAAAAAACAATTCTCTGCATTAGCAATATAATTCAGTCTGCTCATGGCATAAAATTCCAGAAAATTTGGATATGTTTAGGTTAAGCAAATATATTACCTTCCAAAAATTAAAAAAAAAAAAAGTCCCATGAGTGAGGGAAAAGTAGGAAAATGGAAGCTGGGAGAGTCTTTCCTTTTTTTCTCCACTCATTTTCTCACTTTTCTCCTGAATTCTTATTCAAAAGAACAAACTAAAAATAGACATAGATGCATAGAAAATTGAAGGTTCTGTAGAATCAGGGGGTCACTAAGGTCGTCTACAGGACAGATTAAAGCAGTTTCCCTACTATATAAGGATAAAAATAATTTCTCAGTTTGAAAAAGACTTGAGAAAAGTTTATAGAAACAGGAATTAAGAGGAGAAAGTGAAGAAGAAACAGTTGATTACTCTTTGAAAAAATACAGGAATAAAGGAACAGCTCAGAAAATAACCAAGTGGGAGATTTAAAATAAGTCAGGGTACATTTCCATGGAGCACATTACCACTTTGCAAACCTCATTGCCAAGGGATGTTATGGAGGTCACACAGATAAAAAAAGATTGGACAAGTTCATGGAGGATAATTCCACTGATAAACCAGGCAGGAACTGTGGGGCAGGGTATCTCCTTGCTGCAGCTGGGAGGCTGTAACAGCAAAAGGATGACTCCACAGTGATCCCTTACCTAAAATATTTTGTAGGTGTCTGCTCTTAGTCGTGCTTTGAGACTTAAGAATGGTTGCCCAGCCATGAACCTAATCCCTTAAACCAGCAGATTATGGGCATATTTTTAATTACTGCTGTTTCCTCAAGTAGATGAGAAATACAGCCTCCCTTTTTAGCCATAGCAAATTAATACAAGTATGACAATCCAAAATGAAAGGAGATGCCACTTGGAGTATTTATTCCATTTATATGCATGCATCTATAGAACACAACATATATAAAACTTTAAGTAAGTTTTTCTCCCTCCAAAATCTGTTCAATTACACTAAAATGAGAAACAGCACGCTCCTCTTTTGAGCCTTTGGAGTCTCCAAATCATTTGAGAGCTGTTCTTTTAAAGATATGGGAAACCTACCAAAATACCAGATGTTTAATCAATACTCTTAACATTTTGGAAGTCTAGAGTGTGGAAAGGAAATGTCAATTGAAGCGCTCTGGAAAATCGGATCTTTTGATTTTCACAGTCTGCAATGCACAATATTGACAGTGAGAAAAAGTTGGCTTCTTTTTCAAAAATACAAATCTGTGAGCAAAACTTTCACCATCTCCATTCCATAAATATATTTGCTTAAAAAAAACCCAACACCATAAACAAACAAGATCTTGCAGAGTTTCTTTGGACATTTTGCCTGCATCTTGCATCTTATGAAATTTAAAATACTCCATCTCTTATTTCTTAGGTGGACACTTGCTTAGAAAGGAATGTCTTTTCAGCTTCTGAAGGTTAAGAGTCTTAACTTTTTAGACTTATATATCTTTACAGAAATGAAATAATATATGTACAGAAATATACAAAATAAAATTAATGGCACCTAATTTTATATATATATATGAGTATATAAGTATATATATGAAAATATTTTTTAAATTAAGTTCAAGACATCTCATTCCGTGTTAATGCATAAACCAGATATTTTAATACATTTTTTGTTTAGTTAACACTAAACAGCAGACTCATTTAGTCATTATCATTGAAAATTTTTATGTTGAAGACAAGAGCATTCTATTATACAGATTTCAGTTTTAATTAAAAAGACTTTTAAAAAACATTTTTTTCTTTTTTAAAATGGACTTTAACACAAGGACATCCTCTTGTGATTACTAATAGATGCCAAATGGCAGTTTCTGACTTCAGATAGGTCAGACCATGTCTTTTGCTGCATGAAAAAGTCTCTTTCAGGGTATGCTTTTTTCAGAAACATCTCTACATCAAGAATTTAATCCAAATACTTCTCCCCTTTCTAAAACCAAGCCCTATCATGAGCATATGTATTCTTCAATCTAATACTGAAGCATCATTACTTCAGCCATTTGATATTTTCTTCTTCCATTGCTAGCATGCCAAATGATATCATGCTAGATTTGCATGAAACACTAGAAATATCGTTGTTAGATCTACATTTAATCAGTATGGGAAGGAGAAAATATAGTCTTATTCTACACATCAAACAAATGGCCAGAAACTGAGGTAGAAATGAAGAAAACAGGTTCACTGTGTCTCTTTGCTACACCTTTTTAACTTGTTTGCTAATTTGGCTGACTCATCTTTTCAATGCACAATCACAGTTTGAAGACATCTCCAGAACTACCTGAACAGGATAAAAGCCAGCAATGTTGATACTGGGGTTCTTCACTAGCATCCCCTAAAGAACCTAACAGCTGTCTCAAATTTCCTGGTTTTATTATAAGCATTTTTGGTAGATTCCCTAGAGGCTGAGAAAAGTTTAACACAAGAAAGTATGACAACTCTTTTATGTTTGCTTAAGAAAACAAAAAAACAAACCCAAAAAATCCTATTTTCCCCAGTAATTTTAAACTGTACCGTGGTT
>JAYDZK010000268.1:12014314-12030025 GCA_034509185.1 Euphonia xanthogaster | reverse complement strand
TCTTGTTACCAACTACCACACACTTAATTAGAACAGAACAGAACAGAACAGAATAGAATAGAATAGAATAGAATAGAATGGAATAGAATGGAATAGAATGGAATAGAATGGAATAGAATGGAATAGAATGGAATAGGTGCCACAGAATTATGAATATAGGGGTGAGAAATGGCTGTGCCTTCATTACTCCCCTACCCCTGCCCTACTAGGTGCTGTAGGTGTGCTTTCCTGGAGAAAATTTATTCCTAAGAGGCTGAATTTTTCTGATATTTCTGTCCTAAACTCCTGTATGTTTCCCCAAATAGAGATATATTTTTTTTCAAAACAGCTCTTATAATATAAGGGCTTAAAGACCAATAGTAAGGAAGTGAGAAGAGTGGAATGTGTAAAGAGGAGGGAAGAGGCAGAGTCAAAACCTCCCTTATCTAAAAATATTGCATAGACTAGAGGGATAAACCATTTTCCACAGTCCTTACACATGAAACAAGTGTCACTAAGAATAAATTGCAGCAAAAAGGATTTAGATTAGCCACTGGCAAAAAGCTTTCTGGCAATAGGACAAACAGGGACTGCAGTAGTTGGAAACTTAAAATGTGGGGCAGCCTAGCAAATACACAGCCCAAGTGGGGTGGGGCATGCCAGCTAAGATAAAGGGCCTCCTGAAGCCCTTTCAGCATGGTTGTCTCTGAATTTTTTACCTTCCTATAGGATTGCCTCAACTACAGCAATTTTAGGAGCAATTCATTCTGAAGAATGAAAATACTGTACCCCTGTATAAAAGTTTTTTTGAGAGAGGAAAGAAAGACATGCCCATGAAAAGAAGGACAGATTCATACTGAAGAAATACTCTGGTGAGAAAGAATTAGGCATCAACTGAAATAAAATTTTTGGTGAGATTAATTTGGAAAGAGTTGGAATCACATTTGAACTACTCAGAAATAATTTCTCATACATACCAATAATCCCTGTGAATGGCTCAGCTGACACTTGTAGAAACAGCTATTAGCCCAATATAAATAGCACCAATTTATGCATTTTACACAATGCTCTGCATTCCAGCTTCTAGAAATTTCCTACATTTTCTGGATGGCTATCTTTGTTTCCACATACTTTCACTCTGCCTAGTCCTTGAAACCTATTATAGCAGTATATTTAACAGAGATAGCACAAAATCAAAAGGCACTTTTAAGAGGAGAATATACTTCAAGCTATATATCTATATATAGAGTTACCTGAGATGTTTGTCTTTTAAAGAAATATATTTTGATGGTGGATAACCTACTTCTAAAAGCTCCACCATGTAAGTTCCGACAGAATTTCCTTTTTTCTGACTTTGTGCTGTGGTGTGCTCTTCAGTATCCATGCATATCAAGAAATGGTGACAAGATATAGAGGGACAGCAAGACTATTAAATATCCATCATGCCACTCTGGATCAGGCTTAATGCAATCAGAAACACATGACTACATCAACTTATCTCCTTTGATCAAATGTGATTAAGTAAGTCATTAATTTTCAAGACAAATAAAAAATGCAAGATCATTTTATTATAAATGTAAATGCCTGTCTTCTTAAATGATTTTTCTAAGGGAAGCCCTGCTAATACAGAACTTTGTATACTTCAGAGAACAGTTGTTTTAACATTGGTTTTAATTTTAATGAAACATTATGTATTTGTATGCATGTCTTCTTTCCTTTTTTCTCACACTGCTCATGTTGTCAAGCAAAATTTGTGCATCAGCTTGATCAAGATAATTTCATTATACTATTGTTACCATTATGACTTGGGCAATTAGTAGTTTATAAGAATAAATTTATAGCAATCAGCGATTGAGACGCATTTGCAGTAGTCAGGGTGTAATAAAGCCCAATCAATTTCTTTCATTTAATATGTAGGCTGTGACCCCAGTTTTGATGAGAACTCTTAGCTATTTCATCTTTAAATAAAAAAGAATGTCTGCAAGCAATTATAGTGGTGTGTTAATTGGATATTCCTTTTTATCTTTTATACTACAGAATGCATTGCTAACGAAATCCTTGTTTTCTCTCTCATTCCCTTTCTCTCTTCCTCTCTGTAATGAACTGATATTGACTTGGTGTATTTTGCTAAGACAATGGGCCAGATTTTGATTTTCAGTAGCTCTGGTGTAAATCTGGAGTGACTTCTCTAAATTAGATGGAATTACTGAGATATCTATGCACACAACTGAAACCAAAGCCCACACCCCTTTTCTCAGTTTTTATTGCCAGTAACAGAGGACCTGATTCAGAGCTGAGTGCCTCTGCAGGCTCTGATCAGCCACTGCCTGGTACCTGAGCTGAAGTATCCACTGGCATGAGCTATTCAAAGGGATGATTCCCAGGCTTAGAGCATGGGGAAGGCTTGGTCTTTGCCTAAGGTACTTTACTGCATTAATTCCGTGCCGATTTAAGGTATCTGATGATAGATGAAAGTAATACACACTGCAGGAAGAAATGAGACTCCAACCCAGATTTAATCAGCATTACACAGCCCAAGCTGTGCATGTTTCATGTGCCATGAAATCACCCATTGACCTGTGCAGGTCCATCATTTGGGTAACAAGTTCCTGCACAGGACAAATACAGCCTAGATAAAAGGTGTTGTGGGTGCAGTATGCACACATTGGAACAGTTCACCAAGAATTTCCTTCATATTTCTTGACCCCGTAGTGGGTTTTTAAACCAATGCAAAATATCAGCATTTCATTGTGTTTATGTTGGTATTTTGAAGATTCTCCATCACATAACAAGGAAAATTACTTTTTTTTTATTTTTTCAATCCCTTCGGGGACATAACTTCTAGTATTTCTATAAAAGAATTCTCCAATAATTAAATAACCCTTGCATTTTTTACTTTAGCATGGGTGTAACTTCCCTTGGCAACATGTTTATTTTTACATATCAATAATTATGCGAGAAAGATATTTTACAAGCAAAAAAATTCACCATCCTTCAGTGGTGAATTTTCACGTCCTGTGACACTTCAGGAAAAACCATTTGTGTAAAATTTATCATTTGTACCAAGAGACCATCAAAACAATTGCAGCCTCACCTGATTCTATTTAGGTGTCCTCTGATCTATTCAAATGCTTCACTCTAGCTCTGTGATTTATCAATGCTTGTGATAGTTTGCTACTTGCAAGCTTTATTTCTAACGTAATTCTTTTTATTCAACATTTTCTGAGGCTGAGGAAATGGAATCCTGAAATCTTTAGTCCTTAATCAAGCAGAAATCCCACTGAAATTAAAAGGAATCTTATTTGAGTGCAAACTCAGTGAAGACTTAAGGGTTATACTCTGCTTTATACTTAGAAAACTTAACTCCCCAAACACATATGAACTTATTATGGGGAGAAAGGATATTGAAATACAGAAATAGAGAGACCCTCAAAACCTTAAGGAGAATAATACTAGTAACATGTCTGAGACAAATAGAGAGTCAGCAAAAAGCCAGGCAGAAATGCCTGGTCAATACATGTATTTAATATATATGTTCACATACATCTCATATCTCTATATGACTGGAGATACTGTGACAAATAATGTTCAGTATTTTTGACTTGCTAGTTAATTTTATTGTGTTTTTTAGTTATTCCCAGTCTTCGAAGCATGGAGGAGAAGGACAGAAGGAAAAGATCTCTTTTTAATGAATGCAATAGCTACAGTTGAGGAAGAATTTCAGCTCTCAATTCTGACATGGATTTCCTCAAAGTCTTTTATAAAATTACTTATTTTATAATAAAACTGACCCATCCTCACTTTCTCTTCTGGAAAATAACACTTCCTAAACAAGCACTTAATATCTTCCTTGTTCAGAGGCCATAAATATTTTTTGCAATTACAGCCTTGAAAAAAAAAGCGTATTGATATCATTCAGAATGGTTAAAATTATAGAGAACTGTAAATACATCATATTTTTCATGAACAAAATGGTAATATTTTCAAATTCTAGTAGCTTCTATTTTTCCCATCACCATGATAGGTTTTAAGACCAAAGCTTGCACTGGCTTTAAGATGTGCTTTAATTTCTACTCTTCTTTAATCCTCTGCTTAGCACTTAATTTTCATAACCTTTTTATATGTCTGTAACCCTTTAATTAATAACACCTTTATGTAAGCGTTGAGATCCCAACATAGTGACAAAACAAAAAATTCAAAGCTAAAAAAACCTGAATTTTTTTCAGTAAGTCTTTTCAGGTAAATACCCTGGTCAGGTGTCAGGTCCTCACCAAAGCCATTTTATCATTCCCCTTTCTCAGCTGGACAGGGGAGGAAAAATATATATCTCAATCTCATGGACTGAGATAGAGACAGGGAGAGATCAATCACTGTCATGGGCAAAGCAGGGTCCACTTGGGGATATTAATTAAATTTATTACCATTTAAATTAGACTAGATAATGAACAATAAAACCTCCTCTTGAAAACACCTACTGTCCACCTCTCCATTCTTCCTGGGCTTAACTTTACTCCCAATTTCTCTGCCTCCTTCCCTCACAGCTAATTGGGAAATTGGGGCTGCAGTAAGTTCGTCTCATGTTGCCTCTCTCCCTCCTGGCAGGAGCCTGCTCCAGCACGGGCTTCCCATGGGGTCAAAGCCTCCTTCAGGATCCACCTGCTCTGGCTTGGGCTCCTCCAGGGGCTGCAGGAGAAGGAATCTTGTCTCTGGCACCTGGAGCATCTCCTCCCCCTCCTCCTTCACTGACCTGGGCTCCCACAGGGCTGCTCCTCCCACATATCCTCACTCCTCCCTGCTCTGCCTGCAGTTGCTGCTTCAAGTAACTTCTTCCCCTTCTTATACGTGTCATCCAAAAATCCAGAGGAAAGCACATGTGCACTAATGCCCTCACAGATATCCAAGGGAAAATATACATCCATAGGCATGCCAATCCCCCCTGACAAACAGCAGAGTCATGGAAAAATCAACACGAAAACAACCAAAACTTCCCTAACTTCTGAACATGAAAGAGGCTTATTATTTAAAAATACATAAAAATCAGGAGCACAAAACAGTTTTTCTGGTGGTTTTGATAAAATGTAAAAGATATTTTTTGACATCAGTGACACTACTTATTAATTTTGTTTAACTAAAAAGCATCTAAGATAGATTTTTTGTGTAGGACTAGCCTAGTGAAGCCTGATCACAACTGTGAAGTAACTAGTCAAATACCCAAAAGGCTTTAGAGAATACAACAAATGTTCCAGAAGGTGTGCTGACTTTGCAGGTTTTTTGATATCACATTCTGTTACATGACAATACTGACAATTGAAGAAAAATATTAGTCTTTTTTTTCCCTGTGGGTAAAACATTGCAATTTAATCATACCATTTCCTACCACATGCAAAAATAATAATAATAAAAAATCTTACGACAACAAGTTTGCATCACAGATATAAAAAAATAATGGCAGTGAAAAACTAAAATATTTATTGGTTTTCTACTTAAGATGTTATTAACTTGGTGGATTATTTCTACAGAAATCAAACAGGACAGTATGAAAATTCCTTAGCTTGCATCAGTATATGGATTTGGAAATGTGTTTAAAAATTGAGTTTAAATAATATCTTCTCTTGGCGTTATCTAGTTGCCAGAGTTTATTGATTTGAATGATACTTGTTAGCAAAATGGGGGCAAAACCAGTCTCCTTGTTGTCACAGTTGTTTTGTGCAGCTATTGATGTGATAAAACAATTTCATTTGTGGAATACTTTAAAGCGGCAGCTGCCTAATGGAAAAGAAATACTTTAAGAAATTGCATGCATAAAAGCTTCTAGGTGTTTAAACCTCTGGTCAAATGAGACAATTTATAATGTTAACAAACTTAATTCCAGAACAAGTGGTATCACAATTGGACCTGTCACCATTCTACAAGTAACTGTCCCTTATGATTCATTATGACCCACCCTGCTTGACGTGTGGACTGAGTGCAAACAGAGTGTGGAGAGCGAGTTGGGAAAGGGGAGATAACAGAGATAAATCTAAATTCATTCTGGAAGCAGTCACACTCAATGACATATTCACTGACTTCTTCAACAGCTCATTTGATAATGTTCTTTCTGCACTATTCATTTTTCTGAAAGATGAAAGCTGGCTGAAGATCTCATCTGCTCACTGATGCAGGGAGAAGATTTGAAATTAGCACAAAAATAAAAAAAGGGAGGGGTGGGGTGGTGTGGAAAGCAAGCACTTTCTGATTAACAGTTTCTTGGTCCTGACAGGGAAGGCTAAACATCCTGCCTTTCCAGGTCACCTTTAATTAGATATGCATTATAATTCTACAATATGTCGATGGGCTGACTCTGTCTGGCAGAATTGTGCTTAGAGAAGGGGGAATACATTAATCACAATAATTAATTGCTTGAAGAATGGAAACATTGTTTTCTGTCTCAGCTTGTAACATGATACATGTTTGCATAAATTTTTTATTACTGTTCTACATAAGGCTCAACCCAGAAGGTTGAGTGATTTTAAGAAGAGTGCAAAAAGGGTCAGTAATTCTTGTCCTTTAATAAATTCCTGATTTGAGTTTCCTTTTTTTTTTTCTTTTTTTTTTAAGTGAGGAAGTAAGGGGAGGAGGAGACAATGCTAATTGCATTGGCCAGCCAGAATGTTATATAGTTCATTACTGGAAATGAGAATTAAAACACCAGCTAACTGCTTTTCTCTGCTGGTACTGAAAATATACTACACCTGCTTCTGCTGATTTGCCCAACTTGTTAATTATCCAGAAAAATCTGGGTCAGTATTCTATGACCAAATTAGTTACCAGCTAAAGATTACAACTGGCTTGCCAACAGGAAATTAAGAAGTGTCATATTAAGTGGGGGCAAAAATAAAAATATGATACTTGTAGGTTATTTTGGGGATTTGTTTTTAGAAAACTCTTTGAAAGAACACTTAGCATTAAATCTCTTTTAATTTTTCTCCAAGAGTTTAAAATGCCTGTCAATGCTTCAGAACTGTCAAGAGAGTTCACAGTCAATTCAGAGAAGTTCTTGCTGCTTTGCATGAGCAGTGACAGGCACAATATGTACCTGTAACCACACGAGCAGTTCACCAGCACTGTTCTATCTACTCTTGAGTGGGGAACACAGAAAAAAACTTCTGCAAGCACAGTCCTCCACTCTGTTTTACCTACTTCACTGCAAATATGTGTGTGAACATGCACATTTTTGTGCAAAAAAAAACCAAAAAAACCCAAAAAACCACAAAAAAACAAACCATACAAAAGGAAAAGTGTCAGAGAGCTCCATCCTGACAGACACACAGCTCCCAGCTCTTGGATTAGCCAGATACTCGTTTGCTTATTCAGCATTCCACTCTCTAGGGCACCCTTCAGATGCCTGCCCTTACTGCTCATAGGACTCATTCATTTCCCCTGATCACATAAACAATCTTCCCTGAATTAATTAATCAATAGAAATTTCTCCATACCATAACCCTTTTGATTTTCCAGATTCATAATTTCTCTTATCAAACACCCATTTTTTTCTCCCATCCATAACAGATGGGGAAAGACAGGAGAGGAGAGGGGTGTGTGAAGGGAATTCAGTGAATTATATGCCCACATGTACCTGGCAAACCTGCTTGTTATTTAAATTAGGAAAGAGGAAAAACAAAATAAACAACTACAATTATATCCACAAATCTTTTTGATGCTTCCTAAATGTGCTAAGCTCCCTTGGAAAATAAAAAGAGAACCTGCAAAAATTGCTAATACATTTTAAGAGGCTTCCAAAACACTTCTCATTAATTCAGCAGTCTACGTTTGTGTTCCTTTTCCAGTTTAGACTGTTTTCTCTCTGAGAATATGAGAGAAAATTATATAGCATAGTATCTTTAATACTAGCACGCCTCCTTTATCTGCAAAGCAGATCAAATAAATAGCCCTCAGAATAAGCCAAATTAAAAATAGAAAGAAACTGGTACATTAGATCTTTAGATAGAATAAATACACAAGTAAAAAACAAAACCTTTTGAAAAGCTTACTTTAGAAAAATACCATAAAACCCCAGAACATGATGCACAAAATTCCATCCCTCCAGAAAGACACATATTTATGTACAAAAAGAATGAGAAATTAGAGTCCTTTTCTATTAAAAAAAAAAAAAAAAGAAAAGCTTTCAATTACATTCTAATTCTAGATAAGTCCGAAATTTTATAAAACAGCCATTCTTAGAAAAGGGGGTACGGTTATATTTTTCCCCTCAAAACACACAGAACTATTGCACAAACCCAGTACAGACTGCTAATCAGCAATGGCTCTGTGCATGATGTGAACAGTGAGACTGCCAGCCACTAAGGTCTTTTTTATTGATGTAACACATTTCCAGCCATATGAAACAAGTTTTTCTTCTAACAAATTTTGGCCTTTCCTTTCTATGTTGTCTACCACCCGGCACTCTCTCATTTTGCACACCAAAAATACTGGGTCTTAAATACTGTCAAATTAATTGCTCCTGTTATGAATTCATTTTTATGGATACAAAGAACTTGCAACACAGTGGAGATTCAGAATCAGGAGTTGGTAGATACTCCAGAAGTCATGACATATTCCAAAAGGAATCACTATGAATATTTTTCATAAGTGATTATGAGGCTGAATCTGCTTCAGTTCAGTCTCCTATGTGTTGCCTAGAAGGCTGTGAAAGTTTTTCTGATGTCAGGGAACAGCAAAACATCTAAACAAAAATTCTATTGCAGCAGTTATTGATTTCAGAAAGGAAAGCCGTGTAAAAATTTGGAATAGGAAGTTTGTTAAAATTAACCTTTGTTAAAAGGAGAAGTGAAAAAGACAGCAGTTATAAGGCTGTCAAAAAAGATCTATTTATTTAGGTACCATCATCACAGAGGTTTAAGGGAAAATGGAGATTCATCAAAGTCTAATATCCACAGAAATTTCTGGGATTGTCAAACACAGCAAAATAGGAAAGAATACACACAAACTAGAAGAATTGTTAATAGAATTATTTCAAATTCCTCTCAAACAAAATGATTTTAAATATCCTTCAAGACCTACACATGAGAAGTGTAATAAGTGTAAATTAAGAAATATTAGGCTGGAGCAAGAGACTGAAACCAGCTATTTGTACCAAAATGCAAAAGGAAGGAGCTGAAGAAGTTGTCCTAGAGGAACTTTCCTTAATAGGCACACCTCAGAGGAATTGTCCGATACTGAAGAGCCAATCAAAGAGATAATGGGAAAAATCATGAAATGGGCAATAGCAAATTGTCCTGCACAGGAAGAATTCATCCAAGAGGTCTAAAGTAACACAAGTATGAATTTCACGTATTTTGGATGTTAGCGTAAATCAGACCAGACAACAAAGAAATGGAAGGTAATAAAGCTGAAGCAAAATCTCCATGAAATGTTCCAGGAGATTCTAAGGAGCTAAAGAGGAGTAAATTGACTTCTACAACAGATATGTTGGTAGAAATATAATAAAGAGTAGTAGAACAAGCAGGTAAATTAGGTGTAGTGGACAACAATCCAGACATTTTTGTAGATCAAGTCAAGGCCCACAAATCTATTCTTTTTTGAAAGAGTCAATGAGTGCGCTTCTAGGAGTAATCCAGGTGATATATACTCTACACCTGAACTCCTAACAACCTCCTGGCAAAGGCTCTGTTTTAAAGGAGTTTCTAAGGAGGAAAACATTAAACAGTGGAGTGTAGGTATCCAGGTATCTACATTTCAGAGACTGGAAAGGACAGAAATTAATGGCCTGTTTTCCCAATATACAAGAGTTAAGTGTGGAATCTTATAACAACAAAAAAAAAGAAAACCACAAATGCAAAAAACTAAACAAAAAACCCAAACAATAGGGAAAAAAAAGGAGAAAAATAAATAAGTGACAGCAGAGAATTGCATAAGTATCTCACAATATGGATTGACTGCATGATAAACTTCTTGATAAAATTTAATTTGATAAATTCAAAGTGATGCAAACAGTAGATACAAAGAGTGAAAAAAAAATCCTTATTATGTCTACCCTGTGATGGAAGTTAATTTACTTGTAGCCTGTCAGGAAAGAGATCTTCAAATCATTGCACATCTTGCAATGGTAGTTCTATGAAAATGTCAGTTCTGCTTAGCAGTATCTACAAAGTCAAATAGAAATTAGGAATTATTTGGAGAGCATTAAGAGCTAAGTAGAGAAAGCCTTATTGCTATTAAAGAAATCCATGACTTTCATGTAATTGTGGTCACTCCATCTCAAGAAGGATACAGCAGAACTAAGCATGATGTAGGAAGGATTATCAGAGCTCAGAAATTATTTGCATTTGAAAAAAATTAAATGGACTAGCTTGCATGGAAATGGCTCAGAGGGAATACGATAGACATATAAAAGTATGAATGATATGCAAAAAGGGAATTGGAAACTATCACTCAATGAAAAAGTGACAAGTATCCCATAGAATTTTCAACTGAAAATTTTAAACAAACCCAGGTTAGCACTTTTTTTAAATGAAATATGTAATTAAACGGAGAAATTCATCATTGAAAAATGAAATGGTATTGAAAAACTGTTAGGAAAATTCATGACAGAAGCAATTATTAAAGGGTATCAAACAAAAAGATACGGTCACAATACTGAGCTGCTCTATAGTTTGCCAGAAACTGAGAAAGAAAAAATGGGGAATTATCACCTGCATGATAATTCCTCTGTCCTTAGAGGCATCTCTGACAGGAGATCTTCCCTCTTCTTCATATGGATAATGCCAAAACCAGGAGGAATGGAGAAGATGGAAGTCAGACTTCCCCCAGCCACTGTTTCACTGACATATCTGCTTCCTGGAGCCATGACTGTCCACCAGAAGAGCAATTTACAAGAAAACTGAAGTGTTATCTTAGGTATGTCATAAAAAGCCAAGGACTAATAACCTAATAACCCATTAAACTTCATTCCTTATCTTTGCTTGTGTTGGTAAGTTATTGAGGTAATAATTAGGGATAATACTGTCACATTATGACCTAAGTGTGTATTCATGAAAGAGTATGGAAGATAAAGCATGAAGAAAAAAAAAAAATAGCCTTAATCCAAAGTTACCATATTATATTCAGATTCTGTGCCAGTAAGACTTTTCTAGTGATTCTGGAATTTACCAGTTACCTGAAAGAATTACAAGCAGAAAAAATGGATACAAATATGTTTTCACTTACTCAGTTATAAGATTTACAGGTGAAGTGAGCTTGGAAAAAAGGTGGGAGAGGAAAGAAGATAGTAAGAACAGAACTATTTTATTTAATATAATTTTACTTAAACATTCTTAAAATAATCTAGGATTCAAGCCATGTTCCTTAAAATGGATTTAAAACTCATTCTCTCCTCTTCCTCCATTAATTCCTATTAAAATGATAAATATAAATATAAATCCTCATCAAATGTGTAAAGCCTTTTCTTCCATGCCTCAGGTAGACTGTATGTTCTTCACTAACTGGAATGCTCAATTTTATACATATATCAATATGCATTAAATATCTCCAAAGTCTTCTCTCTTTAAAAGAGGAAGGTAAATTTTGGACGTTTGTTCCATGAGGAACTGAACTATTAGTTTTGTCAGCTACAGCTGATGTGTCAAAAAATAATTTTATTCAAATGAAAAGTCAGCCAAGCTTCATGTAGGCTTGGGCAGAAGATTATAAATCATAGCAGGAATTCAGGCTACCCAAGAACAATATTTCTTTATTCTCTTCTGGATGATAAGTCATTTGTACAAAACAAAGGCTAAGTAGAGAGCCTGTAATAAACTAAATAGAGAAAAAAAAATATCAGGACTACCTAGTGCTGAAAACTCATGTTTCCTTGACACTATGCAACCCAGCAAGCATTCTTGATTAGGAGGCTGATAACTGTGGTAAAGCTTCTGGTTTTAAAAGCAAGCATGAAATTTCACAATTGGTATCCATGCACCAAACACGGTGCGTATTTTTTTTATATTTTAAATCTGTGTATAACTTTTCAGGATGGTTCAAGAACATAAAGTGTTGTGATCAGTCCTGTTGCCAACAGTCCTTCAGTCCAGGCTCATGAATGCACAAGTTGTATTTTAAAAAACTTAAATCATCTGCATGAAACAAATAAAGAATATTTATTCTTTAAGTAGCTAATAGCTATTGTTTATAGATGAACCCTTCAGTAGGTGTCTTATTGCTTAAAATCCCTAAACACCTCAAGGAAATGCTGTTAAAAGAGATTTATAGGCTGGGTGCTGCTTAAACATTGTTGCAGCAAGTCAGTAGGATGGGCTGCAAAATACAAAGCAAAATTTAAAAATGTGTCTAAGAACAGCTTTCAGAGTGTTTAAAGGAGTAAGGGACCAAAGGCCCAATAAAAAAATAATTTTAAAATTTCTATTCCCTACTAAAATAACAACCATCATGGACGGGGTATCTGCACAGGGTACTAGGACCAAATTTCTCACTGGTGAACTTGTCAGCCCTCAATACTGCACAGCTTCTCCTGGAATTTATGGTAAAATGTTTAGAAACTAAGTTTGTCTTTAAATAATATTTTCAATATATAACTGATATAAAGTTGTTTCATGCTCTTTTACCAGGTAGCAGCTTCAGAAGATTTTTAAGCAATGGTGAAAATTTTACTCCCTTTAAAAGAACAATGTAAATAAAAATCTGACATACATATTAAGAAGAATAATTGGGCCACTTCCTGCTAAATTAGAAAGAAGCAACTCTGAAACTACACTTCTTTTGTTCTGATTTGAGCTTTCCTACACCAAATTCACCAAACTGTGCTAGCTTTGCAATATTTTTCAGTCTCTTTTTTTGTTTTGAAGATATTTCTATCATGATTCAATCTAAGAGAATGTATTCCTTAGAATACGTAGTTGCATTTTTAAGTCCTGTGCACATAACAAAAGCAAATCTTTCTTCTCAGATTAAACAATTTGAAAGAAAAATCATCATGTATTTGAGTAAATAGCAGATTTTTCATATGTGGTAGTTCTTATTTGTAGCATATCTCAAATGCTGTTTCTACAGAAATAAATGGAATATAGGAATCCAGTCTCAGGGCAACAGGCCTTAATTATTAGTCACTTTTGGCCAATAGTAGAGGAATTGCCAGATAATAAATGATAGCAGAAGATGGACAAAGAGAGTTCTGCAGTTTTCTAGTTCTGTCAGTCAAAACCAAAAATAGCTGTCATACACATTTATTAAGCCATACATGAAGATTAAGGCAGTAGGAATGAAGTGCAAGAACTGGGGTTTTTTTCTATTACAACTTCAGAATTTTGGAAAGAAAAAGCAGGCTTTAAAGATCACATTTCTGCAGTACATACTTTCCACTATTTCCATACATTTTACCTTTCTAATCTGTGAAATACAAGAACAAAAAAAATCCAATTTCCATGTTGCTCAGTGCTACAGATGCTGCTGCTATGGAAACTACCCTTCATGTGCCAGAAATGAAGACATACAGTTGATGTACAGTTACTGCAATGCAAAGCAGCATTACTTTTTAATTTTTCCATTAAAAGTCTAATATAAATGCCTAAAACATTGCTTCAATGCATTATGCATTCTTCTACTTCCAGTGAACTCCATCACACTTTTGACTACAGAACGTTGTGAGAGATTTCCATGGAGCTGTCAGTTCATTGTCTGAGGCATACAAAAGAACATTGTGTAGTGGAAGTTGGAAAACACAGGACTCTATAATAACCTGCTTGTTTAGAAAACTGAAATGATGACATTTATGTAATAACAGCTCTAGCTGGAACCTATGTATCCTTGAAAAGTAAAGTAAAGGAATAATGAATGTAGCTGTTTCCATCATAAGGAGCATCTGGCCTAGCGTGAAGCTCAGGGATAAAGAGAAGGTGACCTCTTCTCCCCCAGGTTATATTTTGAGCTTGGACTTCTTTTCTCCACTTTTTTAAAGGTCACTGTTCACATGTCTCCTGCAATTTTCAACAAATTTTGGTTTCATCTCTCTAATTCATTCTATGATAAAATTATGAGAATGAGTGGGCCCTCATCTCTCGGCTGTGCAGACTCACTCTTCTGGGAGAAAAGTTTTAATTATTAGTACTGACCATATTCTACCACACTGTTTAACTGTTTAGATTTTGTTCTGTTTCTGTGCAACATCTTCCTAAACCATGACCAAAAACTACAGTTATCTCTT
The DNA here is from genome assembly GCA_034509185.1 of Euphonia xanthogaster. NCBI lineage: Eukaryota > Metazoa > Chordata > Aves > Passeriformes > Fringillidae > Euphonia > Euphonia xanthogaster. The sequence continues at coordinate 12,015,852 of JAYDZK010000268.1, read as the reverse complement.
CTGAATTTCTCTACTGAATTTCTATAGCAAAATTCAAGAGAAACAATAATAAAAGGCAAAGAGCAGTCCTGAGAGCCACAATCAGTCTTATTTATTCAGGAACTGTTGAAAAGTTAAAAAACCAAAATTATAACACAGGGAAAAGTGATGAAAAAGAACTCCCATAGTGACTTAAGCCACAGGTATTTCTGCTTTATTTTTTCCCATGCTCATGAAGAAAAGACATTTCTTCACTGTTTTCAGAGAGTTTGAATAAGAGATGGAAATCTGAATGACAATAACTCATACTTCTATGAAAAAAAACCATTTTTTTAAAATATGGTTCTAGTGAGCTCCAAATTCAGGCTTGTGGGTGTGTTTTTATAAACACAATTACACTGGTGAAGGACTGTGTGCTCCCCACCCCTGAACAATTAACTCACTAAAACCAAAGGATGAAGATCCAAACATGACAGGCATATCAATGGGGCTATAGGTTCCTCAGCACCTAAGTGTCAAAATGTCCAGACAACAGCTTCTCTAACTCAACCCCCAGAAATGGTACCATGATGAAATCCTCTGGCCTGTGAATAGCAGAGGAGTTTTAACACCGGAGTAAAGGCAGGAAAAAATAACAAGACTGGCTGCATTGGCAATGGTGCTGTCACAAACTGCAGTCAGGTGCAGGAGCTGGAGATGGGACCTCAGAGAGCTCGTGTTGTCCATAGCATGAAGTTAAATGAGCTGGGAAAGACAGAAAGAATTTAAGAGTTCTATCTCTCAATAGCACTCCTCCCACAACAGCCTCCAATAGTTTTGGATTATTAAAATTCTCACAGTGGATGAAACTGGATTTTGCTGAGAGCTAAGTTGGAAGGATGCAGAGCCTCCCTAATCCCAGTCACACAAAGCTAAACCACTCCTGTGCAGGGTGGGTTAGCAGTCTTTGCCTTTATCCTTTTCCTGAAGACGTGGAAGTATTGAAGTTTTAGCAAACCTGAACCTCCTTTTCCACTCTTCATCAGCATATTTTTGCCAGGCTTTTCTAAACCATTGTACAACACATAGAAGCTTTTGAGAATTTTAGTACCTCCTTCTACAGAGGTTATGAGGAAAGAGAAGTAAGGAGTTTTTTGAGGTCTCAGTGACAATACAGCTTTCTTGCACTGGAGTGAAGAAATTGTCAGCATCCTGTCTAGATCCTGCTATCTCGGTCTGGTTCAACAACCTAGAAGGATGAAGGTGTCTAAACTACAGTTTAACCTGTGTTAGGCAGAGCACAAAACTTCATTAATACTTGGAGCCCTTTAAATAAATATTTAGACATTTAATTATTTTGTTCATTTTACCTGAATACATTAGTAAAGCCTGATAAAACTATTAGGGCTCTCTATGATTAACATACTTGAATCAGCAAAAGGTGGCAATTAGATAAAAATCTACTTGCTTTTCTGGTCTATCATGAAATTTGCATAATTTCTCAATTATTTTATCATTTGAGATATATACTAAAAGTGTTATTCTGCTTTTTAATTTTAAGCTATATTCTACATGTTTTA
>JAYDZK010000268.1:11965791-12014214 GCA_034509185.1 Euphonia xanthogaster | reverse complement strand
ATGTTTTAAATCCCCGTCTCATGAATATTTTGCGTAAAATATAAAAATATTTTTGGCTGTGCCAAATTTGTAAAAGTTTTGCTTCTTCTGCCACCAAAAGGTGCTCATGTATCAAAGATCATTAAGTGAGACTTGTGATTTTCTAATCAAAAATATATTTACAGATTTTACAGATTATATTGTAAATTAGAGCTTTTGTAGACATAATTATTTTTCTAGCAGTTTGAAATCGTTTAGCTAACTTCACACTCTCTGAGATGATGAGACTTTCCTCTGTGCTTTTTACAAAGCTAAAGCCATACCAAGGATTTCTGCTGTATAAATACAAATTATCAAGTAGATCTCAACACATAGATATGACTGGAAGTTTACTTCAGAGGATTCTGGATCAGAACAATGTAACTTTTGTTTGAACTTTAATATCAAAATATTGAATGTACAGTCAGAAGGCTGTCCATCACAATCTCAACAGAGTTACTGTCTTTATTCTCTTTTTGTATTTATTTCAGTTCAGCCTGACTTGTTGGAGCTATTGTTGAAAATAAACTCTTTAATTGCCTGGAGGAATATAAAAGATCTACATGAAGTTATACATTAGGTTCCAATCATGTAATCATCCTTTTCTTTCAGTTTCTAAGATCCATACTAACCTTAACAACATGGGAAAATGAGCCATATTCTAGAAAGAATATCACAACGAAGAGAGGAGGATAAAAGACACAATCACTCTATCCTTCCCATGAATTTGCTAATGATTTTCCAGAAATGAATGTCAGGACATACTGAATCACTGAAGTGGAATTAGGAGAAAGGAAACATGTTATTTTCAGTCCAAATCTATGTAATTTTGACTGCTGTTTCAACAGTGATGACTTCCCTTGGCTTAAATAACAGCAATATGGACCATTCCCCCACAAAAAGTTCTCTCAGTAGTTCCACAGCTGATGCTTTAATGGCACAGGGTTTTTTATTGTGCTACTGGACTAACAAACTTCTGTGGACGTGACTGCATGGTCTAAAACATTTGGCCAAAAATGGGCTCTGTCCCATTCTGCAGGTTCTGTTGCTCCATGCCAAAAAAAGATGCAAAATTGGACTTTGTTGCCTGCAAGGCTATGAAAGCAATATTTGTCTGACTTGCCTATCAATAAATACCCTCAGCTGTTGGAAAGATTATTATGACAGTGCCATGGCTGTATTTGGGGTCTGTATCTGTGTTTTTTGAGTGGGTTGAAATTTGCTGGCTCTGTGATGGGTGACAATGTATGCAAGAGACTGTACTATCAACCTGACATGGAGTTAAATATTAATAGATAAATCTAAAAAAATGAATGTTAGAATAACTGAGATAAAAATGTGAAACTTTAATCTGGTCAGAACATAACAACGTGATTCTCAAAGAGAAAGACAAACCTTCCAAGGGGTGTAGAAAGGAAACATAGAAAAACATCTATAATGTCCCCAAACTAGTAAATATATTATTAGATTCCAATGAAAGATCTCCTGCTAAAGTAGGATTATACAAACATTATCTGAACTCTAAGAAACCCCACTCAAAGAAGACAGAAATGACCTTTTTATTTTCATGACACTTTTATGAGGCTTGTGTATGATGGAAGCAATTCAGCTTCAAAAATGCCCTGAAAAGATATGTCCTAAACATTTCCAAGGAATAATGATACATCTAGCAGAAAAGACAAATGGATGTAAGAGCTGTTGCTCTTACAGGAGGTCAGGGAAGAGGTTCAGTAATTTCAAATATAAACAAATGAATTGTCTTTGAAATTAACATACCAGGAAAAAATCCACAAAACCCCAAAATAACATCAGGTTTAAAATACTGAGTTGTAAGGAAATCTGTTATAGTTTGGCCTTTGTGAATTTGATGTCTTTTTTATGTAAAATAAAGCAATTTCTGGATATGCATCACAATATTAACTGTTCAAGTAGAGATGCACACTTTCAGGGGCAGCTTGTTATAAAGAAATAAATTTAGCAAAGTTATACTAGGAAAATGAGACTGAAATAGGTCATCAACTCTCCAACAATTATGCCTGAAGTCCTGCTAAATGGAACAACATGCGAATTTAACAGCTGCCTTCTGATTACCAAAAGTTATTACAGTTTTGATTTTTTTCTTTTAGTGTGAGTTGTTTGGATTTTTTTTCTTTTTAACAAAGAAAAAAACCACGAAAATGTTTAAGCATATTCTGTGTGTAGAAAAAAGTATAATCCTGACAATGATTAATTGATGCTATGGACGAGAAAGCATCTAAAGCTCAGAGGACTATGGTGGTGAAACTACAGTTCATTTAAAAAATAAATAAATAATGAGACTTCATTAGCTTACACTGAAGTGGAGAAACTTAAAAGTCTTCTCTAAGTTAAAAGTTGTAACAAAGAAAGCAAAGGAAGCAAAGAAACAAAGGAGCAAAGGAAATGGAAGAATGTCTTGTGAAATTAAGCAGTGGGGTTTTTTTCCTTCTTCCCGTCTTTGACAAGGAGGAAGTCAATGAAAATGATAGACTGATGTTCAAGAAATATAACTTGATTATTCTAGCAGCAGTGAAAGGGAAATGCTGCAAATAATTCATCAGAATACCAGAGAATCAAAAAGATTTTAAAAAGAAAAAGGGAAAAAAAAGCCCATGACAATATACTGTATATTCTGGCATGATAAGTTGCCTCACACAGCAGAGAATTTATCCAAGCTGTATGATACATCTCATTAAAGGAGCAACCACCAAAAGTAACTTCTGATTTGCTATGTGCTGCTCAATCTATCAAAACCCAGCCTCTTCATACTTGTAATGCTGCCACTAAGAAAAGTGGTGAAATATGTCACCTTATTTTGAAATACCTTACAGCAAAATAATGTATTCCACATTACAAAGTACTTTGTTTGCTGAACGGCAGTGCGTTAACTACACTCAGCATAAAATGCTGCAGTAAACAGGGTTATTTTCCACTGGTTTTTAGTGCACAGTGATGGGTGTATGCCAGCCCAATGCTTCTCATCTGACATGGCAGATAAATTGACAAAAATCTTTAGGATGCCTGATTAAATTGATAGATTAGGAGGTGTTCCACAACACAGGAATAAGATGCAACAGTACAACTTTACTAGATTTAAGAAATGAAAGAAGGAGAGGAGCTGTACAAATAGATTAATTATAGTACCCACTCTTTCACACAGTCCTACATTTTATTTTCTATTTCAATACTCAAAAGAGGAAAGGAAAGAAAAACATTTTGTTTACCCAATTGATAATGTTTATTTCCTAGAAATAGAAGATAATGTGTCAAGTGAATGCTACTGAACTATGTGGCCTTATAGAAATTTTGAGAAAAAGTTAGCACAAAACTGTTCAGTGGGAAAGTAATTTCTATTCTGAAATTCTCAGAGCTGCAGAGAGTAATAAAACTTGTATTACCAAAACAGGAATTAAAAATATAAAGAGCCACAACCTTATGAGCTTATAAACAGTGTGAAACAAAAAGCTGCACATTAACAGAGATCTCAGTGAAGTGTCCAAGCTTCAAATGTTCACGGCTACAGCCTTTTTTTTAACTAGAAAAAATCAAGTAAAATAAAATAAAAATCATTACCTCAGTCAAGAGTCGTGTTTATGCTGCCATCAGAGATGTGACTGCTTCCTGGGAAAGCAGAGCAGGTATGCTAACTTAGCTTATTTGGGTGGCTGAACACAGCCCAGCTAGCAGCCCCAGAAGCCATGAGGATGAATGATTACTTAGATAATACACCTGTGGCAGGTGTTACTAAGGTTTCAAGGTGTTTGCCATCTGAACCAAGTAGCCCACATTTACATGACCTAGGCCAGAGGTTCATAATTATGATTTCGTTTGTTTCCTCATCAAATTTTTGTCTCTAGCCTTGTGGTCTTAAAACCAGCCCCGCCACTCATCAAGATTTGTTATACTGTTTAAAAAGGAGCAAGCCATAGATAAGATGCAATTTAGGAAGAAATTTTTAATAACCTCTCAGCTGTTAATTGCTGCTTCCCAAAAGAGACCAGAGACAAGAGTGTATGTGTATGAATGTTCCTCCTCCCCTCCATTCCCGGGAAAAAGCTGACACACGTCCCAGCTGGTTAGCTGCCATTGCCAAGAACATCAAAGAGGAAATGCACTTGCACAAACAGCTTAGATGACACCAGACAGCTGGGGTTTGGCTCTTCCTTTTCCTTCCATTTCTGGTAGCTGTGCTTACCTCCAAGGAGCAGAGCTCAGAAGGAGAGCTACTGTTGAGTTCTGTTTCATTCAGTCTCTCAGCATCAATCCCCATCCCTGACATTCCCAAAAGGCTGCTAGGCTTAGGCAGGTATCTTCCACCCACTGTTTGTGCCTGACAAAAAGCCTGTTGACTTGGCAAGCTAAAATAAGGCTTAAGACATAATGTAAATGCTTCTCTGATCATATAAAGCAGGCTTTTGACTGGAGCAGATTAATATTTATTTAAAAGTTACAGTGCAGTAGTGAATTTTAGGTCAGATTTAGATTGCAACTTGTTACATTTAGAAAATTAAGCCTCGCAACAAGAAATCCATTCAGCCATGTTTCTTGTGATAAGTATGAGGGACATGTCCTCTTTTAAAATAAATTTGGACTCCTGTAAATGCTGACATTTCTCCTTCTCCTGCCAGGCTTTTCTTTCACTGAATGACTTGTTCACACTACCTAAATGTTTCTCTCCCCCAGTTCTAGCCCATATTTTAGTCTTTCTCATGTAGTTGAATCTATTCTTATCAATGTCTCTGATGACTGCTCCACAGCCAAAATTCATCCCAGTTTTGACTGGTCAGACATTCTCCAGCAGCTTTGTGATTTACTTTGAACAGCAGAATTCCAAAAGCCAATGTCCTAAAGACATCACACGTGCAGAATAGGCAGCTTTTGATCACAATTCTGCTCCAAGCAACATTTCAGACAATGGAAAAAGTTCAGCATATCCAAGGTGACTCTTAATCCTCCCCGTATGATCACTGTGATCACTACAGACAGCCAGGACAGGTCTCCACTTTCACATTCTTGTAGATCCACCTTGATAACCTAAATGTTTCACATCCTTTTTCTCCTGCATCATGAAGGAAGTAATCTCTAATCCATCCTTTCAGGTAAAATGATCGTTTTCTTCGGTCTTGACTGCTTGGATATGACTTCCACAAATTTGGCCGCTATGCTTTTAGCATCTTAAACAAAAAACTTGTCTTCCTTCATCAAGGGAGCTCAAGAAGGGGCTACAAATGTTATGCTGGTATATCTGTGCTTAAATTAGACCATCTTCAGCATCCTCCATCTCGCTACCAGTTTGCCCTTCTCTTCTATGTCAAAGAGGAGCTATTTATTCTCATATTCCCAAAGACACCACTGCCATCACTGATTGAGTACAAGGCTGACTATTCTCTTGTTACCTCCCATCACTTAAATCTTTAAAGTATCTTTATCCTTTTCTGGATTAGAATAGCAGCAACACTTTAAACTGTGACAGTCATTTCTAGAGTGCTCATCTGAAATGCAGGCAGATGTCCCAGAGAACATATTTGCAAAATGATTAGCTCTGGAAGATTTGAGCTGCAAAAATGTCTGGTATATGATTTGGAACTCTCTACATTACAGAGACAGCCAAAACTCTGGGATCAAACAATGTCATAGAAGCAGGAAAAATAAAAGGGGGTTAGTTTAGTTCTAAACAGGAGTAACGGGCAGACTGACAATCACAAGTGCAGAGGAATCCTATGAAAACTTTTGCAAGAGCATGAGGAACCAAAGAGCGATGATTTGAAGGAGTTAGGGAGGAAGAAAATTGGAAAAGGTTTTAATTGACAGGGTTAGAAGTGGACCATCCATTAATGAATGCTTTCAAAATTTTACTAATTAGTCTTCTTTCCTTCCTTTTCAGGTCCCACCATTCCTCTGCAGATAGAAAACAAATATCCTGGAGCCAAGCAGGTATGATTCCTGTGTTGCTCTGTGCCAGAGAGTCCAGAGTTCCCACAAGGAAACTTGATCCATCATAGACAAGGGCTCTTGACTGACAAGAATACAGTTTCATAAAGACAAAAAATGTCACTAAGTCAGACTATCAAATTGTCTGGAAACTGAAGCAGACCTTTTATTATATGTTTGTAGACTGAGATTCTAAGAACTTTACTACTAAACTCTCTGATTATTGATGGGCAGTAACTTAAACTTTGCATGCATGATTTACACTACACCGAGTTTCAGTAAGTTTCTATAAAATACTTTGTTCTGTTCAATAATATTAGTTCTAAATTCTGTGCTTCAAAAACACCTTAATTTTCTTAAACATAATAGCAACCTCAATTACATTTTCCTGATAAACTGACATGTAACAAAAAGAAATCTGTAGAAGGAGTAAACCATATAAGCACACCAAGATGCCACTTGTTTTAATATATTTAACTTACAATATATACCACAGCTTTATTTTAAGAAGGGGTATCTTTAAATCATATCCTTTATTACAGCATAAAGTATTCTCTGCAGATTTTCATTAAAAATAAAGAAGAATAATAGATGATATTACACCATTAAAAAAAAAATACCCAGGGAAGGTGACAATCATATTGTCATTAAAAAATGTAGCAAAACTACCCCTTTAATAGAATCACAAAATCTTCCAGACTGGAAAAGGCCTCCAAGACTATCAAGTCCAACTTTTTGGTGACAATTAAGATCATTGGCTAAAATCCAGTTTGTAACACAAAGATATTTAACTAGTTATCACCTCCATGCTTTAAGAAAAAAAAAAGAGAGAAAGAAATTTGTCTACAACTGAAATCCTTTTTTCCAGGAGCCCCATGGGAACAAGACAGTGCATTGTTTCTTAGAAGGTGGCTTTTAAAATTCACTGTGACTGCTGTATATTATGATTGGCTCAGGCATTTGAGCCAGCATACAATGAATACAGTTGTAATTTTTGCAGTCACAGAGCAATGAATGTTCCATGTTATTTTGCTTGTTGCCTATATGTAGAGAGCAATTTGTGTGGAGAACATTACTGTATCTGTCATGTTCCATCCGAAAGCACTGATGCAGAACTGCTTGGAGACAGCAGCACTGTGGTATTGATGCTCATGGCAGAAGAGATTTAGATACCATGAAAAGCTAATGGTGTTAACTAAAGAATTCTTCAATTCACTTCAGCAGAAAGGAAACATTTAAAGGAGGATTAGTCTTAGAATAAATGACAAAAATTCAACACATTGAAATTGTGCAAAGTGCATATTGTAGCAATTATGGGGACTTTTTGATTCAGTACTGACGAGCCAAATTATGGCTGTTCTGTATATTGCTCTACAGCATAGACAACTGCCTTTACATGGGATGACTTCTTATTTTAAGGGCTGCTATAAAATTATCTTTGTGCTTTAAACAAACATTCTGCAACTGTGCACAGAAAGAAGCACCTGGAAAAACTCCCAGTTCCTTTTTTAGCCTATGCTTACTCATCCTAAAACATTTCTCTTCTCAATTTCTCGTCTGAGGTGGGCAAAGGAGGTAAAACCAAATTAATTTTGCTGCTTCTTGTTTGGGCTGGAGAGAAATGACTGCAATAAGGAGCGACAATTCTGATATGGTGAAGTCTGCACCATATCAGAAGGAAGTTACACTCCCCCCGTGCTGGAAGTGATGGTCCAAAGCAGTCTGCAAAAAAAAGTGTTTTAAAAGATGAAAAATAAAAGGTGGAAGGAATGTCCTGCTCTGTCCTGACTGATAGGAATCCTGACCTTGGACAGTGAGGGCCGGTTAGGAGTGAAGTGCCAGGTTCACAGCACACCCAGGACTGGCCCTGCTGTGTCACAGTGACCTGTATTCTCTCAGCACATCTGTTCCAGGAAGGAAAGAAGTTTTGACTCTGTGTTGAGTAGGACTGTCATCAATTCACAAATAAGTACTGCCTAAGAACACGAGGTTAATTAAGGACTTGGAACTGAAATATCCTGTCTCTTAACAAAGGCATCGAAATGTGGTATTCCTGCTCTGCTTTTCTTTTAAAGGACAATACAATTTGACATGCATTTATTATAACAAATATGCGTAGGTATGTAGACACAAACGTCCATATAAATTTAGTCAAACTCCAGAATATTAGAATGAACAGAGACGAAAACAAAGAGCAGTAACTCTTACCATGAGAGGACTCTCTCTCAGTCCTACATTTGAAATACTGTGGAGGATATTTTCTCCCAGCTGTATCAACTATTTCCCATTAAAGCAAAGCTATGCACTTTCAAATATCACCAGGGGTTTATGTGTGTCTCCTATTCACTTACAGCTCAAATTTGCTCAGTTTACAAATGAAAAACATGTCTCCTTCTATGACTTGGCAGCAGCCAATCTGAAGCTGGGACTCCAAAACAAATCTACTTTTCTTTTTTCTTTTTTCCTTCAGTTATATTGCACTCCTTCAAATTCTTCTGTTCCTTTTTGTGACATTCATCTTTAAGACCATCAACAATGACTCAGATGCTGTACTAGGTCCAGGATTTTTGTTTACACAGTATAATTCTCAGGCTATTATTCAATACACTCTACAGTGAATAACAATATACTCACACAAATAAATTAGATGGGGTTTAGATGGTTCCTGTTATTGCCATTACTATCTCAAGTACTTGCACATGAGAATAGGTGCCTTGTTCTTACTCTAGTTTATCTTCTACACCTTCTATATTTAATTCAGGGTTCCCAGTAAGACTCCTAAAAATTATCTGTCTCCAAAATTTTCTTTTACTCTTGTACTCTTTACATGATAAAATTGTAACATCTTTGGAGAGACATTTCATTTTTTATAAATAACACAAAGGAACTGTGATCTTTGTTTGAAGCATGTAAACAACAAAGCAACAGAGAAGAAATGTAAGTATAGCTAGAGGATTTTATGTTTTTTGGCAAAAAAGAAGATGGAGAAAAATAACGTGCAAATGTGCTGTGCTGCAGTTGCTTCAAATAATTAGATGATTCTGCAAACGGTGGCTTTGAATAAAAACAAACAGGAATTTTTCATATCATCTGTCTGATTCTTGTGACAAATTATCTCCTTGCAAACATTTTTGAGTATTTATTTGGGATGCTCTATGTTGATTAATATTTTTCATTCCATTTGTGTAAAAATATCAGTTAATATTTCATACTTTCTTCTGCTTCTTTACTTCTTTGAACTTATTTTTAGATATTTGCCTATTCTCTTATGTGTCTTATCAAATAATATCATTCAGAAATCAAACCTTGTGAACTTCAGCAGAAAACTATGTTCAACCCAATTATACTTTCTGTAAAAATACTCCTTTCTGAACAGGTTTTTTGCAGGTAATTTTAACCACAAAACACCACCAATGATTGCAGTCTGCTACTGCCAACTACAATGACATGAAAAAATTCCAAGAGTCAGTACCAGATCAATTTAAGAAAAGCACTCAGGAGGGTGTAAAAGGCACCCACCGGGGGTTGACTAGCACTTTAAGTACTACAGTTGAGTAGGGAGCATTTAAATCTATTTTCTTTTGACCTATAAAGACTTCTAAGTGAAGAACAAAAAGCTTTTCAACAGGTACAATCTTTATACATTAATTTTCTGGTGCACCAAGTCTTTCCAAGAGACATCAGGGCAAATGTTTCAAATTAATGGAGGGCATACTGTGGTGATTTGCATCATCTGACACACACTGAGGACAAGTAGCCAACATTTCCTAGAACCTAGACTAGTTGAGCAAAAATATTCAATTTAGCTCTTTTGAAATCCATCACAAAGATGCACAGCATAGATAAATAAATAGCCAGGCTAACAGACAAGTTAGCATAGAAACATCTGTACAGAAAACTGTTCCATTTAATAGCAATTTGTCAAGAAAATTGTGTCAAATGTGGTATAACCACAGATGAAGTCAATATAAAAGAGACTTCATCTTTGTTATCAGAGTATTAGCAGGACATAGGCATTTATTACTTTTATTTCTGAGGTGGAATAGAACATTTCTGTTTTGTCCTGTCTTTTTTTAACATTCCCCTTGAAAATAATTATAAAACTATCAAATGATCAGAATTCTTTAAAAGAAAAATTGCACTATTTAGGCTAATGTAAAGGAGATATTGAAAAACCAAAAACTCCATCAAGTAAAAAGCATATCCAAGTAAAGAAAACTCTCCAGCTACATTTATCAACCACTGAAAGTAGATTTGGGAAACATCAGGGCTATGCCTGGAACTTTCAGCTGGTGAAATGCCAGGAAGAATTGCTGGTAGGTACAACAGCAGTGCTGCACAGTGCAACAGTGCTTATTGCAGTGCAGTAAGAATTGGCAACTGCTCATAGGAGCCTGTAGGGTTATATTTACAGGAAAATGAATATGTACTGAATGAACTAACTTAACCTTCTAGAGCTCAAGAACTAAGTCATCTTTATAATAAAGCCACATTCATCTTTGTAGATAAAAAGCTGGTGTTGCAAGAAGACAGAAGAAGCAGAAAAGTTAGTGACAAACAAAGGGGTGTCAACCCGAGTAAAATGACACTTACAGCATCTACCAGCTAGATTAAGAAAAGGATTTTTTGCCTCATAGGCAAAATAGAGCTACCAATCAAGAGAAGCATTAAAAAAATGGAGCAGCCAATGAAATAATGCGTGATTGTGTAGACCAGGATAAGAAATAAATAAAAACAATGTTTAGAGACACAATAAATGCCTTTTACTTGATTCACTTTGAATCATGCAGGAATCCTTTCTCTTTTCTCCACAGAGCCAGGGAGAATCCCTGTGAGTGATCTCCAGATCCCTTGGCATCATTTGCCAGGAGCCAAAATGAGCACACCCCACTTCAGCCTGAGTCTAAGCTCCATGACCTGTCCCCTGCACTTCAGCATTTTACTGTATCAGTGATTTGATATGATAGCAAGATGCAAATGTTTCAGTGTTCTTAAAATGGGACCAGAAACAAAGAAACTGGTGAATCTTTTTAAATGTTTTCTTGCACTTAACCTGATTTTTTTCAGTGCATAATTAAAATTTTACAGCTACAAGTTTCATAATAAACATTTTTCACGGCCTGTGCTGGGATGTAAATCACATCTAATAATTAAGTCTGAATTTTGCAGTTAAAAAACCCTACATGCTTCTGAAACTGAATTACTCAAAAAGCTGATATCAGGTCATTACCAGTACATTTTTAAGCAAATCATTAACTTCTACAGTGCATGTACTGATGCTCAAACTTTGTGATTGCTGAGTGCATTTATTAGACTGTAAATTTCATTCCTCATAGCATAAAAATTATGGGAAGGTTTTTGTAAACTTGTGGGAGCTATGTCTTTTTCTGTGATGGCTGGATGATTCTAAAATTTTTGGTTTTTTTCTTTCTATTCCATAATTTCCTTTTCATTTCAGATAGTGATACTAGAAGTGGAGCAGTTAGGAGAAGGCAGAGATGCAGAACAATATGGAAGATATTAAAAGCTTTTTTTACTGGGCAAAATTAGGTTGGTCAGAAAATATTGTCCCATACTGACTACTGGAAATTGTGCTAACGAGAGCTGCTGTGTTTGCTTGGTACTGCAGTGCCTTTTCCAGGGGTCATCAAGGTGGCAGAATTCAACTGGACAGAGTACAGGAATATAACAAGTAGGAAACAACCCTGCCAGGGAAAAGGGTGTAAAGGGTTTCTTGCATTTCTCCAGTCAAATGATTATGAATAAACAGTACATCCTCTCTAGAGGAGCTCCTGATGCATGCATTCAAAAGCTTCACTGAACTTTTTCTGTAGATAAATCATGCTGACATATTTCTCATAATTTTTCTGTTACCTTTATCCAGATATATTACCAGATATAGGTGAGTAATGTATCTCTTAATAAATATGCATTCTGGCAAAAACCACAAAAGCTCTCAGGAACATTCATGATAAAATAATGCTGATCAGTGCCGACTTTTCACTTCAAGGGACTTCTGCATTCTATAGCAGGACATTCAAAGCAGTACTTAGTCACCAAAAAAAAATCAATTATGGAAGTGCTGCTCAGGTAACTTGCAAAAAGTTGTTAAACTTTACACTGATTTCAGCAGAGTTTACCTTAACTTTCTGTCACTGAAATGTGACATAATGAATATGCTTAACTTGTGCTCTTCATCACAAACACACACACAGAAAAAGCACTATTCTGCCTCCTCAGCTGGACAAGACAGAAAGCCCTAAGAATTACAGCAGAAAAGCAGCACAAGTGTTTGTTGAGCCCTGGGTCTGGGTAGCTGGGTAGTGCAGGTCTGGCTGGTGAAGCCTGGCAGTCACTCAGAGCCCCCTGCCCTGCTGCAGCCTGACGTGTGATGAGCCTGCCACTCAACACTCTGCACAAACAGCTCCCCAGCACCCTCCTCAAAAGGCTGTCTCAGGAGCAAATGGAAACCCAAACCAGCTCTGGAACCAGACAAACCTGAAGAGCCCAGCTTGAGAGCACATACAGGGAAAAAAAAACTGAATTGCCAGATTTTTTTGAATAATAGCAAAATTGAAAGTGCCTTGGGTACATCCAAGCACAGCTGCAATAGCTAACTTATTAATGTCTTTTCATTGGCAGCCACATCTAAACAACCTGCAAAAGAAACTTTAACAGCTTCTCTTGTCATAAATGATTCAGCTGAAAGATATACAACCTTGTAAGCCAGGTGGTGAGATGTAGAAGAGGCTAAATCCTGCATAGGATATTTGGGGGTTTTTCTGGGGGTTTTTTTCAGGCTATACAGAGAAGCTCTATCATTGGTTGATGTAAATAACTCCCAAGGGCCTTGAAGAAATGTATATTCATATCAGGAAAGGTATTTGTTTCAGACTCCCTTGCAGAACTTTTGTTAAGGAGCTACCCATAGGATTAAAAGTATCAGAGAAATTTGGTGAACTTGAGTGAAATGAATATTTTAGCTAGATGAGTTATTAAGCCCTTATGGAATAGATACCTTCCTATGTCCAACAAGAGCTTTGAAAATACAAAAAATTGCATTACTAAAATTATAATCTCATCCTTCTTTCAGCATACAGGTCCAAAAAGAGAAGCCAAAGATTCTCTCTCTCTTTCTTCCATTAATTTTACCAAAATTGCAATGAGAAAAAGAACAGTATAAATGAGGTAACAGACCACTGCAGTTAAAATCACAGCCACTAACAAAAAAAAAAAAACCCCAAAGAATAGGACAAAAAAAAAAAAAAAAAAACAAGAATAATTTGTACCTGATTGTAGTTTTAGTTATTATCAACCTTGCTGACTCTTAGATCCTATTTAAAAATATTTCATGTTTTGGAGGATATCTAAATAAGGCTCTATTTTTCAGTGACCAGCAATGACTCTCTCAGGCCCTCCTTCTTGTCCTCTTGCTTGCTATCAATAGCATCTTCCAGATTCACCCTGGCACATCAGATGAGTCAGGACAAGCTACTGGCCAGCCCTTCCTCCTTGGTGAGGAAGTAAATCCAAGATCATGATCAAAGTATTTGGGAATAAACTAGCCTGGATTTGTTGTGACGTTTTTATTCTTCTCTAAATGAACACAACCTTTATTGTCAAAAGGCTGAAAAAGACAGAAAACACCCAGTAAATAACTCACTTGTAAAACAAGACAGAGAACACAAAGTGACTCACAAAAAAGGGGTTCTACAAAATTTTAAGTTATGGGGAGAAGCAAGGATGAACATTTCTACTTAACTTTGCCTTCCTATTCTTAATATAATGCAAATTAGTACAGAAATAAGGGTTAAATCATGGTTTGGCAATATTTTACTCATACTTTTAGCACATAGATTATATCTATAAATAAATTAAATATCAGGTTGTTGCTTTATAATTGAACAAGAAGAAAAGCAAAGGTATGGATTTTTTTTTTTTATTTTTTTTTTCCTTCTGTTTTCCCCCTGCATTTGGTAAGAAATCTATGCCCATTAATCTTACTGGGTTTACATGACCATGTTTTGGTAGTGGGAGGATTACAGGGGTGGCTTCTGTGAGAAGCTGCCAGAAACTTGCTCCTGTCCAGCAGAGCCATTCCCAGCTGGGCTGGCACAGCTGTGCTGCTGGCCAAGGCTGGGCCAATCACAAATGCTGGTAACACCCCTGTGATAAGATCTTTAAGGAGGAAAAGAGAATATTATTGCACAGATATAATTGTGGCATGGTTAGAGCAGAGTGAGAATATGTGAGAGGGGCAGCCCTGCAGACAGCAGGGGGAGTGGAGAAGGAGGGGAGGAGGTGCTCCAGGCACTGGAGTTGAGATTGCCCTGCAGCCCCTGGTGAGGGAGATGTGCCCCTGTAACCCATGGAGGAGACCCACACCAGAGCTGCTGGATGCCCCAAAGAGAGCTGTGAACCCACGGGAAACCTGTGCTGGGACCTGCAGACCCCTGGGGAAAGGAGCCCACGCTGGAGCAGGTTTTTTGGTAGTACTTGTTACCCTGTGGGGTACAAAAGTTGGAGCAGCCTGTCCTCGGAGAACTGCACCCACTGCAAGACTGGCTACTGCTGTAGCAGTTCATGGAGAACTGCTGCCTGTGGGATGGGCTCACACTTGAGGAGTTCATGGAGAACTTAATGGAGACCCCACACAGGAGCAGGGGAAGGACTTCTCTCCCTGAGCAGCAGCAGAAACAAAGTGTGATGAGCTGACCATGACCCCCACTCTCTGTCTCCCTGTTCCACTGGAGGAGGAAGTAAATCTAGGAAAGAGAGATGGGTCTGGGGAAGGTGTTTTTCAGAATTATTTTACTTTTCATTATCCTGCTTTGATTTTGCTAGTGATAAATTCATTTAATATCTCCAATTTGAGTCTGTTTTGCCAGTGATGGTATTTGGTGAGTGATCTGTCTGAGACCTTAACTCATGAACCTTGGTCATATTTTCTCTCCCCTGTCCAGCTGAGGGGTGATAGAGTGGCTTTGGTGGGTGCCTGGCATCCAGCCAGGGCCAGCCCACCAAACTTACTCATGCTGAGTGACAGCTATCCATATTTTGGACTCTGGGGCATGTTGCCAGATTGCACTGGAATCTGTCCATGCGCTTGGAAGCAGCAGGGTGTGGGTTCTCTGTGGCTGCATCCAACCTGCAGTGCAAAGATCTACAAAGTCCCAGGGGGATTGTGAAGAACATGGGGACCTTTCCCTGTTCACACACTTTTTCTTTTTCCTCCAGACGGGACCAAACCACTACAGAAATAGTTCTTCCCCAGGTTACTTCTGCAAACACTCATTCAGAAAATATGTGCAAGGGAGTATTGGAAAACCCTGGAAGTTTCATAGATCAGAAAGAATTAGAACAATCATTCATGTATGTTACTTTCTTCCTACAAATTATTTTACATTTTCAAATCTTTTCATCTTAAAACAAATACACACGTGACATTAAAGATAAGTTTGCTTTGGCTAAGTTTTTACTAAGGTCTTAAGATACACGTTAATAAAATGCATGGTTTGTTTTCCAATGGTATATGCAGGGCAAGAACACATTCTGTAATACATCACAGGCATCTTAAATCAATGTGACACATTGGAGTTAATTCAGTTCCTTCTATCAGCACAATATCACTAGCTCTAGGTTGCTCTTATTAGCCATTTCCCTATTTCCCGCTTTTGATCCCCAGGGAAAAATTAACAAACCAGTTTGTTTAAACTCTTCTTGAAATATTAGCTCTCCTGTTAACCCAAGTGACTCTGAAAATTCATTTGGAAAATAGAAAACATGGCATACATCTGGATGGCTGTACACTATTGTAACACACACATATTAGCTACTCCTTCTGTATTGCTTGAGGGACCAGGAATGCATTTATCTTTTATGGAAAATTCTACCTAGCACTAGAAGTAGCAAAAAATAAATACACTGAACATCGTGTAATTCCCAAGGCAAACATTAATCAGTTATGAGAAATATTATGATACAGGTATTTCAGCTCTCTTTTCCTTGTGGGACTCATAAGGTAAATAATCTAAACCATTGGATTGATTGTAGAAAGCATTTAAACCTATGATGTCAGGATATTTACGATTTGTGCAGCCAGATATTAATTTGCCAATACTTTTAACTCATGTGATTAGCTTTTTGCTATCTACACAGAGGTCGAAATGATGGTACCTTTCAAAGCTAAAACTATTTCAGTGAGTAATGTAGAAATAGTATTCTACTGACTGAGAGTTGCACCAGGACTGTAACTTATCCACAGCTAGACAGCACTACTTTCTTAGTTTATGGAGACATTTCAAACATTTGTCTACAGAGAACATTCCAAAGACAACATCTATTGACACTATAAGCATCCAAATATAAATTAGTTTTTCCTAGTTATGTACTGAAAGTTTCAGTCAGGAAATTCCACTAATGCCAACTAAAGCTTTTTCCCCGATAACATTTTTACAGGTTTTGATTTAGGTTTATTTTCCCATATACATAAGTGATCTTTCCCAGGGGAAATGTTTTATTTGACTGTATTAAAAAAAAAAAAATAATAAAACAACCAAAAAAAACCAAACAAAACACCAAAACCCCCCCCCACAAAAACATTACCTTTTTGACATTTAAAAAGGTTTAGTCTGAAATATCTAAGCATATGCTATCATGTCAATCTTTTTTCAGTTATTCTGGAAACTTTATATCCATAAAGATTAATTCATACTCAAAATTTTCCAATGTACCACAAGATGCAGAAATCTAAATAGCAGGGATGTTTCAAATAGCATTCAATGAAAAGCAGCTGTCCTTAAATGAGCTATATGTAAATATAGCAAATTAATTTAATATTTTGATTCTTGATGGTATAAAATATTGTAGGCATAATAAAAGTTAGGCACAACTGAAAAAATACACACAGAGGGGAAAATTTCATTTTCAAAAAAGCAGCCTTTCTTCTACATGATATCCTCATATAATGAAAAGTTCTGAAACATTAAATGTTTAATTTGGTTTTGCTCCAAATCAGAAAAAAAAAACAACATTAAAATGTTTTGTAATGCAAAATAGACATCTCTAGCTTTTATCCACTCCACTCATTAACTTTTGTCAAATCAGTGCTATTCATTATGGGTGAGTTTCTTTGTGAAACAGAAAATAAAACTAAAAAGTCCATAACTCCAATCCTCAAGTTGTTCAATTGCTCAATTTTGTGAAGAACCAGTACAGTTTTTCTCTTCTTGTTTTGTTCTGATCTTAGTTTTAGACATCTGGCTGGTTACTGTTTTCCAGTGGGCATTTTCTTTAATGTATGGGATTTACAACACAGAAAAGAGACTTCACCAAGTATCCAAGCACCAACATTAGGTGTGATTAACTCCTATTCAAACACAGCATCTTATCTCATAGTTAATTTGGAAAAAAAAAAAGAAAAATGTTTTTTGTTCCTGGCAAACATTCCTTATTTCCACTCTCTTTCCCTGCACTTTCTGGACAACCATTTTAATACCTGAAAGAGGAGATCATTTTTATAATCATCTACTTCAAGAGCTGACTCACTTGGAGTGACCTACCTGGGTACATCTTTCTTTCTAAACCACTTTTCACCTTTCCTTTTCCCAATTTTGATCCAACTTGCATGAGATTTTGTCCCACATGCAGCATGACATGAAAATTCTATCTGAAATCTGTAAAATGAACATGAAGTGGAGCCAGAACAGCTCTGTATTTACAGAATATCAGTACTGCCGAACAGGACACCTTAAGGTGAAAGTCAGAATTTGATTATGGACAACTTGAGATGGCCCTTATTCTACTTATTCAACTTAAAAATTATAAGATTAACCCAAAATAAATTTAGTTCAGAAAGATGTTTGGTTTTTTAACTCTTTAATTTTAAGCTTTCATATTGATTTTATGAACCCCAAGACATTTAAATGACATTCACGTTTCCATCTTTGTTTACATGGAAATCATATGAAGAAGGACAAGTGCACATGAGTGTACAGCTGAAATACATAACATAGATTTTTAGCCTTTTTCTCCTTCAGGAGAAAACTGCAAAGAGTGGTGTATTAAAGCCATAATTAAAACACATATAACTGAAAGGCAGCCTGTACACAGAGCCTGTATGTGTTGTGCTTTCCATGCTTACACAAAGCCAATTTGACAGCAAAGATTTGAATTTTAGGTGTTGACACCATCCAAGTCACCAAATTTTGTCACTGAACTGTGACCCACACTGGGTCAGTGAGGCAGCAAGAGAAAGATGTGGAGTTGAAACACCTTTTTGTGGAGTAACATTTGAAATCTGTGATTCCCACTTGTCCCACCCACAGATCTCTAATTTTCTGAGTATGGATCCAGTTTGCAGTATCCCTTCCTATTGGGCTGCCAGGGGTATTTAAATCCTAATGAAAATGTATTTATGAAAATATCGAATGAACTATAAAAAAACCCCAAATCTTGGGCAATTACTGCCCGAAAGTTCAGCATTGCTACTTCAGGCAATATTATTACCTCATAATAAAGTCTCTTGTTTCCTAAGTGTGACTAATATACCTGAATTGCTAGACATGAGACCTTGTGTTCAGCTGTGTTAAACACACACAGGCCAAATGAACTCACTTAGAAGGAGTACTCAGACTAGACTGTAAAGCAGATTTATCTGTGCTATGATTTAATATTCCATTTCATTCAGCTGCCAACTTCACAAGAATTTTTTCTCTTCTAGTCCTTGATACAAACCAAGAAATAGGGATTCACCTTTTCCCCACAGGAAACAAGTTCAAACAATAACAATCCATCCTTGGATTTTTCAGACCTGCTAGACAGTCTGCATCTATTTAAGACTTCCTAGACTCTAAACAAACAAACAAGCAGGATCAATATGCTTTCCAGAATTTTGTGCTGTAACACTTAATTAGGAACCATATTGCATCTCACTGCCTAATATTAATTAAATTAGATCACTTTTTTAATTACATACTGACTGTACCCCAAATGCCCAAGTGCAACACAGGCTAATTTGTTAATTAATACCTATTTAATTTTATCTCAATGGTTCCTATTTCATTATTACCTGAATAACATCTTTTTTACATCTTGGCTTTTTTTCACCTGCCCTTTGCCTTTTTGTTTCCCCAGGTTTGGTCTTCTCTTCCTAATATTTCTTCTACTGCATATACTTCATTCACCTGGATTGAAACTGCCTTTTTAACCTCTCACAGATTTTACACTGATTTTATTCTTGCTATTCCAGAAAAGCAAACCTCTGGCACTGACAGGATGCTAAAAGCACACAAACAAAAGATTTTATATATAAGAAAAATCTACAGCTAATAAAGTTTAGTTCTCAATGCAATATTTCTGTCTGTACTTCAACTCTTGTTGTCAATGGTAGGACCAAAGTAACACCAGTGTATAAATAAAGGAGGCAATCGTTGAAAAAACAGAAGTAGAAAAGTAGAATTGCACTAGCAACAGGCCTGGAGCTGGTAATGGCTGCTCTTATGTTTTTATTATAATTTTGAGACTTATGGGTTTGGGGTTTTTTAACATAAATTCCTTAGTATACCCCAAAGGAAATTAGAGAAATAGTAGTTATACCTCAGTAGGCAATGTGACTGTAATTTACAAATTAAAATCCCATTTCCAGTATTTTCCTCTTTACCACAATTTCTTATTTAAAAACCAAAGAAACAAACAAAAAACAACAACAAAAATCCCAAAGAACCTTACCTCAGAACTTCAAGCAAGGAAAAGCCTTCAGCATTGTATTCTAAAGCTTTATCTGTCTTATTTTGATCACTTCCTGACAATTTTTCTTACTTTCACAAAGAGCTGTTCACCAAAAAACAACAACAAAAAAACATACAAGGAAAAAAGTAAAGGTAAAACCAATTAAAATCAAAGCACACCAATAAGCTGCAGTTCAAACAACACAAAGATCTTTACTGTGAGGGTGGTGAGGCACTGGAAGAAGTTGCCCAGAGAAGTTCTGGATGCCCCAGCCCTGGAAGGGTTTAAGGCCAGGTTGGGTGGAGCTCTGAGCCTGGTCTAGCGGAAGCCATCCCTGCCCATGGCAGGAAAAGGTGATCTTTAAGGTCCCTTCCACCCAGGCCATGCTGTGATCATGCAGACTGACAAAATCAACCAAAGAAAAGTCTCAGCACAGAAAAATTTCAAGCTGGTGCTCTTAAATAGAAAATAAAAGAACCTGAAACAAATTCCCAGACTAGGCTGAAAAGCTAAGTCCCATAAATACCCTACCTATGTTAAATTTCACACTGATTACCTTTGGTTGGCCAGTAAATCAAAGAGAAACAAAATATTTTAGAAGAAAATAATTATTAAAAATAGTTACTATGTTTCCTCACATGAAGATTCTGTGTCATCTGTTATAAACACACCTACACAATAGATATGAAAGGTCCATTTAACTCATAAGAACTAGTCAGACTGTAGACAAGTGTAGAACTTTGCCAAGTGATTGTAATTACTTTGTGAAGCAGAAATGAGTGTGAAGCAACGTCCTGAAAGCCATATTATATATGTCACTTATCAAAATTAATAAAAATTCTGAAAATATAGGAAAGGTAGATGAACTTTAATGTAAAGGTAAGAGTCATAAGAAACTCACCCTGTGCCTAGGCATAGAATGAAGACACTGATATCATCTTTTACTCTTTATGCTGTTTAATATACTAAGTCAGGGAATTCACATTCTTCATTGGAAGTCAAATTGTATTTTTTTAAAACCAAACTATCTATACACACTCAATAAAAAAAAAAGTACTGTGATTTATAATATCAAACCAGGGCCTGATCCTGTATTAGACATTAAGAAGAGGAAAAGTAAAACATACCTGTAAAGAGCAATCATGCTTTGCTTGGTGCCTCTAAAATGAACCCCAAAGTTTTTTATGTTTTACATGAAAGAAAATCTTTCTACTCAATTGACCACTGTTAGAACTTCAAAGTTATGTTTTGACAGAGAGATTATAAAATAGAGGTAAAATAAGATGTTCAGCAACTACAGGTGTTTATCAAATTTTTTGGATTGAAGCTACTTTCTAAGGCAGAGCACTGTGAATATTCCTAACATTCTGCAGCCAGCCATAAAAAAAAAATCAATGTCTCTTACACACCTCTTATCTTCTGATGATCTCGTTCATCAGTTTACTTTAGAGATACTTTTGAACCCACAATTTGCTAGCTGGTTTGAAATTTTCCGTAATGAGTTCTCTACCCCTAGTTCAAAGTAAATCCAGCACTCAGGATTAGGGAGGGAATCATTTGACTACTGTGTGCACAAGGTAATTATTTCCTTTCTAAAAGTTTAACCTTGCCCTTTCAATTTAACATTATTTATATTAAATCATCAGCTTTAAATATATGGATACTACAACCAGCCAAAACATGTGGAATATAACTTTGGCACTGAAAAATCTTACTGTACTTCATTAGTCTTGTAGATGTCTGGCTCTGCTGTGTGACAAAAGAGGGTATTTGATATTGTACAGGGGGTTCAGGACCTTTATCAGGAGCAACTGAAAAATGATGGGGAAGCATTGCAGTGTTCTGATGTTAGAACCCCAGTTAATGAGAATTTTAGACTTTCTGTGCTGACAGGCACAGACCCCCAAGAGAACACTGCAATTGACCTGAGGTCATGGAGAAGGCTTCCAAAATTGATCAATAGAACTGGGATTATGGGTGTGTAGTTCGAATAGAAGTGTGCAAAACCATATGGAAGAAAACCTAGAGTTTATTGTTTTAGAATATAGTAATATATATAAAGCAAAATGGAGGTTTTAGAGTGAAAGCTAGTCCTTCTTCTTCACCTTCTTCTTCATGGGTTTGGGTGGTTTTGTGTAACTGGATAAAAAGTCCTCATTGAGAGCCACAGGTGGCTGGTTATTGGGTTAAAAGTAAAAATAACTTAGCTATCATTTCTTAATTAGACATTTTATCATTAAAAGGCCTTGAACAGAGAAATACAGCTCCATTTTTAGTTTGTTAGAGTGAAGTGTTGTAGAACTCACATTGTGAAAGTGTAATATAGATAAGAACTAACAAACATCCAAGTCTGAACAAGAAATACTGCCTCATGCATTTAATCCCAACCTTAGCAAAAGAGAAGCAAGAATGCACATTCTGCCACTGGACAGTATTAACACAATGGGGCACCTGGCTATTGCATAAAACTCTGTGTTGGCCATTCAGAGGGGAATAATGCAAAATTAGTAAAACCTTAGCATTTGTCTCACCTGCAGGGTTCTCTCACATCAGCCAACATGCTGTGAGATAATGCAATCAAAGACAGGTAAAACTGCTTTTTCTATCACTGCCCTGGTGCAGGGGGAACATTTTGAGCACTGCAGCACATTCAGGTTCAAAAGTGGGGCAAAAAGAGTAGTAGGGTAGGTAAACCCAGCTGCCTGCTCCTTCCTGAGGCACAATAGGAGGCATGCATTTCTTCTGTGATAAAATATCAATGAGCCATGTTATTCTGCATGTAGAGACAGATAAAACACTGTAACTACTTTTCAGGAGGTAGTCACTGAAAGCTAAAGAAGAATTCATTTCAGATAAGCTCACGCTGCTTTTGTGTTCCCTCCCCTTAATCATTAGAGTGATTTTCCCTAATTTAAATGGGACATCACAGGAAAATGTTAAGAGTCTTGAATGCTTGTGTACCTGCATGTCACTGTACATGAAAGGGAACTTAAGGGAGGAAAAAATCCTCGTTAATAACCCAACACAGAGGTAAATTGAAAGAATCATGCCAAGATCTGGCTTCACAGCAGTAAGACAATGCATCTCATCATTTAATGAGAACAAAATGAGAGACTATTGAGCTCTTTACCCCACCAACGTTTTGAAGTTTAGGAAAACTCTGGAGAGATGTCTGAGGCAAGAAACATATCACCCACAAGTGGTAGAGTTTCATATTAGTCCCAATTTTCATTCTTAAAATCATATGCCAATTATTCCTAATTCTGCTTTCTGGTTGTGAAATATTGTTTTATGCAGAGTAATGTGGGCTCTTTTCAATACAAGTGTGACAGCTATGATAGCCCGTGAGAAGAAATGCTTCTGGGCAGCTCAAAGCAACGCTTTCCAAAGAGTGGAAAGCATTTGCAACCTGGTCCAGCATCCTTCCAGACACCACCAGGGAGGTAGGGAGGATGGCTGACCAGCAACACCTGTTTTATGAGAAATAATTTTTGTTTGAATATGTGTCCTTCTGTTGTCATAGAGTACATCATACATCACCCTCAGGTGAATTTGGAATATGCAAAACAACAGGTCCAAGCTCACTAACCACTTTCACTGTCTCCAAGTTTATGGAACTGTCCACTTGTGATGACTTTTTGATTGATATTAATTTGACCATAATCTGGCATCCATTACTAAAGAATGCTGCAAACAGAAAACAAGTGAGGATATGACTGAAAATCTGCAGAATTGTTTTCATAATACTAAAACTGTCTCAAAATATTACACTTAACTCTCATAATTAATCAACCCAGAAAAAGAAATTTGCTTAATTGAAATGGCAAATTCTATTCTAATATCAAACAACTACTGCTCAACAATCAAGAAAGAGAAAGGACACAAGACATGAAAAAACAACTTGCCTTCCAAAATCGCCAGTCTGAAATTCTACCAACTTTCTTGCTCAGTTAGAAATGGAGAAATGACCCCTCCTGATTTTAAATGGAACTGCAAGAGTCTGTCAGGTTTCCATTGTGGCAGACATTATGACACTGAACCTGCAAGATATAGCTAAAGTGTAAAGTTAAGCACAGTATCTAAATCCCTGCTGACTCAAAAGCCAGCAGTCTGTATTCCTTGACATTCCCAGAGTTCCACAGGGACTACAGAATTAGCTCTTCTCATCAGCAACTGCTGTCAATTTTTGTAAGCAATACAGAGAGCATGCAGTAATGAAAGAAAGAAGAGACTTCAGTTTTCCTTTAGGCTGTTGTGTTGACAAAATTGTCTGTTTAAGTACTGGACTGTAGCAAAGTCAAAGAAAGAAGCCATTCTGAATACAGAGCAAGTTTGCATGGCTTGTAGCCAATCTGGTGCCTACTTTTATAGGAGAGTTATCTACATAGCAGAGACTGTGCTATGGTAGTTTTATGTCACCCAGAATCCAAGCCCCACTTGGTGTTTCCAGCCAGCTCTTCCAGCTCAGCATCGCTCCATGTGATGAACACAATGGAAATGTTCAGTTATCTGCCCCCAGTTCCATAAAATACTTAAGCAAGAGCTTAGGCATTCACAGAAATATTGTATCTCATAAGCTAAGCATTTATTTATGTCCAGAGTTGGACCTTCAGATGAACCTTGAAAGATTAATTTCAGTGTTCTCACACAGCACAGCTGAGCTGACAGTCTCAGCAGTCCCACATCATCTTTCTTCTCCTCTTACTCGGTACATCCCTGAATAGAACTTCATTTAATCACAGAAGGAGGAACTGGCACAATTTAAACATTCCCTGATACAATTTAATTGCGGGTTGGTTTTGGTTTTCTGTTGTTTTGGGTTTTTTTGAGGGTTATTTTGCTCTTATACATAATAGTTAAACTTAGGTAAATCAGAGTATAAACCACATTTTTTTTAAATACTACGCAAAACCTTACAATACATTTTGTTGCAAAAGTTTGGGATTACTGGTAAATTACTGGGGTTTTTAATTACTCTGGGCTCAGTTTTCTCCTGTGAAGTTAATTTTGCTACTATCAGGTTTACTGTTACCTTCAGGAACAGCAAGAACATGCTCCTTTATGTATAAGTGATACCAATGAGGTTTGCCATCACAGGATCACACACAAAAATACTTGTAGAACACATTAAATAATGCAGCAGTAACACTATCATATATTGATTTGGGCTAAATTTTTTTGGGGGGAGGGGAAGAAAAAAAAGACTATCTTAAAGGATGCAATTAAACTAGAAAAACAGTGTGATATGCATTCTAAAATTATATACTTTGCCATTCAATTTTCTAAATGTAAGCCCAAATGCTTTGTTTTAGGGCTTAATTTTAGCTCCATTCTACTGCAGGTAAGTCTTCTGCAAATTCTAGCCTGAGGGTATACTTTTTTTCCTTTGTGTTTAATGCTGTTTGAAGCTGCCTGAGTGGAACTTGTGAAATTCCCAGCATCACAAGAGAGGCTTGTGTTTTCCATTTAACCCCTGAGTTCTAACTTCTGTTCACAAATTGTCTGAGCAATATGCTACATGCAGCACTTTCCACATGCTGATACAGATGCTGGGCTCCATTCACATGAAAGCAGAGCATGTTTATTTAAATATTGACTCCACTTAGACATCGATATCTCTGCTGTAAGAGCTGCATCTGGATGTTGTGGAAAGTGAGGAGGATCTAGATAAAACTCACAGTACTTTTTTTTCAGTAAGAACATAAGTTAAATGTGAGTAAGAAAACAGAACAACAAAGAATGCACCAACAGCCAGAGGAAGGAAAGATTTAAATTACATGGGTAGTTATGAGGCAAAGACTGCAGTGGTTTGTTTTTATAGACAAAGTGAAAGCCTTATATAAACAGAAGAGGAGCTGAATGTACTAGCTTTAAGGCTTTATTCAAAGAACTTACACCTGAAGTTAATATATTTTTAGAACAGATAAAACAAATGTAATTTAGAGTGCTCAGTGTGCTAAATCTACTTGGCATGCTCTACAGCTTCCTCTTTGCTGCTGTAAGATTCGCTGCCTATAGCTTTTGGCAGTCCCAACAGAGCCAGCTCTTTCCACTAACAAAATACAAAATGCAAAATTAATAAAAGGACCCTTTGAATCTGACAAAAGTGCCTCAGGCAAACTATCTGCCCAGCAGCTGGTTAAAATTTAATCAGTTATTTTTTTCCAGTCCTGTATATCTTTTGTATGGAGCTCCCCAGACCGAGTGTGGTCAAAGTTTGCTAAAAAGGAAGAACAGATAAGTCTCTCTCTTTCAATAAATTAGCAGCAAAGCTAGTTCATTTCTGGGTTTATTGACAAATTGAGCTAATTTTTTTAGTTTCCCCAAAAGCATCTGGAAGATCTATTGACAGATTTTATCTAAATATAAGAAAATTAATGCAGAAAGCCTGATTTGGATTGTGGTGAAACCGCAGTGCTTTTTTCCATCTACTATTGCTTTAAAACTTTAAATAATTTTTGTGGAGGTGGGTTTAGCAGTCATGCTGACTTTAAGCATTAACACTATCTGCTACAGATGAGGAATATAGATTCACTGAGTAGTCAGATGCAAAATATAGTGTTGCTCTTCAGTTCATTTAGTTTTCATACTTAAAGTCTGTTTCCAAGCATTCAAGTGAAAAGGAGGCATTTTCATGAACCACAGAGTACTTTAAGAGTGGACTTGCATATGTAGATCAGATTCCTTCCTAGTATCAATCTCATCTTTGAAATCTTAGGTTAAACCTTCAAAAGTAACTACATGCAAAAAATGTTTCTCATAGTTAGGTAAACTTTAATTCCTGGCATATATTTCCATGCACTAGACTGAGCATATAAAAATTTACCTCTGATTGAATATAACTTTCAGCTGCAAAAATTGTAGCAGATGGCATGTTTTAAGAACTCCCAATAAGCTCACACACTCTATTAGCATATGCTTTATCATAACACCCAGGAACTGTAGGCTCAGAAAATGACTCCATTGCATTCCATTTATTATGGTCACACCATCAGAGTGTGGAAGTTTCCCCAGAACGCCTGAAGTAGAAAGACAGAAAAGCTGTTCTAGCAAGCAAATAAGTGAGCATGAGAAGCATGAGGATATTTGTTACATGTATTTACTTATTAGCAAAAGGATTAACTTTAAAAATTAACTTTGGGTATGAGAGATGGGTTTGTTTTGTTTTTTTTTAATTCAGTGCCACCAACACATATAACCAATTAGATGCAAGACAAAACCTACATCTTTCTAATTTAATACATCTTTGCTGGAATTACAATTACAAGTCTACCCAAATCACGGATTTAATGGTAATTTTACTTTGGAATACCACCTGCTGGCAAAGCATGCATGGACTTTTATTAACAGCTCATAGTATCATGGTGGCGTCAAGTCATATTTACAGAGCAGTGTAAGGAAGTTTATTGTGATTTATAATGCCAGTAGAAAATTGATTCCATGTCCAACAACCTCTCCATATCTGTGGGGTGACATCCCTCTGCATCCCTGCTGGCCTCCCTTGATGCACAGGTGCACACATCTGGGTGCAAAGTGCAGTCCAATGATTTCCTGCTGCCAGGATCAGTCACTTCTGTCTAATAGGCTGGATGCATTTGCATTCTGCAACGCCTTATTTTTCCCCAAATTTTCATTTGCAGAAATGAAAAATGTATAAGAACACTCAAGTATTTCCAAATAGCTGAACAACTCGGTGTTCAGTAAATTAATGGTGCAGACAGCTCCCTTATTAAAGTCCCCTCACTAGTATGTGTTTATCCTACTGTTCTTGCAGTGGTAACTAATGAGTTGCTGCAGAACATTGTGCTATGTAAGACACTGCCTCAGGCTCTACAAGGAGCCCTGAAGGCTCAAGGCAGGCCCCAACTACACCCACACATAAACAGAGTCAGCTGCAGGTGGAAATGCTTTCAAGCTATTTACCTTGAGCAGATCATATGTGTTTCCCTAAATAACCCAGATAATATGGCCAATAAAACCTCCAAGCAGAGCCTGCTTACAGGCAAGGATTTTGACAAATGCTTTTCTTCATAATCTTAATGTCTATTCTTTATTGATATAGCTCTCTACTTGCTTTTAATAAAACCAATGTCATTAATTGCAAATTGCAAAGTCCTCTCTTCATTCTTTAAATCTAACAATGTAAATATAAGGATATGAATACTAAAGCATTGTTAGTAGAGTTATATAAATCTGTGTTTAACTGACAGAAACAAACTAAAACTGCAAACTCTACATTTTACTTGAATATTCAGTGGGAGAAATAAATTCCTCTCATCACAACAATTCAGTTATGTTTATCCATCCTGGTACACTCTGTGGTTTTTTTTTATACTCTGACATTACTCACTCTTCCATTACTATCCTATTATTAATGAAACAAAATGGTGTTGCATTACCAGCCAGCATCCACCTTCTTAATGCTTAACTTCTAATGCTCATGAAGGCTTGACAATATCTAATTGAGGAAATCTGTGCCTCCTGTGCTGCTACAAAAGGATGACCAGAATTCCATGCCCTGGTTGTGCTCTGCTCAGGAATCTGTGCTGGCAGCTCTGGTGTGAACCTCTGCTCCACCTCTGCCTTGGTTCAGTCACAGCACTGCTATTTTATGTGTCCTACAGACTGAGGGGCTGCTCACAGCAAATTTTCCTTGAAGCTTCTGTAGCTCAGGCAGGCATATTATGGAACAATCACAACCCAAAACTGCACAAGAAAGAAATGACATCTTCGAGGTAAACATGAGATGAGTAGGCATTTATACACAGG
Source organism: Euphonia xanthogaster (assembly GCA_034509185.1). Lineage (NCBI taxonomy): Eukaryota > Metazoa > Chordata > Aves > Passeriformes > Fringillidae > Euphonia > Euphonia xanthogaster. Next base: position 11,985,750 of record JAYDZK010000268.1, on the reverse strand, counting down.
GTTACTTTAGGAAAAATTCCATCCTTTGGCACCTCATGAAATCCACATTCTAAATGTTGTCTCATACAGGAAGAGCAGCTGGACAAATTATTCTTAGGAGATAGCAAAAAGGGACATCCTCCTTATAGATCAGCATTCGGAAAATTCGTCTGACATGCAAAGTATCCTGGTTCAAATGCCTTTGCAGGTTCTGAGGACACTGGTCTGGATAGCCATTAGGAGATGAAAGAAATCAGTCCATTTCCCTCTCTCTATAATTATGTGAAGTATAACAAGTTATAAAGCAGTGAATGGGAGAATTCCCAACTAGAAAACCCTTTTTCAGATTGACTGCTAGCACGAGATCTTGCACAGGGAGTGCTCTTGAGATAAAAGGGAAGAAACATCATGTTCTTCTCACATTTGCACTGTGCAAGCCCCAGGTCTGTATGAGTCTTGAATAAATCCTTAATTTAATTGGACCCCTCAGGAAAGACAGGTAGAGGATCCCTTTACTGTGAATTGTAATAGGATCTGTGAAAAGATCTATAAGAGATGTTGGCAGTCTTTATGTGTTCTTGATGGCCCACAGAGACCCAGCTAAGTATTGCAGTTCAGCATCCTATACTTCTACCAAAGAATGGCTCACCTGCCAAATTGTCTTCCTTGCACTCACACTGTCCAGAGTGGATTCCTTTTACATATATATACATATGTGTGTGTGGGTGTGTGGGTGTGTATATATATATATATATATATATATATATATATATAACTAATACTTAGGACATACCTAAAGGTTTTGTAACTCTGCTTGGAAAAACCCTTTACAAACCTGGCTATCTGTTCAGACATCTCAAGAGTCAGATATTTTTTTTTGCATCACCCAAAACCATACATGGCAGGGAGAGGAACTACCTTTATTGTGTTTCCAAGGACCTACACTCCAATTTCAACACTTCTGTAAAGTGCATCTGTCACGGGATCTGTTCTGTACTTACCACAGAAAATGCATTCCTTGGCTCTTTTAGGATATGAGCAGGGCTGCTGAAATGAGCTGCAGTGAAACAAGCACAGTTTCATCTCTATGAATAACATGGACCTGAACTTTAATGAGTAGTTCTAACTAATAAGAAGATAATGAAGAAGACATCAGATATTCTGCTCAGAAGTAGCAAAATACATTCATGCTCTAAAAAGTAATTTCTCTTTTCTTTCTTTAACATTGGGATGACTGGAAAAGGACTTTGTGCATCGTATGAGAACCTAAACAGGAATCCACTTCTGATTATCATCAAAGAATTGACACTCAGTCTTACAAAAGCTGTGGGAAACCTTCCAAACCTTTATTTGGCACACATTGATACACCTCTTTAAACCAATAAAAAGTATATATGTGCCAACTAAAGTAAATAATCATAGACATATAGACAAACAGCAGTAAATACTTACACACCAATAGTACAGTAACTCAGCTATCTATCAAGACAGTAAAAAAAAGTCCAGTTTTACCCACTATCCATTTTATTCCTTATTCCTTATCCTTTATTCTTATCCACTATCATTTATTCCTTATCTATTCCTTATCTTTATTCCTTATCTTCCTTATTCCCACTATCCATTTTATTCCTGATCAGGCCTGGGAGGTTAAAGATATTATATTGTTCTATGAGCTGAATAGACTGAGAAAAAAATATTAAATTTTTTTAAATTAAAGCAATAGCCTTGATGACTGAATTATTCTGCAATATACAAGGAAGGTTTAAAACCTGGTGGTAAACTTTCTCTCAGGTCACTAGGTTTAATGGTAAGATATTTAAGATAAAGAGCGTTCAATTACCAAGTACAAACAGTCTGATCTGTTATTCATTTGAGGAAGGTGGAGGTTTGAGAGACACACACAAAATACACAAGATGAGTGTCTGATTAGGAAGAGAAATGTGTAAAAAAGTACTTTCAGAAGAATAAAATCGAAGACATAATATAGGCATAATATTCTAGAAGTAAGTTCTATTTGCTGGAGGATCAATTACAAGTTAGATAAAAACTGAAAGCTTAATTCTGATCTTTTCAGGTCTCTGGAGAGTGAGAGGAGCACATGCTCAGACTCAGTCTACTATCCTGAATTCAGTAATCCCCACTTGTTACACATCAGTGATGGAATACCCTGAACTCATAGGCATGATTTTCCTATGCACTTTTACAGGAACAGCTGGCAAAAAGGCAGCAATCATCACATCATTGGCATCTGTTAGTCTTTATGAAAATTCATTTCTCATTTACAGAGGGTCAGGTTCTATCACCATTAACATAGAGTTGAAACTGATTTCTCAGAAGTGCTAATAAAAGTAGTAGGGAGGTATGTAAGGAGCAGCAGTCACTCTGGATTTAAGTGACAACATCTGAAATTAAAGGGAGAGAGAATTTTAGGGTCTCATTAACCACCACCATTATTTAAGGAGATTCTGTTAAGATATGTTTAAACTCAGTTCTTAATGTAAACACTTTGCAAGTCCTGTTGAGTCTGGTGAACAAACCCACTACATAGAACAGTACATGTTCCAAACTTAGGGAATCATACACCCTGTTTGCTATCTCACTTGGGTTTCATATTGTGTGTATAAATAGCTGAGACACATGTATTAATACATCAGCTAAAATTAGCAATACAGTAATTTAAATGCAGGGAGCATTTAAATAAAAATCAAAGAATATAAAATAGCCTTAATCTTTATACTGTAGCAGCTTTATCCAAGCTTGTTTCAGTAAGCATCCTGACATTGCCTAACAGTTGTATAGAGCACACACAGCCAACTACTGGAGCTTTTATTTTGCCAGAAACCACAGACATTTGTTTTTATTAGCATATCTGAGGTATCCTAACTTTGTGCCTGTAGTGTGAAAAAGACAGGTATTTAAGTAACCATCTAAAAGTATAATTATGGACAATTTGCATATCTTTCATGGTTCTGTCTTTTGTAAAAGGATGCAGCAACAGCAATTGCATGAATTCCTATCCATTGCTCTGCTTCCTGATACTAATCAAATTGAAAGTGGACATGTGGTTCTTTCAATTATATATTCAGAGTGAAAAAAAAAAAAAGAGGATCAGGGCAATTTGGTTCTATGTATAGCTCATATCCAACTAACACTTCTGAAAGAGCTTCATTCTCAAAGGTTCCACGCCTGTAAATTTACGTGGATAAATATGTTCTTCTCATTTCCCTCCCGCCCAAATTCCACCAATTTTCCACTTCTGAACACATTCCCTGCCCCCTAAATGAATTTGGTCTTTTATCACACCTTGACTAAACCCCAAGGCTGAGCTACATAGAGCAGGATGTAGGGAGCACAGTGGCCTTCCCAGAACACTGACCTGTGGCTCAGTCTGTTGTGTTTGCTGTTTTCTGCTAAGAAAAACAATCTGTATCGACTTCCACATGTAGCCAAATGCCAGGATGAACCATTTTCCTTGAGAGAATTCCAAAGGAAATGTCTAGGCTTTGGGAGTGACTACAGGACCCTTAGCTGTGGTACTTGTTCTACCATGGTTTTGAATGAGTATCCTACATGTGACAGTTTGGGAATAAGAAAGTAAACATTTGAGACAACAAAAGTAGGGTTTTAGAAAATGTGTAATATTTTCAACATCGGCTTGGCAATCACTTGAGAAAAAAAATCCATATGAAAATTCAAAAATGTATTATATCATTAACAGACCACTGGCTGACAGTGCAATAACAGTTTTCTTGCCTGAAAATTGCACTACTATATTTATATTCAATAAATATATTGAATTTTTAAAATCACATTTCAAAATTAACGCTTTTGGTGCAGAAATAATGGAAAAGGGAAAAAAGAAAAGAGGTTTTGCTCTAGAGTTGGGTGTTAGTAAATTTCCAAATAAACGTTAACGTAACTACAAATTATTAAGTCAGAAATTAAAGCCAATTGAAAGATAGTGAGAAAAGGAGAGTATAAGAATTTAGTATTGAAAATGCTAATATGTCTATTTCAAGTTAGAGCTATATGCTATAAACACAAATGCTATATGTGTATTTCAATGCTATATGTGTACTTCAATTTAACATTAAAAATTCTATATGTGTATTTCTCCAAAGTGTAATTTCTTCCTTCATTTTATTTTTGGTTTTGGACAGCTGTTATTCCTGCTGCTATGTTCTGGGTTTTTTATTTTATTTTTTTTTTTAATGATACAACCAGTATCTTTCACTGGAATCCATTTGATACCTAAGGTGAGTGGCTTCCAAAGTATTTCATGCTTTCTACAGCACACCTTAGAGCTTCTGGGAACATTATTAATATGCAATTGGGAGGTTTTTCTTTTATCTGCAAGACTAAAAGTTATTGGTTCAAACAGGTGTGTTTGAGCTGATTATTATCTCCATTTATCTTTTGTTCTAGATGCTCATTGAAATCTGGATTTGAGATGAAGTTATAAAATGGAATGCAGTGAATGTAAATGTTACATTTGATGGACCACTTACAGTTCTTCATGGCTAGACATTTATTTTGTCTTACCTGGTTCATGCTGCTCCCCAGCATAAAACACATGACTTAAAAGCAAAAAATCACCTTTTTGATTACAGAGCTTAAGACAGTCACAAACACATGGCCCTGTGAAAGTGTTATCATGTCATAGACCAAGTTTCAGTTTTCATATTCTCCTTACTGCCTATCAGATAATGAATAGGGAAGAGTAAGGGGCATCTCAACATGAATTAGATATCAAATACCTGCTCTGTTATTTATCTGATGTTTCTACTACTGAGATCCTTGACACAAAAAAAAAAAAAAAAAAAAAAAGAAAAGAAAAGTAATCTTTTTAAATTAGGAAACTGTCACCAGAGGAGTCACAGACCCACCAGGTGCACATTCTGACAACTGCTCTAATGAAGTTTGGCATTTGTTCCCCTCAAAGATAAATTAACAAGTGCAATTCAAGGACCTGGGTCAGAAGTTTTAAGTTCACTGTATGAGAGGCTTTTAAAGAACGAGGTACTGCTGCAGTACACACCAATGTTCTGATCTTATGCATTCTTCCACTGATGGGACTACAGATTGGTTGTAACACCACCATGAGATGAAAGCAATCAATGTTATCACAGCGAATTACCAAACAGATGGCTCTTCCTCCACTTAAAATTAGTGCAGCACAAGAATGGTTATCAGAAATAATCTAGCCTTCCTCCTGACCCCCAAATCTTAGTCAGCTGCCTGTCCAAATGAGGCAGGCCAACACGTGTTCCAGTCTCAGGGAGGGGCACCTAAACAAGCTGATGTTTGAGTGAAAAGGTGAAAACACCATTTGAAAATTCTGTTTGTGAATTTAGTTTAGACTATCTGTGCCTCGGACATTGATGACTAAAACACAACCTACCTTATTAGCCTCCATTTCAAAAAACACACAAACTACAGTGGCTCTGCAGATCTCCTGCATTTTGACTTATAGACAAGAAATTCTGGAAATCTCAAAGGTCAAGAAAACCTTGTTTCCTTGACTGGGATTCTTTTGTGACCTCAAAATGACTGCGTTGTGTCTACTAAAAGGTTGTTCAAATTTCACCCAAATTATCAGAAATATGTGATGAGTCCTGTGAAAAGCAATGAGTTTTTAAAATGCAGATTCAAGAGGAAATCAGTGCCATGCAGTTTGAGATAAAACCTTCTCTGATAGGACTGGAGCTGCAATAAAAGATTCTGCCCACTGTCTAATGTTGCTAAGTGTAAGGATATAACACATAAACTAATTATGTTTCACTTTATTACTTTTCATTTTTTTTAAAAGTCAGGCACCAGTTTTACAGATAATTATACTGATTATACTAGGAACAACTGTCAAGTGTGGCAGAGAAGGATATACTAAAAGGAGAGATGATCAGAATTTAGTAGAAATTTAACCATATGAGCTTCTTCAGAAGTCAGTTCTGACACATAACACCTGAAGGCTTTACTCTGCATTTATGTCTGTAAACTGTATGATTATTTGGTCATTTAGAAAGGAAGAGAAGACATAAAAATGTACGTTAGACTGTACTTAGACCAAATAAGGAACAACACAGTGGACATGGCAAGCTTTCCCAAGAAAATAGCAAATGGCTACAACCTCCCATGGTATGGCTGCAATATTTTAAAGGAGTTTTTTTGTCCTAAAAATAAAACCTCATCTCCTCTGATCAAAACAAGTATATGTTTTATATTGTATATACACATTTACAATATTTAAAACATAATTATATTTATATTAAAGAAGGCACTTTACAAAATGTAAGCATCAGTTTTAATAGATTTCAGTGATTTGTAAACCCCAGTTTCACTATGGGTACTTTCCTATGGGATCTCTTGTTTTTCCTCTAGTCTTTGAATCTTTTAAAGCCCCTCTCATTATTTTTGTTGTCTGAAGTTGGGCAATAATGTTACTGTGATTAATTAAGCAAAAAGACATGGAAATGGGGGTGTGGTAATCATCAGATAATAAAGCCCTCTGGGTCTCGCAATGTATGAGGTGCAGCCAGGACCCTTTATCCCCAGAGGTCTGATTATCTCCAGGAAAGCTACACCTCCCTGTACTTGCTGTATGGCTATTATGAAATATCTTTACATTTTACAGATAAAGTAAATTACTTTAATCACTGAAAATTGCCAGTGTTGTGAGGTTTCAGCTGTGAGGTTCACAGAGCTTAATCTGCCCATTTCAAGTCTGAAATAACCAATAATTGTTCTAATAAAAGCATCAGTAAATCATTATTTAAATGCTGGGATCATCCCCTCAGAGTGGCAAAGGCACCTTCCGTGTGTTTGATGACATGGGGTGCTCGTTTAACCATAACCCTGGAAGTGCAAGCCATAAGGGAAATACTCTACCAGGGCTATTTAGTGTGTGTAATCAATGCTTTGTTAGAGCATCAAATTATTTTCTGTCATTCTGAAAAGTCCTAGGTCAGCAAACAATAACATCTGCCCAACATCTGAAAATCTCTTTGGAAAAATTCCAAATGTCTTCAATTTGTCACACTTCCAATCAAGCATTTTTCAGAAAATCTTCAGTGGCTTTTGTTCAAAGGCAAAATATATTTTCCCATTCCTAAATCATTGGAACGCACGAGAAGCATGTTTACTAATTGCAAATATGATGGGGATGTCAGTGACAACTCTATCCTGCCCTCCACATGCTCTGGGACTGTGAACACAGGGCTTTGGCAGACACCACAGTCAATCAAAAGACTTGTCCTCCTTCCTGCTGCCAGCCCTGGGATCGTGACAGCCTCACGTTTCCTTTCCGTGGAGGAGCACAGGAGTAGAAATCTCAGAATTACATCCCAACTGATGAAAGAGTCACAGACTGACAAAAATATCACCTTTCAGGAAGAGCATTTCCAAAACAAAACTTGCTTGCACCGATATATTATCCTTACCTGTCACATCACAGTAATATATTTAAGGTACACTTACTATTTGGAAAGATTTGCAAGCAGTTACACAGGGCTATGGATTTCTACTTCCAAGAGGCTTTCAGTGGCCTAATGCACTGCAAGAAAACGCTGTGGGATACAGACATATAGCTGAAAAGCACTCCTGACTATCCAGAAAGATGATCTATGTGGGAGCTGTGTAAGCAGATGAATTAAAAGCAATCCAAGGCCTTTTTGTAATGCAATGTTCACATACACGTACAAGCTGAAGAGCACTCACCCAGGAAAGCAGCTAGTTATACTTACTGGACTAAGGTATGACACATGTCAACTGGAGGAGTTTCACCTGGAAACAGAAAACAATGTCCTTAGCAGAGATGAATAAACAGAACTAGGAGGCAGAGGAATACTGGTCCTAATGCCATTTATCCTACTTTTTTACAGAAGTGCTAAAAAGTTGACACATTTCTCATGACAGGAAAGTAATTTTATTTCAGAAGGAAAATGTGTGCTATCAGTAATTCTCCAGAGAAATCTGAGATTATTGTGCCAGAGGCAATTAACCCTGAGTAATAAAAACTTCTAGCAGCCTCAAATGACAACCTGATAGAAGAGCAGATATTTCCAAGGGAAAATAGTGACTTGCAAACAAGATATCTTTTTCTTCTTTTCTGGCTTTCAACCCAAGCTTTTAAGCTTCCTGCAGTAATTTGTTTACCAAGTTGACTAATGAGAAGAATTAATCAGAAGACTTTTCATAGAAGAAATACGGCCAGTAATATGAGCAAGAATTGTATGATACAGAAGACCAATGTCATCTGCTTCTGGGAGAATTCCAATTTGAAAGATTGAATCTGGTTACAAGATACAGTGTAGGAGATGAGGAGGAATGCTCTGTGGAAGCTGCATTTAAGAAAAAAAGAAAAAATAATTGGCAAAAAAATAAATGTGAATATCAGTCCCAGGAATAAAGATGAGATCAAATTTAAGGCCAGACTTGTTCACTCCTTAAGTATAACTTATATAAAGAAGGAGCTGGTGAAGTCACTGAAAGGACTGATGTGAGAAAATCACATGAAAATTAGGAAAACTGAAAGATTCTGCCTTCTGATAACTAATTTGCTAGTGTTGAAAACCTGTTGTATTTTTGATTTCAAAGGTAAATGCTAAAATCCCAGTACTGTGTCCTTTGTTCATCTGGGACACAGTCACTTTTCTTCCCAGTAGCTGGTACAGTGCAGAGTTTTGGGTTTAGGATAACAATAATGTTGATAACACACTGAGGTTTGAGTTGTTGCTTACACCAAGACTTTTGTTTTTCAGCTTATACCAGGGAAGATGAGGATAGGGGGCACAAGGAGCTGGGAGGGGGCACAGCTGGGACAGCCAAGGTGGCCAAAGGGATATTCCACATGGTGGGTGTCATGGCCAGTGTGTGCCCTAGGAGGAAAGCTGGCTCAGGGACTGACATGTGGGTGGTGAGAAATTGCACAGTTTGATATTCTAATCAAAGTCAGCACATTTCCAAATGAAACAGACAAACTAGCTCCAAAATTTTTAGCTACATAAAGTTCATGATGCATCCCATCAGTTAATGAAGTTTCAAAAACTAACTTATATCTTAAAATTTAGGAAGACAGAGTGAATGAAAAATAACAAAAGAACTATATTGAGAATAAAAAAGGTGGGCTCTTAGGAGCTGTCATTGAAGTACTGCTTGTTGAATTTTAAAGCAGGAATCAATTAAAGTTTTGGTTAAGTATGTCTCTTACAAAAAAGAGCACAATGCTTTCAAGAGTTATCTGTGCCAGAACTGTGCTGTATGTGGTACGTTGTGCATCCAGTAATTTTCTTATGCAAACAAAGCAAAAACATGGAGTTAAATTCACCATACCTCAGTATTTCTCAAGGTATTTCTTCTCAGGAGGCAAATAAACCTAAGTTCAACAAAAATTTTGAAAACACGCAAAAAGGAGGAATTGGAAACTGGCATGTAACATGGCATGTAGCAATTTTTAACAAATATATGTGCTATGATTGAACACAGCATGCCCAAAGCTGCTCATGACTACGTTGGTCAGTATGTCCTGCTACTCACAGCAGCAGAACTTAAAGTTCATGTACATTTGAAAAAGCTTCCAAACAGTTCCAGGCACACGGTGTACCTAAAGTAAAAAAGCTAAGACCATGAAAATTCTCAATTATCTAGAAATGGAAATACTACACCATCTGACCCCAGAGTCTTGGGCTCCAACTCTGAAACTCGTTCAAAGTGGGATAGCTCGCAGGAGCAGCTCCCTCTTGCCTGTGGCTGCTGAGGAGAAGGGCAATGTTTAGGTTTAATAATTATGTTAGGAAAGGATTCACGTAGACACTCGATATCAGGTAAGCTCCTCGCCTAATACGGAAATTGAACTCATGTAACATTCATGCAGAAATATTTTACGTAGCTACAGTAAATATGATCAAAGCCTTTAATTGTAAAACAGGCTGAAGCTTCTTGTGAAGAATTTCAGGTAATAAGCAAATATGAAAGCCAACTTGGGGGTTACCTAAAAGGGTGAACAGCCTTTGAGGTACCAAACTTAAAGCCTCTTGTGCATCAAAATCTATAATATTTAGAAATAAAACAGAGATCTTTGAAGGCGTGAAAATCCTGAGGCTTCAAGAATATCTTATTTAGGCTGAAGAATATATTACATAAAATAGGAGAGGGCATTATGAACACAGCCTAACAAGGAACACAGAGTAATGTCTCAACATGCTTTTTGTTCAAACTTTATAGGAAATTAGATTAATAATGCATGAGTTGCTTTATGCTAAGGTTACTGGCTCACCCACCCCCTCATTTATTTTTCCTTTGGAAAGCATTCTACTTTTACATACAAAATTAGATTTTTCCCATTTTATCCAACATGGCTTGAGCAGACACAGAGCTCTCAAAAAGCTCTCAGATAAAGTCACTTTTATCAAGCTATGCAGAGCTCTTCTGTTCACGCGAGTATTCTTTTTCTTATTGCAAAAAGTAGACAACCTAAAAAGTAGCGCATCTAAATTATATAACTTTTTACAGCATCACCAGTTCCTTCAAATATGTTCTTAATGTAACTTCTGGTAAGTTGTGATATTTACCAGATCTAGGGGAAACCTACACCTGTTTGGAAACAAACCTCATTCTTGCTGTGGGGAAAAAGAACAAGGTGTGGGCTAGAGAACATTTCCATCCTTCTCCCATTTTTTCTTTGTGGAAAAGTGTCAAGCTTATATTAGGAGAAGTTTTTCAGCTAAGATTTGGGCAGGAAAATCTTCACCTTGTTTTTATTCTGAAGAAAAACAGGTTGCAATAATACAGACTGTCCTGGAAGTCACCATACCTCCACCTAGTCCTCTTGTCAATGAGAAAATTAAACTTTCTGCAGTCCATATGTCTTGTCTCATGAAACACAAGGCATTTTTGGCATTTCTTCCCTTCAAGGGCAATTAGAGTTAGTAGATGAGATAAAGGCTAGCAGAGTACAACTCTGTGTACACAATGACTTCTTGAGCACAGTGACTCATGGAATATTAGAAAGTCAAACACGCACTGTGATATTTCTTTAAATGACAAATCATCATCGAAAGAAAGCTGTGAAACTGTTGCCATCACTTTCAAAATATAAATAGGGGAGAAGAGAGCAAAAGAGAAGGAATATTTCTGCCATCAAATCACAAACCTCGTTAACAGAACAAGAACAGATAAGCTTTTTGTTGATAAATTCCTGCAATCATTAGGTCAAAGTCCTTTTCATCAAGGGATGAAAAGGAGCTCAGTAGATCACTTTGTCTACGACCATGGTAGAGATAGAGTTACTTGTACTTAAATAAACATTTGCCAGGGAAAGCTAACAGTTCTTTAAAATCTTCAGGTACAGTTTTTCCTTTTGGAAAACTGTTATTTACCTGCTTAGGTATCAGTACAGTTAGATTTTTTTTTTTTCCCTGAATGGAGATATTCTCCTTCTATGAACTAAGTCAATTCCCTCCTGTCCTCCACCTGACACAAGGAGCAATTCTGGACACTCCTAATAACTGTTTAGACACTGAAATGCTGCTGTCAAGATTCCTCTGTTTTGCAAAAGTAGAAAACTAAAACAGTTTTTTCAGCTGTTGATTTAAGCTTTACATTCAGTGTTTTATCAAAAGACTGTGCTTTATCATCAAAAGACTGTGCTTTATAATCAAAAGACTCAAAGCAGGTAAATATAGTGTAAATTAATATATCCTGAATTAAGTTTTATATATATACATATATATATATATGTATATATATAAAATTAATGTCAAAGGACTTCTCACTTTGTCATTACAGCCACTGTGAACTTTTTCATTGTCTTCACTAGGAATAGCATTAATGTAAAGAAAGAAAACAGAGTACAAATCCAGGATGATCTTTATGAATAACAGCACATGGGAAAATTCTGGACAAAACTATTTTTGCAAGACACACCCTTTCCTTAACTTCAGAGAGAAGTTGCATGTAGGAGATAGGTAGGATTTGACTGTAAAATAACTCACTAACCATGTACACTATGTTAAGAGGTCATTATCTGGTAGACAGGCAATATTAAAAAAAAATAGATAATTCAGTTTTCCTTTGCTTGTAATTAATAATTTCATTTCCAAAGTTCTCACAAATTGAGAGAGCCAGCAACAAGAATAATTTTCTGTAGATTATAAAAGTTAATTTCCAATACATTATGTATATCATTCTTTAAATGTCACATCCAAATGCATTTTTAGTGACTGATCTTAATTTTGCATATGCTTTTAAAGTAGCATTCATTAAAAAGTAATCTCAGTAAATTGACGTCAGGACCATATTTCATTTCGTCAATCAAACCCCTGAAATGTTTTGAGACAAATTCTTGCACATCACTAACTGTACCTGGAAATTATTGTTTCACTCTCACTTAAACTACATCCTGCAACATCAAAAAAAGATCAGGAACTTGCTAGGGAGAGATCCTTCACTTAAAGTAGAAATGGAGAAGGATACTGCACTGCAAGGAGTTTTTTAAGCTGCTTTTGCCAGAGCCTGAATTGCAGGTGAATTCGTCATTGCCCTCCTCACCAGCTGGGGACAGCCAGGACCGCCCACACCTGGGGACAGGACCAGGTGCTCAGGACCCTCCTTTGTGAGCTACCAAAACTAAATTACCTTCTCTGCATACACATAAACATTTCTAATTCATTTCTGAGTCAAATTAGACTAAAATTCAATGAAGAGCAGGTTTTGCTTTAATTTACTGTGAATTTCATAATGCAATAACATCAGAGGAGTCAATGTACAGCACTATTAATTGAAAGCAGAGCTCCAGGGGTTGGTGGAGCTCTTTGGTTCTTTTCCTCATTTCTTTGTAGAGAATGAACTTTGAATTTTGTATTTTCAGGTCCTGTAGATTGGTGACACAAAACATTTTTCCCTCATTCTTGTCACAACGTGATTAGAGAAAAAAGGCTTTTTTTGGCTGCCTTTCTCTTTTTTTTTTACATTCAATGACTCAGATCAGCTCGTCAGTCTGAGTACCCTTACAATGTCACAGCTTTCAGGCTGACATTTATATTCATTTAAAAATTTCCTTCTGGCTAATAAGGAAAATTGGCAAATAAATACTCATATCAAACTCGTATCTGAGTAGTTGGTTGTGCGGGGAGATATGAAAAACCATAATGTTGGAGAAAGGGAAAAAAATCCCAAAACTTAATCCCATTTTAAACAATTTCCCAACAAGAGTTGGAGGACTCCTGGCAATCTTTTTTAGATAGATCCAATGATACTAAAGGTCATTTTCCTTACCTAATGTTGTATCTTGATAAATGAAGAGAGATAAGTGGTAATTCTTTGTTCTATGCACCACAATAATTCATAAAAAGAGATGGGACTAAAAAGCACCATATATCACATATATCATAAAGAAGAATAATCTAAGGCTCACTGAGATACGCAGACCAGTCTTGGTACCTTGTGAGGGATTCTCAGTGGCTGGGATGACAATGTAGCCTGCCATACTCCTGTCTCCAAGCTCTATCTTTTTTCCCTAAAATTAAGAGGTTTCATAAATCAGGAGACAAATTCAGGTTCCCTCTTTCAAAAAAAAAAATCACATCCACAAATTAACCCTGTCCCTCCACCCTACAAATACACAGGCACCCTGTCCTACAGAAACATCTAAAAATTTGTATAAACCCTCAGAAATTGCATAAAATCTCTCCATGTCATTTCCTCTAAGTACAGAGGAGGGTCATAAAGGCTGGCTGCTAAAATTTGTGCCTACCATACAAACAGAAGAAAGAGAAAAGAAACATACTGGCTATAGGGTAAAATTAGGGTACCTTACTCCTGCATCCCAAATTCTATAAAAGGGTTCTATAGACATAAAACCCTACAGAAGTTTTCTAGATAATTATTTGGCCTCATTAAAATTACAGAACAATCTGATAGTGGGACTTGGTGTTTTGGGCTTTTTGTCCCAGCCATGTTCTGGGACAAACATTGTAAAATACTGGAAAAGTTTAGCAGATTTTAGTTTTCCTCTGAAGAAGAAAGCATCAGACTCTACCAACCTGCCTACCTAACTACATTTTGTACCAAAGATATACGACTCCTCGGGAAATCCTCCTGACTGAAGCAGAAAAAGAATGCTCTAAAAATTAGATCTGTTGTCTGTTAACACCCTATTTTATATTCAATTTTCTTTTGTCACATTCCAAGAAAGCAATTATTTCTGCATGTACAGACACACTGTTCTTTCTGAAAGGTACAGTCTCCTATCTTTGTCCATCCCTTTTGATTTATTGCCTCAGTGTCAATATACAATGTCTGTGCCAGCATTTTGAAACTCACAGAATACAAATGCTAGTTCAAAGAAAATCTTTGCTTGCCATTATGCTTTGAGAAAACAGATTTTATAATCCTGGAAACCTGTTTAAATTTCGTTTACTGGCAATATCTGCCCAGTTATGACATTTACCTGTTTAGCTCCTGAACGGCAGCAGCACAGAAAAATCACCATCATACTCTGCAAAACAGCAACATGTGAACCTTAAAAAAAAACCCAAACCAACAACATTATAAACAGAGATTTTTAATTTGGGAGGTCATCTTAAGCATTAAAAACTGATGTAAGGTCCCAGGTACTGGAGCCCACTCCAAGTGCCCAGAGCTTTCTGCTCCGGCTGGAATTTACAGAAGTGCTATTGGCAGGTGCATATGGAAATACAGTAAGAATATTTTTGCAACTCAACTTTTTTTTTTTTTTTGTCTCACCAACTGTTATTAACTTTTACTGAGACAGAGCCACAGTCTATTTTTACTATTGGAGTGGTAATCTGCTAGCAAGCAGCATGGCTTCCCTCATTAGTTATGTTTGCTCAAGATGTTTATGTTTTTTTGTTTGCAAACACAGCAACATTAACAGAATTTTCCCATATTCTGTGTTGAGCTTTTGAAACCAGAAAGAGCTGTTCTTTGAGCATGGATGGAAACACTTTTTTTCCCTGTTTCTATGGGACCACAATTTCTTCACGTTGGCTACACTAAGAAATTTGAAAGAAATACTCTTATTTTCAGCTGAAATTCACTATTACTGCATATAATAAATTTTCTGAACTAAAAAAAAAAATAAAATAAAATAAGATGAATTATTGCAGACCGGCAAGTGCTCTTTAACTCTTCACAAGGGAGAATAACAGCTGTGAATATCAAGCAGAACTCACTCATTGAAAATGCCCCACAGTTTACAGATTTTACAGCAAAAAGGGCTGAGGGAGGGGAATGCAGGGGCAGGGGGAGGCCACGTGAACATTGGCCAAATCCAAAAAGTGTTTTAGTTTGCTGCAGCATCTTTGAATTCTGTTTAAATCACCACCTTGAAGAAAGGCTTTGTTTGAAGGGCCTCATCAGTGAACATTCTGGGTTAGTGCTTTTTTAGTTTTAACATGTGAATAACAGGTCCCTGCACCATCACACACCCCTGCAATGCAGCCGTGCTGAAAACACACAGCATTTGTGTTCTTAACCCTGTGATTTGACAACAATAACTGTTAATGTAACTCAGTTAACTGTATTGCTTTTAATTGAAGATTATCTTGATTACAGCCAAAGGGCACTATTAATACTCTGAAGAAATGACTAAGACTTTAGCATTTGAATGTTGTAGAGAAAATAGAACTAATTAGCACTAATTTAATTCTAAGATTAAAGAAAATTCATTTTTTTTAATTTTTAATTTAAGATAAACTATTTTACTCAGAACAAAGAAAGAATAATAAGTACTTTTTCCAACGGAAAGGCATTTTTTACTTTTTGCATTATTTCATTAATATGGGAATATGGGAATCATGACCCCATTAAAGATCAAATAATAAGCATTTAATTATTGACAGCAAATAAATTTTTAATAAAGATACAAGGGTTTTGCTGTATAAAAGAAAGAAAACAAAGTACCTCTGACCCAGAAATTCTTAGAGGATCTCACACCGCTATATAATCTATAACCTAATTTTAAAAGGATAGGTTCACAAAGGGACATGTCATTTTTCTTTCTTCTGTACCACAGAATGAGGTGCTGTGAGTATAACGTGTGTGAAAATGCTCCCCAGAAGAACCCCAGTTCTATCTTAATCATGCACTTAAACTAAATAATACATTGAATATGTCATAACCAGGAGGACAGTCATGATAAAAAGTGATTTAACCCCTTTTTACTCGACAAAATAATACTTTCTTTTCTTTACCTTGGGACTAGTTGTCATTTATAATTTCTGACCAAGGGAGACATAATGGATTTACAATGAAACCCTGATGCTTTTCCAAGGAACATGAAGATGCTGAAAATAAGCACCCATTACATTAGCAGACAAAAAGATGTTTTCATTGGAAGTCTGAGCCTCATCTTGGTGCTGGCAAATAAATGGACTGTTTGCAGGTTCTGAAAGCATAGTTTCTGGCTAATCACATTTCTACAAAGTAAAAATAAAATGAACTTTTCCTGAACCTTCTGATTCAGCACATAACTAAAAGATTCAACATGACTTTTTTCAGCCTTGAATTCATATTCAGAAGGGGCCCAAATCCAAGAGCCCTAGTCCAACCAGTCACTACCAAATATTCAGATTAGTTTCCTAAAATGAAGAGAAATACCTACATGACAAATAAAAAGGAAAGAAAATAGAAAAAATGGATTTGGGAACCTATTACTGTAAGAAACTCTAACTTTTTCCCCAAATTACTTCTTTTGCCACCATTAAATCTCATCAAAATATCACATCAAGGAGGGGAAAAATATTCTTAAAAATGTAAAGAGTGGAAGAAAAAGAGGAGCTGTCAGAAGACAAAATATTTACTAAATTATGGAATCCATTTAGTCTTTTCATAGTTTAAATGAAATAGCATATTCTTGACAGATGAGAAAATTTCAAAAGATTCTATGTTGAGATTCAGTTTGAATAACTCACGTACTAGCTGAGTTTCACAAATTTGCAGAAGTGGGTTGAAGCTCTCCCATGCACTGCTTCGCTTCAGATTCCCCAGATTTTCAGAAGCAACATCATATATAAATAGGGAGAAGTGAATCACATGAAGATTCGGAAAAATACCTCCTCAACAATTCAGTCTAAGTTGATGGAGATTCTGATCTGAGACATTAGGAAGAAATTCCTTACTTTGAGGATGGTAGGTGCAGGTTTTTCAGAAAGGTTGAGGACTTTCCATTCCTGGAAGTGTTCAGGGCCAAGCTGGATGGGACTCTGAACAACCTGGTCTGGTGGAAGGTGTCTCTGCTCATGGTAAGGGGCTGGAATGAGATGAACTTTATGGTTCCTTCCAACCCAGGCCATTCCATGATTACAGCCTAGGAATTCCCTTAGTTGTCCCATTCCCATAGTGCTGGTAGGAAACTGGCAGCAACCACACGCATGTAGCAGCCATGGAAATACTCTGCATTTTGTGTCTAACAGCAATAGGAAATAATAGCCCTCATCCCTCTGCATTTCACCAACAAAAAGTCTGCAAAAGCAAGTGCTTTTTGCACTTCTCACACAACTTCCTTCTGCACATGCTCTGGTCAGGTTTACAGACTTGCTCTCAGCAACACAAACACCAGGATGGGGGAGCCACCAATACCATTTTCAAGGATATCCAGAACATTCTTGAGTAAAAGCAAACATTTTGGAAGGAATTTGACTGACTGCTTGAAAAAAAACAGACAAAAACCTGGAAATGGTGTATCCTTAGTCTCTGTGTTCTAAAATTATGCCCCAGTTTTTGTGAAACATCTGGTGCAGGCCACTGCAGGCCACTCAAGGACAGGGTAATTGCTACTCTGATTTGGACCAAGCCTGAAGGACCATTTAAAGATAATTTTTAGGGTGAGTTTTTCCGATCTCCTAGACCAGGAAAACTGCAAGTTAGCAACATCTGCTTTATTGGGAACAAAATTAAGCCCCCAGTAATCACAACTGAAAGTACTTTGCAATGAAAAGTTCAAACCAGCATTGTTATCAACTACTAATGTTGCAAAAAAAACCACCTTGATTTTCACGTTTCCTCTAATAAAATATGGATTTTTATAGTGTGAAATGCAGTGTACAATGCCTTTAGCTGGTTTGTCTTTGATGCAAATGCAGTCTGTGCATATTTACAGTACCAGGATTGTTCTACAGGCAGCTCCTCAGCCTGTTTGCCAGGGAACACACACTGGGAAAGCATCACCACCACTAAAACTGCCCAGTAATGTTAGAATTAAGGTAAATCATGAATCCACACCAAAGCAGCATTAAATGAGCACCTGTGAATGACTTCAGGCTACTCAAAGCAAGGATTCAAAGACAATGTATTTGGGGAGAAGTCAAAGTTTACCCAGACTTGCATATGGGGTACAACAAAAGTTTTCACCTGCACTATAAGAAACTTTCATTAATTTCATGTTAACACAGATAAGAAGCACCACTGCCTGAAGCCTCTTCAGAACATGATCTGTCTGCTGCCAAAAACCAGAGAAGAAACACAGGAGGGATCGATACACAGTTCTAAGAGCCTCAAAGTGATGAGATGTTTCACATACAGACCTCAGCAGGTTAAAATTCATGATTTATAGGAATGGAAAACAAAAAGTTGCCATGTTCGACGACAAGCTAACAGCCCTACAAATGAAGGTACCAACTTGGAGAACTCAATTTCAATTTTTTTCAATTTTTTGACATAACCATGGCAGATATTTTAGCATGAATGGCACATTTAAGATTCTTTTCCCCCAAAAGAATGTGAACACTCAAAAATACTGACCCAAAGTCATACCTAATGCTGACCAGGGGAGGACTTCAGTCTGCAGTAGATCAGAAAGCATTTAGTCTAAGAAGAAGGACCAGAGAGGCTTCAGTTGTAGGGGCAGACAGAAACATTTGTAGCATTTGACACAAAAAAAAAGACAAATGATCAATATTTATTTCTTACAAGTGAGGCAAAATTTCATAAAGCAAGAAGTACTAGTCCTGGTCCAAGGTATATTTGATTTCACAACTTCATGCAGATTCTTGCCTCCTAGTCAAATTTTGCCTGCTACATTAACTTTTCAAACTCATTTAATGAATCCAGATTAATTTTAAATACAAACAAAGCCCTCTTTTGCTTAGCTGTGAAAGTTTCTCAGCAGTGTAAGAGATCAAAGAGATTTTAAAGAGTTTTCTTTAAACATAAAAGATAGTTGCCAACTTTATCACCAGAGTTTTATGCCACTTTTGGTTCATTTACATCATCTTAACAACACCAACAAGAGCAGTCCACTCCTCAGACACTTCACATCACAGCTTTTGGGGATGAACAGCGCTTATCTAACTGCTCAGCCAGGCTCATCTGAATTTCCCAATTTTGTGGAGAAGGCAGGAGACATCAAAAACATCTTGTGTGGGATGAGAGGAAAAGCAGTGTGCCCTCTCTGCCCCCCAGCAGCCTCTGACACAGGCCTTTCCAGTGAAGCCTTGTTATTAAGTAATCTGACTAAAAATCAAATTTTTGCCAATAGCTAGATGAACTCTGAATGAAAATGGGAGCTTTGGAAGTGATATTTTCAGCAAGTTTTGAATATTTCTTAAGGTTAACAGTCAGTTTTTAAAAAAGTGAATCCTACTAACTTCTGCAAGTCAGTGGCACCTTTTATCAAGGAATTCTGCCAGGGAATGAAGTTGAAAGTGTTTGTTTTTTGGTTTTCTTTTCAGTTTTGAGTTTGCATTCTTTCCATTCTGTTGAGTATTTTCCTTTTTTTAGTATTAAGGAAAAGAGTGAGTAGTTTTCCTGATCTACCTTCTCTACAACAGTCATCTCTTCTGATCCCTTTATCATGTCTCTTCTTATTCCTTCTGCTCTGAAATAAAAAGGCTTAGTGTTTTCCATCTCTTTTCATATTACTCTCATTCCATAACTCCAATTATTCTTGTTTTCCCTTTCAACAACCTATTTATTTCTTCCATATATTTGTGAAGCTACAGTGCAAGAATAAATATTCAGTTCTAC
>JAYDZK010000268.1:11848030-11965691 GCA_034509185.1 Euphonia xanthogaster | reverse complement strand
CTACTGGGGGAAAAAAAATAAAACCAACAAAAAACCCCCAGATTTTACTTAAAGGTATTAGACTGAGAGTTTCTTTTATTACCATCCTATTCTTTACATGACCTAACGTACTCTGTTCCCTGGTGAACAAAATTCTTCAACAAGTCCACTGCCTTCCAACACTGCCCTTCAAGAAACCATATAAACCAATTTTTTATTGCACTCCAAGCCTTTTTCACTGAAAATGCCCATAATCACAGAGTGAGAAGTCAACTAGAAAAAGGAAAAAGCTTGACCAACATTCTCATCAAACAATCAATTTCTATTTGTTTATAGGCTCGAGCTGCAAGTACTGAAACCAAACTTTCATCACAGTCCTACGAATAACTTCAGGGTGTTTTTTTTTTTTAATCAGTATTCCAAGTAGTCCATGAATGTCAGCCAAAAATAAACTTTTCTTGTTCAAGCAGGCTGATGTCTAGTTGGTTTGGGGCAGGGTAGAAGACTCTGACAGAGTTTTCCTTAAAGAACAGAAGCATGACTATTTAAGAATGTTAATCTAATAACATGCTGCACCCCTTACTTCTGCCTGATTGTTTAATTATTAGTAACTCAGTTCAGTTCATTAGGGACCTATTGTGCTGCTGTTGGCAAAACAGAAATGTCACTGCATGTTAAATAATTAAAAGCAGTAAAACAAACATTATCTTTTGAGTCCTGGATTTATAAATTGCTATTAAGAATGCAACCTTTTAATCAATAACTGCTTATCTATATTGTTTTAGTGAATAATGAGTATAAACTCTTTCCTGCCACTCTGATTATGATTTGATGACTACCAGTTCTTCCTGCTATAACCACAGACATTTTGTTTCATTTTGGTTTAACTACAGAGTATAAATATGAGCAACCAACAAGTTTGTGCATCCAACAAGTTATGCAGCAGTACTAGGCTATGTTTCCCCAAGCCAATCACCATTTTTTTTTCCCTCTTTTCTGGAGTGTAAAGTAATTTTATGTGATCAAAACATGCAGTGCTTAAACAGCAGATTTCTGTGTGCCATGTATTTGTCCTGCAGCACAGGAACTGGTTCAGATTCAGTCCCAAAAAAATTAGTTACTTAGGAAACTTTCAGGGAGAAGCTGCAGTGAAAGGCTATTGAAGGGTCTTATGCTGCCTGTGTGAAGTAGAATAATGTTCTTGCTGGGCCCAAGTCCCCAGAATTTTGAGAGGATTTACTCTTAGTCATAAGAAGTAGGGCCCCAGTGACACAGTAACTCTGCACTCAGTCCTGAGTTTCTACAGCCCAAATTGTTACACCACAAACCACACGTGTTTTATCACCAACAATTACCAGTATTGAGCTCTGGTACAACAAAGTCTGCACAAAGGTTCACTCTGACTCAGAAAACTTTGCTAACAGGCAGATTGTTAAAGACTGGAATAATCATAGGAGAGCTTATTTTGTGACTGAATGTCATCATTCTGATTTTTTCTCTTTTTGGTTCTATTACTTTATGGCAGTCCTGTCAAGAGGTTTTGCCAGCCTCAGTCAGAAACAGAGAGAGAGCATAATGCAAAATAAAAGGCAGAGTACCTCTATCTTTCACAAATGTTTACTGCTGGCATGAAAGGAATGCCAAGTGGAGAATAACACCTCTGCCTCTGCTGCTGACTTTGTCACAACTTGGGAGAAGCTTTAAGAACCATTAAGAGAGTCACTTTCATACCATAACTTCAAAACAGAGCTGGGCACGTGTAGGCTGGGTTTGGAAAGGAAGCAAGCCATCAAATCATCACGTAGGTTTTACTGTTTCCATATTGGCAATGCTCACCTTTCAATGCCAGAGCTGAAGTGTCACCTACCTATTTCCTTCTCAACTGCCTCTCACCAAATCAGGCAGAAAGCTGCCATCCAACAGCTAATGCCCATGCAGAATAATTACTCAAATCCTTGGAAAGAGGATACTTAAACCAGCCTGAGGAGCACCTGCCTTACCAGTTGGGTTTTGTGGTCGTGCACAGAAAGCTCTTATAATTCAGCTCCCTTTCAGCAAAGGGCGGGTGAACTGTGATAAGAAAAGGCAGCTGTGATCACAGGGGCACAGCAGCATAAGCATGGGAAGAGAAAAAGGCTTTTCAGGTACTAATATGAGGGCTAACAAGTGCCTGACCTGACTTGAACAGCTCTCTCCAGGACAGTTTAGTGGAAAAGGATAACAAAGAAAAACAGAAAAATGTAAGACCTGTGGAAGAAAATACAGTCACCCTGCACTGATTAGTTTGAAAACAAAGCAATTTAATACATCAGAGTGACAAAAATTATTTCCTTAAATAACCCATTGCAAGCTGATCTTCAGAGCTACTTCGTGCTTCTTTTCTTTTTCCTGCAGTAGGCCTCTTACAACAAAGATTTCTGAAATTCTATTTTCTGTTTAGCAGAAACAAAGTACTCTTTAACCCAAAGCATGTGAGAAAAGCAGGTAACCACAAACTCCCCACTCCTGTCCTTAGCTGACTACCTGTTACAGTGTCTTTTGTTGGGCAGAATCTCAGTCTAACCAGTTTTGCACTCCTGTACCCCCAGTCTAGTTTGCACACCATCATTCTGTGTCTAACCATTACAGCAAGTGGGCATAGAAAGACAAAAGTTTTATATTGAAAGGGAAAAACTCAACTGAGGCCTGAACTAAAATGCCAAGAGGTACATTCATTTTCTTCAAGAAAAAAATTTAAAAGTCAGCAAGAAGCCAAAGATAAACAACCCTAACATGCACTAAAGAGCCCATCAAACTTGAGAGAGTGTTGGCACTTCCTCAGTACATGTGATGCATAGCAATGGTACAGGTCCCAAACTGTGGCAAAGAAAAACTCACTCATTTCTCACGCCTGCTTTTCAACATGCAACTAAAAACTGACAGATCTCCCTGCTCCATTTTACATAACCATTCAGCAGATGATAAATCCATCTCCAAGCACTTTGTTTTCAAGGCAAAGCTTGCTTTTTGTTTGTTTTCTTCCATTTGGGTGCACAAAGAGCCAAAACCCACAAACAGTACCAGAAAGCAAACTGGTAGACATTTCTAAAACAGCAAACAGGAAATGGGAATCAAGAAACACCACGAGGAAGAGACAGAATAAATGGGCTCCCTCATGCAGGACTCTGAATGAAAATGAACAGTGGCCTATACGGGTGGCAAATAGGCAAAGGGAAGGGAAAAATCAAGACTGAAATTGTGTGTCAGCTCCCAGAACGTCACCAAACAGTAATTGAAACTTTAGCAGGGAGCAAATCAGGGAGGGGGAAAAAAAAGAAGAAAGTGTTACATAGGCTTTTCATCATTTCTTCAACATCTTGATCTCATATGCTCTTCTGGGTTGGTGCAATCTGCATATTTGCAGTCTGAAAGAGCTATTTTTAGAAGCCCAACCAGGTTGCTATCTGCAGGGTAAATATCAGTTGGGGTCCAAGATCTAAGCCAAAGCAATTCAATCACTGCTCACTTGACAGAACACCATAATGCCAACAGGAGAATCTTCTCCTCCTATGTGTCATGCAGGAGCTTTCAGGGCTTTTTTAGGCAATCTTCTCTTTCATATGCTCCAGCTGGTAGCTCATTTCTTCCTGGTCCTCTCCACTCCCTTGACACAACCACAATGTGTCCCCAGGCACATTTGATTCCCCAGAAATTCCTCTGTCTGCCTTTGCTGATCATAATGGATCCTTGAGCAAATTGGTTGTGCACTTATAGATATTTTCAACATGTCTGGTTTAGGGATGAAATAAGAAAAGAGTGATGGAAAAAAGAGAAGAGAATCTGAAAAAAATACAGGAATTAGCTTCTCAGCATGAATAAAACCAGCTACAGATCCAAATGCACTTCAGACATAAGTAATTTCAAAGGAAAGTTAAAGGAGATTAGTATTTGGGGAATTTTATCCATACATGTGTATGTATGTGCATATTTATATACAGACTTATTAATAAGGCTAGAAAATTCAAAGTATAAAACAATATTTGAAATTCTTTCAAGTGTAAGAAATGAAAAACTCACTGCTCAGGTACGTAAGAAGAAACCTCAAATTATTCTGTCTCCTTACTAAGAAGCAACCACAGAGATTTGAAAAGCACCTCATAGGCACACAATAAAAGACTAAATTAGAGTGATCTTTAAAAATCACTCTGCTTTGGGATACTTTTATACACACTCTTACTCAAATATTTCACTTCCAACTTTTACTTAATGAAAGATGCTTACGGTATAATCTCTTTCTCTTTATTTAGTGGTGTCATTAGAGGTCTATTGGAGACTCCATAGCTATATCTCCTAAATATGCACAGCTTTAAAGGTTTCTGGAGGTATCTGGGATACAGAACACACCTACACATAATAAAGAGTTGCCATTTAATTAAGGAGTTATTCTTGAAGTAACACAGAGTCAAATCTCCCTAAGCATCTTACAGAAACAGCGCTCACAGCTGGTTTTTAACCCCACTCTTCATTGGCCCTTAACTAAAACCACAGTTTAGACATAGAGAATAATAAAGCAAAAGTCTCAAGAGCAAAGCACATCTCACTGAATATCTCCTCGTGGGCAGGTGATCCAAGCCAGTAACTTAATTAAGCAGTGAACATCACAAATAGGTGCAAGTAAAGCACCACATGCATAGGAAAAAATGGAAGTCTGCAAGGGTAAGTTGGAGATAAGCCTAAAAAACCTGCTTTAACATTAAGGTTTTATTCTATTCCAGAAGTTCTGACACTGCTCTGCAGCTCCAAATGGCGTGTTTCTACTGTCTCTTAAACAGCTAGGCATAACTATTTAACCCTTTCAGGACCAAAGTAGAATATGCAGTTCCAAATAACACTAATGGGAGCTGTATGTTCATTCAGCTAAGCATGCTGCTAAAAATGTTCTTAGCCCACAGCTTTAAAGTAAGGAAAAAAAAAAACCCATTCTTAAAGGCAAAAAGGTTCACTTTTAGATCTTGTCACTGAGTGAAAAAAAAAGAAGAATATTATAGTGCAGTTGTTACAGGTAGCATAAACTGCTACATAAAGACAAATCAGGCCTGCAGAAAAAAATCTGGACACCAAATAATCAGTGATGCGTCGCACTGATATATAAAACAAATCAAGGCATTTGCATGGATAGGATGTAGTGGACACAACTCACAGCTAAATCCTGCAACTTGCAACCAGACGTTAATTGAAAAAGTTTCCAACTGCTCTGCATCATCTAAGCAACAATATTGCTCTAAAGAGAGAATCTGAATCCATCTGTGTTTGTTAATATGGCCTTAAGTATTAAATTTGCTGTTGCTGTCTTGAGCTATGTCAAGACTCTTTAAATAAATGCTGTGACTTGCTAAATCCTGTCCCTAGCTAATTAAAACCATGGGTTTGAAAAAAGTATGTTGCTTAACACATTCCCTTTGCTCGCTGTTGATACACTTACTAAAGAATTGCACAATACAGGACACGTATTCAGGGCTGCAAATACACCAAAAAAAGAAATGAGAATGTGAATTGGAGGGAATTCTCAGAGTAAAAAAAAAAACCAAATGTACTGCTATGATTAAAGAAAGGAGTGGCTTCATAAAAATGGAAAAAAAAATGATTTGTAAAGAAATCTATTTTTTTAATGGATAGCATTCATATATATATAAGTCAGATAAGTGCAGGCTATCATCTGGGACATTTTTAATAAAAGTTGTTTCTAGTGTCAGAAGACTGAAAAAATAAAACAATTACAATTTTAAAAAATTGCAAAGTCTATTCTATGAGGAATTCAAGTAATTTATCAAGTAAGGGACAAAAGACCTACTTAATGTGTCAGATCTTTTCTTCTGATTGGGATTTGCAATAATCCGGAAAGACTGCTGTTTGCTCCCTTCAATCTTAGGTGGGCACATTCACTTGACTGTTTCAGCTACTGGCTGGTTGCAGTGAGAACTGGTTTACTATGCTGGGAAAATGTTTTCCTAAATGTTTTCCAAGGGATCTAATAACTTCTAGTGCAACTGGTGCAAGAGGGGATCCTGCACGTACAGCTCGTGCACAAGAACCTTCCAAGCATTGATTAGGTTTAGATCTGGAGGCAAACTTCATTCTGATTCCTCTCCATCCATCAGTCAGCTTTCTGATGCAGCTGGAGCAAATTACAGCTGCCAAAATATTATCTATCAGTTATTGAAGAATGCCTAATGATTGTGCATCAGAGGGAAGCTTTTTAAGTCAAAAGAGATAAAAAACATATTCTGGTTCTGTCAGAGCACACAGCACTTTGACAGGAACCACATATTACATGGAGACATAATGTGCAGGAGGGAAACAAATATACTGGGTTATTCTCACCTGAGCCAGGAACTTCTTAATGTTAGAATTTTTCATCTTCCCAGAGGCAAAGGATTCTTGGCTCATCCGAAATACCTGAGACAATTATCAGTCACAATGCATGTCCCTAGATGTTTTCTTCAGCAAGAAGCAGCTTGTGCAACCAAGTCACATTCTTCTTCTGTAGCAAATATTAGGAATAGAAGAAATAGTTCACACCTTAGCAAAAACATGGGATAATGGTTGGACCAGAGCTATTGGCAGGGGTCTGGGCTCTCCTTGGATTGCCTTTATAATCTCTGACCAATGTCTTCAACCCCTCTTTCTCTCTCTTTATTTTCTTTCCTGTGCTGTGTTAGGTATTTGTAACTGCAAACTTTTAAAGTCAGTAATAGGTTTGTATTGTGAGATGGTCTAAATGCACGAGGACCTAACCATAGGCTCAGCTGAAAAAAAAAGAAGTGGTAAACAGCATTTAGTTAGAGTAATCAAGCTGTGAAATAAAAACAGTATTCTCCAGTCTGTGCCATCAAGGCCAAAAGGATATTTCTCCATTCAAAAGTTGACATCAGGGAGCTCACTATTACCACTGAATGGATATGAGGACTGCAGTGACCAATCATCCTTAAAAAAGGAAAAAAAGCAAAAAAGCAAGGGAAAAAAAAAAAAGAAAAAAAATTAATACTTTGCAAACTTTAAAAGTTCTTTTTTAGAGAAGATCTAATTTCATTCTGAATTTGATGGAATTACTTCAGCTTTACAGTTGTGTGATGAAAAGTTATGAACTGCAGTTCAGCCTATTTCTGAGCTTGCTCAGCCTGATATCCCCATCCATCAGTACAGCACGCAGAAACTTAAACTCAAAAACTGATCTGATCTTTTCAATACAGCGCCATGTCCATTATACTCCACAATTGCATTAGCAATAATAAATTTAATCAATGCTTCAGTAAATAATGAAAGTCAATCACCCTTCTTATTCATGGCCTCTGAAGGGACTCGGCACTGTACTGGTGACAGCCCCACAGCTTTAGGAAGAAGCCTCTAAAGTAATTATTTGCAAACAGGAGAATTTTATATATATTTTTAACGAGGCAATTCCTGTGATAGTAAGCCATTTAGGAGCCAGAGAACTCTCATGGAAACTCTAATGTGTACTTTGCTTCTTGGGCTGAACTCAGGAGCACTGTGCCTGCCTATACATCCACCAGCACCACTGGAATTACATCTCCTTGCCACAGGGTTGAATTGGAACTCACATAATCATGGCAATCAAAACACTGCTAAAAAGTCAGGCTGCTCACAAGGGGAAGAACACATCCCTGTGCTAAGGCATACATCTTCCATACTTTATTTACCATTAACAAAAAGTGCTTTATAGCACTGCATAGAGGTTGCCATAAAACAACGTTTTAAGGCTCTCTCCACCATATTTCAGCCATAAATGTCCTATAGATACAGGAAGGAAAACTACCAAGGTTCAATATTATCATCTTTATTACAGATGACCTCACTATTGTGCTCTCCATAAAGAAAAAATATTAAACCATTAAAATAGTCTGAATCCTAAATTAATACAGGTTTACTACTCATATCTAGATCTAAATGGCCTTACTTGCAGAGTAATTATTTTTCGAAGAAAATTTTGTTGACAGCCTCATTAACAGTGATCAGACCAGAATAAATGTTACCTCTTCTACTAAAAATGTGACTTCCCTGGCAGAGTATCCCATATATTAGTACACATCCATCAGCAATTCAGCTCTCAGTGGTTTTATAATGAATGCCACATTAAAAACCAAGACACAAATTAATGAAAATTCAGTCATTGCACTATTTGCTACAAAGCTTAAACAGCTGAAACTGCTACCCTGCTCAATTCAGAGATTTTGAATTCCCTTTTACACTACTGCTCACCTGTCCTATTTGTCAGTACGGTTCCATAACACAAAAATATTATTACAAGCTGTACTATTGCAGCTCATTACAGTTCTTATAAAAATCCAAAGGAGACAGTAGAAAAAATAACATTACTTATTGTTTCATTATTTTTTAAAATGAGATTCATATGTTTGATGACAAAATGTGTTTCTGCTTAACTCGTAGCTCTCTACATCCTAAATCTGAAAAACCCCAAGGCAATTTCTGATGCCTTGTGTCAGAGTGTGGCAATAGCAACAGTTCTCATTTCTGAGCCTATTCTACTGCATTATTTTACTGGAACTCCACAGAATTTGTCCAGCTTTCTGAAATATTCTCAGATAAACAGCACTTGATTTATGAAGATGGTCAGTTTTACTTGAACACAGAGGATTTAAATCATTAAACTCCTTTCTTACATTGGAAATAATTCTGTCTGCAAAAGTCATATTTCACAACAAAGCACTGTTCCTCTGAATACGTTTTCCCATCATAGAGTGCCTTAGAAAGAATTCTCTCATATTGCCTATGGAAAGCTCATTTTTCCCTATTTAGATAATAATGATAGCAGCAAATAAGAGGAAAAAAAAATGCTGGTTGGGGGCTTTTCTTTTAAAACTGCTAAAACATCTTCTTAACCATTTAATTCTTTTTTCTCTTTTTTTTTCTTTTTTTAGTTCTCTGGAAGATACACATAGAATTCCCTCTTCTAGTTTTAGCTATAAAGTACTGCTGGAAAAGCACATGGGTACAGTCCCTGTGTGGTTGCACCACAGCAGAGCTGTGAACACTGCTCTGCAGACAGCAACACATCTCTGTTTATCTTGGCAATCAGCTTGCAGGAATTTGCCTAAAAAACAGAACAACTCTAGCTCTCACTGCTGTAACAGGCCCCAGGTTATTATTCCCTCTTCTTTTGGCTGTTGCTTTTTCTCAAATGGGTAAAAGATAAATCAATTACAGAAAGTTTCTGTAATTCTTGGGCATGAAAGAGGGCTTAGAGAGAGATGCATGCTCCAGCAACAGGGCATTCTTATTATTCACCTTGATACAGCTTTAGCACATTGTGCTGCTCACAGTTCAGTGGTACCTGACAAAGCTAATGCCAGTTTTCATCCAGCACCAGCTTGTGATGTTAAATAAGAAACTCTGTGTGTGAACGTGCTTTTAAGCACTACAGTGCACCAAAGAATGAGCTGTTTTCAGCTAACATTGAGCCACTAATGATTTTAATGAGAGTGCCTTCTGGATTCATATTTTTTTCATAAAATACATCACACTAAAACAAAATCAATGAGAAACATTAATTAGGGCCTTTTTAGACGCCTTCTGTGGTGTTGTTTTTCTTTTGAGAAGCACCAGATGAAGAATGCTGTGCTTTATTTAAGCTAAGTTGTTTGACATTTAGATGAGAGAAAAAAGAGAAAAATACTAACAAACACAGGAACAATTTCTGACAGCTCTTTGTCATGCAAGAGAGAAAAAAGGGGACCGACTGTGAGATACTACTTTGAAGCCCTGGAAATTTGTAATGAAAAATTTAAGATACAAGAGAGGAAGAAAGATGAGCTATTCATTTGGTTCTGCATATATTAACACTTGTAATTCAAACTAAAGGTTTGCTATGTGTTTTCATAATTTTGACTCTAATAAATATCTTGGAGAATTGCTTTGATATTCTAAGATCATGCGTGTAGCTTGCATCCATTAAGAAAAATGGGGAACAATCATCATCAGCCCTCTTGGTGCTAATGAGAAGGTCATTGCTCTTTAATTATCACAGACATGAAACTGAAACATTTCAAAGGGTTTGTGGAATACAGTGGCTATGGGCAAAGCTGTGTATCTGTTTATAAGTCTGTCTGTCCCAGAGCAAGAAGAGTAGAACGTGCATCTTCCACTCTGTAGCCTTTCTGCTTTTGTGTATATTAAATTTGCAAGTCTGTATCACTGTTTCTTGCACATCAGATTAATCTGGGAAATTTAGACCAGCTATTAGCGGGAGCTGAGTAGGAGGGAGGAGGGCAGGGAAAGGCGGAGAAAAGGGGTAGAGATGTGAGAATAGCAAAATGTTCCTCATCAGGAGGTATTGTGAAATAAGTACTACTGTGTTGTGTGACCTTATTTCCCACAGTAGGGGTGTCATGAAGAAATAGAAACGGTGAGGTGCTGCAGGAAAATATTAGCAAATTAAAATTTTGTGTCTGGCATTGGTTGTGATCTCACTCATATTTCCACCCTTGCAGAGGAAGCGACTACACGGGGAAAGATACAGTTGAGGCAAACCAGGGGTTGGGGGGAAAAAAAAAGTGAATTTTTTTCCTCTTGGTTGCAAATTACTCAAAACAATTTCCTCCTACTCTGCTACAGAACTACAGCACATCATTCCCTCATTCCTAATGTTTTTACACCAAACATGTTCTATTGATCCATTAGCTAAAATGTTCATTATTTCTGCATTAAATAGACCATTTCAACTTCAGTAATAGGTGAGCAACTGTGCCTTTCATTGTTTCATGGGAGTGAAAATCTGAAGAGAAAAGGAAATTTTCCCTCTGTGAGGGAGAAAAGAGGAAGATCCAATTTTGCATACAATTTCCATTTTGTTTTGTACAATTTGGAATACTACTGCTGAACAGCTATCTTCTCTCTTTTTGCTCAATTTTCACCTTTGGGAACAGTCACATTCCCAAAGGCACTGTCAAAATATGTGTGGGAAGGGGAGGGTGGGAAGAGAAAGCATTCAAAATACTAGCAATCAAAAATTGGTCTCCTCTGAATGCTTTGTTTTAATAAAGAGTTATGGCAAAAATGCAAATTTTGCTTCTAAATCTAAAATTCACAAATATTCTTCATAATTAGGAGAGTTTCCATTTGCCAGTTTTGGAAGACTGATACTGAATTTACAATACAAACTGACTTACAGAGTTTGGATCTCTAAATATTTATTGCTGGAATCTGATGTGAACATTTCAACAGAGTAATACAGCAGTAAATCTTTATGACAGATGAAAAGTTTACCTTCCTGCAGCAACCTTCATCTTGAAAGGCAGCTTAGGTGGAATTACATTAGGCAAGGAGGAAATGATTTTCCAAATTATTTCCGATAGAGATTCCAGCTAATTCTCTTCATAGATTTTCACCTTTCTGGGGAAATACTAATACCCTTTCCTCCAGCTGCCAGATGTGAGGCCAGAAAAACTTCGGGAGAATTTCAGTGAAATTCCAAGAGGGAAAAACACCCCCCTATTTTTTAAAGTCTTTTATAATGCTTTACATGCAGAAAGCAAGAAAGAAACTCAAGTCCAAAAGGACCATGTGCTAAGCCAGTACAGAATGGTAGCTATTCAAATTTTATCTGTTCATCTCGTAATCCAAACAAAAATCACCTAAAATTGGTTAATACCCTGAAGCCAGGTAAAGTGGCCTAATTTCCAATGGAGGCAAGGCACCAAGTAAGTGATTCCAACTAAAAAAGCAAGATTGTGCCATTAAAAACCAATGTAAACATTTTCATAGGACCTTTCCCTTGAGATCTACACACATACCTCTGTAGAAAAGATCAGAGTGCCTTTTTCAAAGAAGGACTTGAGTGATCATTTCCAGAGTAACTAAAGTGACTTGATGTGGTTGAAGCTGAAGCAGAGCTGATGTCTGAACTGAGATATGCATCTGAATGCCCAGATCAGGAAATGTTTTCTGACCTTTCTCCTTCCCACTCTCCTAAGAACCTGCTTCCCACCGTAATTTGTTGCACCAGCTGGAGGGTGACCAGAGTGCACCTCCCACAAGCACTTCAGGAGCAGGCAAGGCTCCCCTCTGAGCAGACTTCACTGCAGCAGAGGAGCAGAGTTACACAGAAGCTGTGCTGACAGTGTCAGCTCTCTCCCACAGCTGGACACCAGCTGATCTGGTGATTGCAGTGACCCCCTCATTAGCCTGGAGAGTCCAGTGCTTTCTCCTTTCCCCATTACCATCAAACCTTCAATTCAAGAGGAGCACAGAATCTGTGGTATCTCATCAGAGAGTGTCATTATCTGGTACTCCCATGACTGGTGTTTATAACTCTGGGAATTCTCACCTGCCCTTCTAACTGGGCCATTTAAAAAAGAACCAGAGGAAAAACACACCACTTAGTCAGTGGATAAAATCTTCAGTGCTATGACAGAAGAGAGCCTGACCCTCCATATTTAGGAGTATTGGCTGTGAGAGGTACTCAAAGGGGACCATTTCCTAATGATCTTGTTCACGAGGAAAGAGGGACATTATCCAGATTTCAGGATTCCATGTGAGAAATCTACTATCCAGACTAGATTGACAGAAACACTGGGTTGGGCTTTACTTGCTCTCTCTACTTCTGTAAAGAGCATGTGCAAGTGTGGTCAGGGAAGGCAAGCACGAGACTGGAATCTTCTAAATGCATTAGAAATATAAGAAATGTTTCCTAGAATTATGAAAAAAAGCCAAAAGCAAATAATGTAGTTCTCATAATCCTTGGACTCTCTCTCTCTTTTGCACAGGCTTAGGGAGAATGGCATCATGCAGGTTCAAGCTGCTATCACAAAACATGTAATTAGGAAGTGCTCACACCTGGATAGAGCCAATTTTCATCTGTAAATCAAGCAGCACAAAAAGCACCAGGGAGCAAGTTTCCTGTTTCAAGGCATTACGCTGCTAGAAATATTTAGCATGTTCCCAAATAATTCTCATTTACAGTATTTTCTATCCTTAAAACACAAAACAAAGGCATAACTTCTCATTACTACATTTTGTTTATATATGTCTCTAGCTTTATACAGCTCAATATCCAGAAATATAGCTACAGAAAAAGAAATTAATTTATTTTATCCAAATAATTCTTAATTAAACTGCCTACTTTCTTTATTTTGACTTTATTGTATCTTTGGCATCTTAAATCCTTTGCCAAATGCTTTTTTGTCTTGACCATTAAGGTATAAAGTAAATTGAATTAGTCCTAAAACTGTTCCTTGTGGCACTTCCTTTTTTCCCTACCTCCTTTTATCATGAAACGACTTAATTCACAATTACTTTTTTGCCTTTGGTATCAATGCACTTAAAGCAACAATCATCAGTTCATGTAGTAGATCCCTTCACAATATTTACAAAACTCCCATGTAATTAGAAAAGCCCTTTGTGCAGCACTGCATCAAAACACTGAGAAAGGAAACGAAAACAGAAGAATGCTAACAACATTACAGGACGAAAGATTATACAGCAATTTTTAACAGGGGAAGATGCAGGAGCTTTTGACAGCCAGCAGGGGAGAATTTGTTATTATTTCAATCTCTTAACAATGGAAATGCCACACACTGAACAAATGGCTTCCTACTCAAGTTTTGTATGGCCTTAAAGCACCTCTCTCCTGCCACTTATTACCAGCTCTTCTTTCTTCTTCTTTCCCCCCATATCACTCACAACCCTGAAACCAACATCTTCCATGGAAAAGAATACTGAAACTGAGAGGTGGCTGCTCAGTTCATCTCCATTGCTCTCACAAGAGCCAAGGATTTTGGTAGAGACATTCATGGGAGGCACAGCATGCTTCCAGAACAGAGCTAGAAGAAGAAAACAGAAAGAAAAATATCACAGGCATAGAGAAACTGAAACCACCTGGAAGAGCACAGAACTGCACAGAAAAGGTGCAAGCTTTAACAGGGCTCTGATTAACTGTATCTGAAAATCCAAGCAGTGAGATCTAATCTGCCCTCTGGGAATAGCTTTACACATAGAAGGCAGAGGTTGCTCTGTAGTTACCCACTCGCAGGGTTAACTGGTGTCTGAGGTAGACAAACACACTAGTTAAAGAAATTCAGCTCTCACTCCAGAGGTATCCTGAAAAAAGCTGCACACACTTATTTAGAAACAGAAACACCATGAAAGTTCATGAAAATCAGACTGCTGGAGCTGTAAGGCAATGGAAAACCTGAGCATGAGGCAATGAATTCCTGGGCCAGTGGGAGCCTAAGGGGCCAAACCCCAAACTCTGCACCTATTAATTTCATGCCATTGGCTTCAACAGGGCCATATCCAATAATGATGAGTGATACTCCTGGTGAGGTTGTTTTTATGTCGTGTTAATACAGTGTTAAGCCAGTTGTTTAAAACTGCTTTGCAGTAATTAAGTAATGGCAGTTACTGTTACATGTGTTTATTAGTGAAAAATAGTAAAGGACTGTTGCTTTTCTGTTCTTTATATGTGGCCTTAGGGACCCTACCTTTTGTAGTCCCCAAAGTCCCCTCTCATTACTGGACTAAACTTGCAATAAAATACTATAGGGGATAAAAGAGTTTATTTTTATTTTTTTTCAGTGGGGTGGGAGCTCAGCTGAACCTGAACATCACCAGAACAGCAGCTGCTGATTTGCTGGAATGGGAGAGGCAATCCTTAGAGGGAGGGCTCTCTGTGCCACTCTCCTCTCTCCTTCATGTTGCAGCCTCACTGTGACCCACGTGTGTGGCTGGATGCTGCAGTTTTCCTCCTGCTTCGTTCCTCCTCAAGAGCAGTAAACAGGGCTGGAGTCAGCTGTGACTTAGCAAAGGAAGTGTTAGAAGTCTGTAACACAAAAAGCACGGGGCTTTCCTAAAGTCTACCAGTTGGGCAGAGATCAGAAGAAAGGCATTAAAGGAAGGAGATTTCAATGGCATCATAAAAAAGGAACCAGAACTTATGTCCCACATGGCATCAACACAAATAATGTCCATGCCAATAAAATATGGCAGAAAAAAATGCAAATCCCAAATGGGTACCACTGACACATGACATAATTAAAACCACAGAGGCAGCAAAACTTCTTCCTGCCTGCAGAGGCAACACTCCCAAGTGTTGACAAAGATCACAAAACCAAAATCCAAATCCACTTTTAGGCAAAACAAGCCTGATTTTCCACTACCACATACCTTATGTATTTCCTTAAGAGAAATCTGATGTTGGCAATGCAAAAAAGCTCTACATTCACCATTCTGATATTTGCTCCCTAGACAGAGAAAATATGGAGAATCTCCTGAAACCCCAGATGAATGGAATGATGGCTGTCCAAAGCATGTCTTATGACAACTGCATCATAAAAAAAGGAACCACAACTTATGTCCCACAAAGGATGACTATATAAATTACCATGAAACATTCAAACATTCAGGGATCTGTAAATCAAATTATTGCACTTTTTCACTTAAGGAAGCTTGCCTCTTTTTTTTTTTTTTTTTTTTTTTGTCCCCCCAGCTTCTGCCAACTACTGAACAATAGAAAGCTGAACTTCTACCCCAGGTATAACTCAGATAACAAGACCAATACAACTATCCCATGTCAAAAGGAACGTTCCCTAAACTTACTGATATTCCACATCATCTTTCAGTTTACATGTAAATATCTTCTATCACTCCAGCTTTGACATATCTTGCCACAAGGAGAACTTCAGCAATTTTGGAATAAAAGTTTGTCCAAGATAAGATTTGCCTAAAGGCAGCCTTTTCAGCAAGCTGAGTAACACGTCACTGTCACAAGATATTGAGGTGATTTTTCTAGTCAAGACCAGCTTTCAGCAAATCATTGTCCCATAATACCACGGCACCAGTATTTTAAAGACACATTTGTCATATGTTTTAACTGAAATGCTGCAAATAAGTAAATACTATGCATGTCTGACTTTAAAAATTCAGGAGGAAATAGTCTTGAAGATTCTTGTTTAACTGTTTTCTTTCTTCTCAACTCCTTATTTGAAGCATAATTTTAATTATGCATCATTGCTCACACATAAATTCATTTATGTATATTAATTTTTGCTCCACTTAGCAGAGTGGTCACTTAATTAAATGTCTTCAGTTGTTTTAATGAAAAGAAAAAAAAAAGGATTTAACAGAATGTGTAACACTGTACATTTAAACATACTATTTGTTGCCTTTATTTCAGTCCATTTGTAACACTGATACTAGGACATTTGTGGAACAGATATTAAAAAGTAATATACTTTTCTAAAGCCCCCAGACTGTTTAGCAGATTTTTAAATTGAAATCAAAATTATACAGATTTTTCATTCTGATAATTTTACCAATTCACTAATTCTTTAATCTTTACAGGTCATTGAACAGCTTCACATTAATGAGATGTAGTTAAGAACAAATTTTACAGTTTTTTCTCCCTTTTTTTTTGAAAAATGTTGCATATCATTTGCAAATTAGAAAGAACTTGTTCCATTTATGGTACATTTATTTAAAATAATCGAATGCATGAGAGCCAGCTGAACACTGTGTGCAATGATGCTTTAAAACAAATTACCATTTATTTATAAGGAAGAAATAGACTTTTAAAAAGCTCACAGACTGCATTTCATTATTAACGGCGCTTTCCATGCAAAACTGATTTCTTTGAATAAGATACAGAAACAAGAGAAAACTCACAGAAAAACCAGGAAAGAAAACTTTTCTTGGGGACATGCATGCTTTACACCGAATATAATATAAAATATTACCAAAAATTGATGGCACCTGAGGTGCATGTATGAGGAATTTCAGTGGCAACTTCTCTGCAGCTGCTAGACAGTCTCAAACAACACAGCAGATAATGTATTTAGGAAGTTAAATTAGCCCAGATCAGCATGCAAAAAATTTCACTTTCTTCCAGTGAGCCCAATGCATTCAAGAAACACTTCTAACATCAGATGCCTGAAAGGATCAATATTTCAGAATTATTGTAGGCTGTAATTTCATGCTGTGGAAACAGTGAAAGGTAATTACTTCAGCTCAAGTATGTTAAATTACTATTATTGTCTTCTAAATTGAATAGACTCTTTATCTTTTTAAACAGCAAGTTAACCACCGTGGGTTTCTCGGGCCAGGTTTGATGCTCAGCACTCCTGAAAGTCAGCACTCAGAGCTGGCTGAGAGGTCCATTGTTATTCACTCCAGAAAAATCAACTTCCAGAAGATTAAAGCCACATGTCTTAGCTGAATATGCTGAATGCTGTCCAAGCATTCTCTAGGCTTGCTTGCAAAAGCCTGAAATTTGTGCATTTGACTCCCTCTGGAAGTAGAATGAAAAGAATTTCAGACTGTCCATAAGCAACTGTTTCAATACAGAAGATCAGCAACCAGAAAAAAGATATTTTGAGGGACAGCTAGCAAGGTTCATCTTCTTTTTTAGAAAAAGAAAAATTGAAAACTTTAGTTCCATGAGCCTCTATTATAATATCAGCTTGCTCATCCACTTGCACTTCAGCTCCCTCTTCCATGTCTGATGAGCTAGGATCTGACCTATAGCCTCATAGCTCAAGATAAAGGAGCACCACAATTTCTTAGTCAATTTTAACAGTAGTACAGATGGAACCATAAAAGAAAAAGTAAGTTAAATCAGTTTTTGTAAAAGCTCAGAAATTATTTTAATTTCTAAAATATATTAACTGTTTGACAATAATGACTACACACCTGATAATTCCAGAAACTTTTTTTATACTGGGGGATGACACACATAAAGCCTAGAACTGCTGTAACTAATGAGATTGCTGTTAACAGGCAGCAATATCAATGCCTGACTGCAAATTCCTGTCTGGCCAGTGGTCTGACAACAATTCCAAATGACTCATTAGTGATCTTCACTTCAGGAGGTGCTTTGTAAAAACCTGAGCTAATTCCTCTTCTTTCACTGAAACAGCTATTTGCATGAATCCTGAAACGTGAAAATTTAAGTTTCTCTGCAGCTGCCAGCTATTGTCATTGATGAGATTTGAAGGTTTCTAATAAGTTTCCTCACAAAATTTCTCAGCAAACACAAAGAAAGCTACAGCTCCTGGGGCCTGTTTCCAGCTCTGCAATCAGACCCTCTGATGACCTTGCTTTCCAGCTATTCTGATTTTTGCCTCTTGCAGCCTTGGGGAATGGCATGGTCTCCGTAGAAGTTCTACTTGCTTTAATATTGCCTTCCCACAGTGAAGAGCCACTGCGATGGGGTTCCTTTTCTGAACCTTTATTCCCTGTCTTACTCCCAAATGGAGCAGGGAGGAGGTGCACAGGGATAACTTGCTGACATAGCAGCGTGCCATGGAGAGCTGCTCTGACAGCAGAGATCAGGACCACCAGGAGCAACATCCATCCTTCCCTTTTATCACTCCTGTTTGCTTCCATTCCTCTAGACATGGGAAAAAGGCAAAGAAATCTCAGATCTCAGTATGAAGAGACACAAGATAAAGACAGAATGGGGGAAAAAATTAGAGGAATGTGCTCCTAGGAGAAGGCTTTGGAAAATTTAAATTCCTCACCCCAAGCCCAAACAATGTAAGGAAGAGAGAGGACATGGTTACTTCCATCCTGTTAGACAAAAAGAAAAGACACACTGCCCTGACCCATTCTCAAAGATAATGGCCTGCACTGAAGTACAGCAGCTTCTGCATTTCACATAATGCCTACACCACTTCTGTGTTCAGGTAAGCACAGTCACTGACAGGAGCCTGGATGGGTATATTGTAGTGACCATAGCATCCAGCAAGCAGTTAATTACACCACAGAAGAAAAGGTGTGAGAAACGAACTTTCCTGCAACAGGATATCTGACAAAAAAAGTTCAAACTGCTATACAACAGCAATATATCTATACAGATAATCCATAGCAAAAATTAATGCATTGGAGGCCTTTTGCACTGTGTGTCTTACACCACTGTTTAAAATAATGCTCTAATTTTCTGATCACATCTGCATTTTACACAACTTATTGTGACATTTTCCATTTGCAGAGGCTGCTATTAGAGATATGAAAATGGATATAAAACAGAAGCCCACAATAACTTAATTTGGAAGAGAGCTCAGAAAGACCTGTGGTCCAAACATGCCACGAAATGCAAGGGCAGAGATGAGGTTAGAGACAATTTCAAAAGTTACAACATGTTTTTCAAGGCCTTGCCCAGAGGTGTTTTGATTACCCCCAGAGAGATTTCCCTGCCTCTCCTGCACCAATATTTGAGCACCTTCAGTGTGAAAATTCCCTAATATCAAAACAGGATTTTATATGTTGTAACCTGCATCCATTGCCCATTTTTATTTTACTGGGCATATTGAGGAGTCCTCTATCCTGTTCATAAACTTGTTAAGCAATTTGAGACAGCAACATGATACACCTCCTCTTCCTCAGATTGAACCAACTCTCAAGACCCTCCTCGTACCTCATGTGCTTGAGCCTCCACAATGATATTTCAGAACTCTGCTGGACTTGCCTCTCTACCACTGTCTCCCAGCAAGCCCCAAACTGGAGACAGCGCTTGAAATACTCCCTCCCTTTCACAGAGGGAACCCTCACCTCTCTCAGCTGGCTGCCTGCTCTCTGGCTGATAGAGCAGAGGTTTGCTGACCTTTCCTGACACAAGCACACACCATTTGATTTGTCACTGGCCAAGGCACCAAGTTCTTTCCCACAGAAGTGCATCCGCGACAATCTGCAATCCCAGGTGCAGGACTCTGTATAAAGCTATGTTGAAATCCATGAGATTCCTGTTGCCCAGTGCTCCAGCAAGCCAAGGCAGCTCTGGATTTCTGGGCTTGCCTTGCTTGGCCCAGTGTCATCCATGAACTGAGTGCAGGTACAAAAGACATTGAAGCCCCTTGACCCAAGCAGTGACCCTTGAAGAATTCCACTAGCTGGACCCTGAATGAACAACCCTTTAAGCCTGTTGGTGCAGCCAGCTTCCTACCTACCTCGGAGCACATCCAGGCAGTTCACATCTCAACAAAATGTAATGAAAATTTTAAAACATTATATGGCAAAAATAATCTGGAATTCTTTCAAGTAGGGAGAAGCAGATTTGCCAGCCTGAGAAGAAGGGTCTGAGCTACTCCTAACAAGGAGGCCAGGAGCCTCGGCTGTCCCAGGGGACAGATGTGCTGCCAGGAGCAGGTGCAGCTGCCAGCTGCCAGCCATAACCACAGTGCACACCATCCTCTGAACTTCTCTGGCAGCATCAGGCAGCCAGAACATTCTGGGGCCACCTGCCAGTGCCGGGGTGGCAGCAGGGCCGCTGGGTGCCCACGCAACTGCTTCCTGCACTGTGGCAGTAGCCAGCCTAGATGCTATTCCTGGAGCAACTTTCCAGCCAAGCAGTCTGTAGCTGTAATGTGCAAACTGCAGGCATGTCAAACAAGTTCTTAAAATTTGCCAACATATGTAAGCATTAAAACCGTGATGTGCATGAATTTGTGGTTTACTTGAAGCATACATCTCAACATATAAGTTCTTATTTATATTATTTTCCAGGTAAAATAATGGCAGTGTCTTCTGGTGGTTTAAGAGGAACATACCACTTCACCAAATGCTGAAGAAACCTAAGTACTTGCATGTATTGATCCTTCCTTTATTCCCTACAGATATTAGTTACTGCAGTGTTTTGGGCCAACTGAAAAATATGTTTCCAGTCATTTGCCATTAAAAGCTTACAGTCTACTTTCTAAGACCCATATTAGAGCCTTTTTTCCTAAGGAAAATCATTAGAGATCTTCCACATCTCCTTTGTGAAATCTGTGTGCTTCTGCTTCACTTCTCAATCCAATTTAACAAGTACATCTGTACTATTTTAGCAGTTGGTATCTTTGCCAAACACAGGAAAAAAATAAGAGTAATACATGACACTGGGTTTTAAACTAAGTTTAAGACATGAATAAAAATACTTTTTCTTCAAAGCTCAAAAGATACCCCTTCATGACCACTCTTGGCAGATCACAGAAGATGGGACCTAAATACCTTCTAAACAAGAGGTTGCAGATGCCAACTTTATTTCTCAAGGGGCTAAACCAGACATATTAACTCAGATGGAACAAGAAAGAGATGCCTTCCTTGTCCCAACAAACATATTATCATGAGGGCTGTGAATACTACGTGTTCAATGTTCTATGAGAAAGAATGAACAGCAAAAGCTTTCAAAATTTAGTCAGCTGTAAATGCATACTGTTCCTTGAACTGAAGATGTAAGCTCCCCTGAAAGTTGGCCTTTTAAAAAGTGAGAGAGCTGTATTTGAAAAATGAAGGCACAGTACATATAAAATTTCCATATTTTTAGAGCAGGTACAAAAATTAATACATCATAATCTTTTCAAAATGAGATTTTTTCAGTATACTTCTAGTTGTACTAATTCAGTGTTTAAGGATGATCTGTCAATGCTTTAAATTCTGCATATTTTGAAAAACAAACATTGATTGGTCCCACTTCTAATAGTTATCTTGAATTTCAATATATTTATTATTTTTTCCAGAATCACATCCTTTGAAAGCAGCATTCATTTCAAAAGCAACAAAAGCACAAAACTCTAAATTCATGGTAGGAGAGAATGGCTGGAAAGCATTAACTAAATACACAGATAAAATTTCGGAAATATATTCCAATTGAAATAAATTATCTTTCCCACAGTAGTTATTCCAAAGCAAAATGGGGTTTGTTTCATCACAGAGCAGCCACACAGGGACAGCAATTAGGAAATGGCATGCCACTTCACATTTTTTCAAAATACCTTCAGCTCTTAATTCCAATCATGTAGATTAGACCTTGGCCTTCCAGACTACACCTGGAAATAATGGAGAAACCTGTCTATCTAGACTCACAGGGGTTTTGGGTTTTTTTTGGTTTTTTTTCCCCCCCCAATCAAGAGTTTTTAGAGGTAGAGGACAATTTTGGCCAGATCTAGGTATAAAGAATTGTGGCTGTTTCCTAGGCTGGCAATCGGCTTGCATGTCAAGGATGGCTGCTGTCCCTGAACCTATTTTCTACATTTTCTTTTGAGCCCTACAGGAGCCCCAGCAGGAACTCTGGGGTGGATCAGGAC
Source organism: Euphonia xanthogaster (assembly GCA_034509185.1). Taxonomy (NCBI): domain Eukaryota; kingdom Metazoa; phylum Chordata; class Aves; order Passeriformes; family Fringillidae; genus Euphonia; species Euphonia xanthogaster. Next base: position 11,943,645 of record JAYDZK010000268.1, on the reverse strand, counting down.
ACGTGGTCCTCCCACTGCAGCAAGACCTCTGTTGCCCTCATCCTTTCAGTACAGAATCAGGGGGTCCAGCACCTCAGTGTCCCTGCCCAGCCCCTCTCCTTCTCACAGCAGGACCCACCTGGTCCTTGACCTGCACAGTAATTTCTGTTCCACACCCCTGAGCATTCCTGAGCTGCAGCTGAGCACTGTTCTCCACGTGCAAGTGCTGACTGTTCTGGGAAGTTCCTCACTGAGGAGCTTTTCCAGGGGGGACTTTTACAACAGGAGCTTAGGACTAACTCTCTCAAAGTGTGTGCAATGTGTGAATTACTGTACTTGCCTCACTGAGGGTAAATAATGCAGCTCTTTCTGAAGCAAAACACACACCCCAGGTCAAGCTTTCCCTCCTTAGTTACACAGGCAGCCTGGAGTACATGGAAAGAGGCCAGAGTCAAAGTGGATGGGAATAAAGTCAATGGCATTTTATCAGACACCGTAGCTAGGGGCAGAATATGATCCAACGTGTACATTTTGAATAGAATTCTTTTAGAAAGCACTTCAGAGAAATAAAACAAAACCAGTTTGTTTTCCTTGATAATATTCAGTCCATGCAGTACAACTCACAAGAGACCGATAAATGATTGTTACTGGAAACTTTGAAAAATCATTGCAAAAGAAAACATTTATACAAGTTTATGGAGGCTTCTGAAGTATGGCTGATATGTTCAGGTCCAAAAGGACTGTAAAGTATCAGGATATTACATAGAGTAATGCTGATGGTCTTTACTCTATTTACATTGAATGCAACTTGCTTTGCTTTTTGCATACAGGAAAGGTTAATTCTATACTGAACAGTGTTTTGATTCCACTTTAGTGAATTTCTTACAGAAACACTAAAGATTACTTGGATTAATAACGAGAGTAATAAAAATAGTCCCCACTTTATAATACTAAGATAAACATATGTATTTGTAACGTGAAAATGTGATTTGTGGAAAAGATATAAAATTTAAATCCTGGCAATCAGGCTCAGAGAAAGCAAAAGTAGCCCTGAATGGTCACCCAAAACTAGTTTTAGCCCCTATATTTGCTTATAGCAGAAGTAATTTTCTTAGCTCATTTCTGGTTTAAACTTGCTACTGAAGATATTTAGATAATACTTAGAGTAGGGCTACAGCAAGATTTTAATCATAATATGATGCCTCTCAGTGCAGCTTCTCAGCCATATTCGAGCCAAGTTTGCAAAGTTCACAGACCTTTTGGCAAAACTGGGCCAACTCTAGAGTGATCTCAGATTGATTTATAGCATTGCATTTAAAAAGGAAGCACCTTGTTATCTTCAGAAAGTTCAAAAATTAAATAATAGTCTCAATATTATAAATCAATGGGATGCCCTCTTATGAAATAATTTACCACATTCTGTCTATTCAGCTTTGGAAAGAACACAGAGAAAGACCTGGGCCAATGACAGGACTAAAAACCAGGCAACAGTCAAGATTGCAGTCATAAAAATATATCTGCAAAAGGAGAGCTTGAAATATTAAAAATTTTGTTTTGAGAGGAAACACAGGAGGAAGCAGGAGGGAACATGCTAGAGCTACTGCACTGAACCCAGTCTGAGGGATTTCAGATGTTTCCATGTCCACTATCAGAGTATGAGAATAAAGACTGCAAAAATACTCCTCTTAAAGAGTAACACTCTTTTTAAACTGTAATTTCAAGTTGCTCTTTTTAAAGTTTTTTTTTTTAACAGCATATTATAAGTAACCTTTAGAATTGATTGTTACAATGAAAAAGTTTAGTTGCTCAGGGAAAATACACATGATTAGGTGGAAAATCGCAGTAACATAAACCACAATGATTAGTACAAAAACTGATTGGCTAAAGAGGTGAACCTGATTCAAGACAAAACAGAACTTCTTGGACAGGTTGCCCTTTGTACCAAATACCACTACTATTACTAATATAAATTTTCCCATTATTAACTCAGCATTTTTATTTCCCTATTATGTTACTAAACTTCCAATTGGTTTAATTTAAGATTTTAAATTTAATTCTTCATTTTAATTTTTGTTGACAAAGGATTGCTCTGAGGTTAATAATCTGCAGAGATTGTGTGTGTTCTTCAGCACACGGGTTTCCAAGAGAGGCCTGCAGAGAAGGCCTGGAGAAGGCACTTCATTCATGATTACGTGATATATCTCCTTGCTTTGGAGCTATCAATAACCTCCTTAAAAATAAAGATATCATAGCCAGATAATTCATTTCATTCTAGCAATAATTGATCTTTATCACTGCATACCACCAGAGCAGTCTGGATACCATCTAGGAGCTTCACTAAAGTATTTGCATAAATCATCATCATGGAGCCCCTCTAGGCATCTGTTGGGTTTGAAGTAACTAAGATGCAAAAAATCCTCTTTGACTAATAGTCAAGAGACAGCCACTGACACCAGTCAATGTCTGTAACTGAATCAGGTGCAACAGATTTCTCCAGAAGCCTGGGCAAATACAGTCTGGGGACATGGAAAGAAATCAGGAATGGCGCTGGGAACATGGAAGAGAAGTAAGAAAATGTTTGCTGAAAATACTAGCAGGGAGTGTAAAATGTATGGGAGAATGCCAAAATAGTATGGATTAACCAGAGGAAGCCAGAAGAGATGAGAATTCAGTTTCTGTGCTCAAAGAAGCTTTTAGTCTTTCTTCTCCATCTTCCTCTGATGCATCAGAGATTGGCCACAGCTACAAAGAATATCTTAGGTAAAGGTGGACAGCTCTTAGACTACACAGAATACTAATTTTCCTAGACATATAGCTCAAGGTATAAAAACCAATAAATTAAAAGCCTCTGCTACTTAGAGAGTCACGTTAGACCATCAAACCATTTATCTTCTCCTGATTCTAGATGTTAATCATGTAATTTAGCCACTTTCCTGTCTGCTTCATTCACTGCAGCTGTGACACTTTGTACATCGGGTATGGAGAATGGGGGCACTCAGAGCAGAAGCAGCAAGAAACATTAAGGATTTGAATTCCAGCTTGCACCAACATCCTTCCATTGCCTTGAATACTCTTGCAGTGTAAAAGCAAGCATGCCTCGGGTTTAAGTATGAAGGTTTAGAGCATTTAGATTTACCAGGTATGAACCTGGAGCAGGTATCCTGCACAATACTTGCTTAGTGTTTGTGGCAATCTTTCACAAAACCTAGGGCTGTTCTTGTTTCTGTAAAAGGCATTGCCTCCAGGTGCGCAAAGCCCATAAAATATTTTTACCTTCCTCCCAACACAACAAGGGGTCGGCAACAATCTGAGATGCAAAAAAAAAAATAAAACTTAGGGAAGTAGTTTTGAGACCTGTAAATCTGGGTGCCTCATTTGATTAGGAGGAGGTTGGACACTACACTGGCAGACAGACAGTGAAGACATCAACATGTTGTAGGCTCATCCCTCCACTGCAGAAGGGAAGCTCAGCTCAAGGTCCTGGGACACCTCTGGGGAAAGGATGAGCACCAAGCAGTTCCTGCTCTTGCTGGACTTCAAACTGCCAGGCCAGTCCATGGCATTTTTCAAACATCACTGAATCAGTTCACATCTGCACAGCAGGTTATCAAGGGAGTTCAATGAGGCTGCTGACTGCAAGGGCTGAGCTTTGACTTGCAAGTCTCTTTCTCTCCACCTGGGCTACCACAGCCTGTACAGCCACAGGGGAAGCCTCTCCCAAGGAGCAGCTTCTGGACAGCTCAAATGAACTCAAACTCACTGCAGGTTCCATGTGGCAGAAGAGTCAACTCCGCTGGACAGCTTGGAACTTGCAGAAATGGCTCAGACTGAAACACACCCAACAACCAATCTCCACTTCTGTGCGTGAACCCAGTAATGTGCCAAACCTCACATGTCTTGTGGGAGCAAGGGGAAGGCACTTGAAAGATATTTTTGGGAGGAGAGAAAAAAAGAAAGCGCAGCTACTTCTGTGATCAGCTTCAGATGACAAAGCTATTGTCACAAGAAGAAAAAAAAGCTAGGGAGTTGTTTCACTTCAAGATATTAAATTTAGATGAACCTTGATGCTTCTAGGTGAGAAACCAAAGTCTAGCTGCGGGTAATAGCATGTATGCTATGTATGTCACTAATGAAATATATACAACAACTAAGACACATTAGTTAAGAGAGGCCCATTAGTCATTTGTGTGTTTACAACAGTTTCTGCTGCTTGAACGTAGTTCCTCCGACTTGATGAAGTATATGCAGAACACCATTGTGATTTGTCTACAGAACACTGTAGATCTGGTACTGGGGAAATGCAAATACCACATAGCACTGCGAGATGCAGATTCACAGAGCACTGTGGTAGCTGAATTGTTTGAAAAGACATATGGCATCCCAAGTGTAACAGATAGCTGAATCCCAAGGGGGAACCATTGTTCATTCATCTGGACCAAGTGACATTCTTTATGCAAGAATAATTCCTGATTAAAGGGTGAGTTTTAATGGAAACTAATTAGGCAACCTCTTTAGCCTGGGCATAATGATCAAATGAGCTGTCACACAGTACCTGATACAATGATCTCACTTGGTACAAGATTTTATTCCTTAGCAATTACACTCCCACGTTGCACTGCATGTGTTTATTGCCTGGAGCACACATGTCAAATTAAAGAGCAGCTTATGCACCTGATATTTAATTATTGCCTAGCACTACAGACAACCGGGAAATGTCAAAGCGAGCAGTCCTGCACTGGAGCAACTAAAACGGATATCTTCTCTGGCAAAGGAAAAAATAGAGATAAAATATGTATGGATGATTCAGTTGTCTTACAATTCACAGTTACAAAATATGGCCTCCCGAATCTTAAATAATTTACCATCCTGCTCAATGCAGAGAATACTCCCTGAGCAGAAGGGCATGTGAAACAGGTTCATCAACTCACACGATTATTTGTATTAGATGCATTTTTGCATGATTAGAGTGTTTAAAAGAAAATGTTGAAATTTGAGCTGGTTTATATCAACTTCAAATACCAAAGGGATCATTCATTTATTCAGGTATGGACTAATTCACAGGTGTTAAAAGAAACATTCATTTCTACAACCCTGCTATCCTGCAGTTAACTCAAAATCATCCTTAGCTTACTGGAAATTTTCCTAAATTCCTTCATAGTCAAATCACCTCCTTAATCCTATTTGTAATAAGGCTGAAATGAAAAGCCAGCAATACTAAAAGGGATGCAAGCAAAGGGTTTCCAGCAAATTGAGACAAGCCAATCAAAAAAGAAAGTTTTATGGCTCCAACAGAGGTGATGACAATAAGGTGAGGAAAAATCCATACCGCCCCAAGTTTGGAGCACAATTTTTAATAAAGAAAAAAATGTGTGCAATACAAAAGAGTTTCTCTTAGTCATTGATCTGTAATGGAACACCCAACTAGAGCTACGATGCTATCCTGTGGCTAAGAAAGTTGTGTGTGTGTATCTTGGACCATTCTACTCCCAATAAAGGAATCTAATTACCCGTAGTCTTAATTGCACAGTCTAATACTAAAAAGGCTTAATAAGAGTGCTTTTGTATTTACAAAACTGCACAGCTTGTGAAAGAACCCTCAAAACATTTGGCAGGAATCCCAGCCGAGGTATGACTGACTGGAACCTCTAATGACTACAACATGTAAACAAGTGTTTTGTTTCGACTGATAATCATTAACTTCCAGTGTCAGACTTATCCCACAAGGTTTTGTTCACTCCTTCACCAGGCTGCTTTACAAAGGCATCTGGTGCTAAGGGAAAGGACGAGGGGGGGGGAGGAGGAAAGTGCAGAGTGCTATACAGTGTTGTCACTCTTAAACTAAAGTGGCAGTAGGCAAATGAAAGGGTCATGAGGTAAATGCTTCTAACAAGGAGCAAGCTGCTGTGATAATTCCCACCATTCTTTGATGGTCCCTCTTACTGTGTGACTTAGTGACATAACGTGCTAGACCTCCTGGTTATTCTATTTTATTTTTTAATGAAGAAAGGTCATTTGAAACAGAGCCTCTCTGAATTATTGTTTCACTCCAAGGTGGCTTTCAAAATTAAACATGGGCAAAAAGAAAAAAAAAAAAAAAGAAAATGGAAATGTGGTTTCCCTTACTACTGTAGTACTGGAACAATCTGCCTCTAAGTGCTGCATTAAAATAAAAGAGGAGCTGCTGAATACAAGTCCTATTAGGACAAATCTGGTTGCACACATAACAGAAGGGAAGCGTGTCAGAAATGACACAAACTGCCCTGGCTAGATAAGCAATAGTCATTTCAAATGTGAATTTCAGATGTCCAGATCCTCAGCTAAAATGCAGGCACCATGGAGAAGCCTAACCCGGACCTCTCATCATACACTTACTTCATTATTAAAGTACTTCCCATTCAAATGATTTCATGTAGAAACACTGAACAAGTTGTAAAAAAATTATGCCTATTATGCATAGCATTTAGTAAAACTTTGCCATCTATAAACAAAACACTGACTAGCCAATATTTACATTCTCACCCCTTCCTTAGCCTGAGAAGTGCAGCTAATTTGGTGATTTTTAACCACAGGGCAGTAGACAGCCAGTGGTTTCCAAACCAGCAGGAGTAGCTTGCAGCCTGCAGATGTAATACTTCTGTGGCTACCTGCGAGCAGAAGGTCGTTTGTAACACCCCTTGAACTATCGGTGCCACGGAGGCTCCTTTCAAAGGTTTACACTTATTTCATGCCCTGTGAAGGAAGCATTTCCTGCTCAGCCCCAGCAGAGCACGGGAGCCCTGTGAGGAGCAGGCTGCTCCCAGCTCTCACTGCTGCACCAAGGAATTTCTGCGTGCAGCTCCCCAGCAGCTCTGCTACATCACCCCGCAGAATCAGGTAGGAGCTGTGAAGCAGCCCAGCTAAATTTATTTGAGAAACACTTGGCAAAGCAAGTTTGCCATTGTTTAATTTTCATTATAACTGCTGCCTCACGAGATAATGAGCCCTCATAACAGTGTTTTATATAAAAGCACATTATGCCTTTACCCAGCACACACAAATGGCCAGCGATTATTAACAATGTTAAAATGTCAGTAGAACCAAACCAGCAGAAAGGCATAGATTTAGATGCCATAAAAGCTGCAAATGACTAAGACATTGTTTTAAGAAAGCATCTTTAAAAGGCTCCTATAAGCAGAGAAAAAGAAATATTTGTTACGTGGAATAGAAATTTATGATGAAATGTCAATCAAATTGGACTTCACGACAAGCATTAGGCACAAGAAGCAGCTAAGCTCATCCCTGCTGCCACTTTTCAGTTTTAGGATTAGAGACAAAATGCTCCATGAATAATTTTTGTTTTTACCTTTGGCTTGAATTTTTTTTTCCCCTTGCCATTCCAGGATTTCAGTGTTTTGGAATGCTTTAAGAAAACATTCTTAAATAAAACTTCAGAAAGTCCGAATCTGCACATTTGCCACTGATTTACAGTCAGGAAAAAAAAAAAAAAAAAGGTTCAACATTTAAATGAAAGTCTAGTAAAGAGTACAAGGTCTAGACAGGATAATCACTATCTAAATTATTACAAATATTTTAGAGGCTTTTAGCCTCAAAATGTCACTCACAGCATCATCTCAGATACAAGTGGGTCTTATTCCCATTCACTGAGGGGAAAATTAGTGTGGTAAAAAGTCTGATTGACAAAGGATTTATGTTTGGCTGTTGTTGGTTATTTACATCAATTCTCCAAAGTTATTCACAGGAATTTGAAATCATTAAACACAGTAGGCTCTGTTTAGGTTAGTTCAATTTTTAAATTAGAAAGAAAGAAGAATTGTGGGGTGGGGTTTTGGGGGTATTTTTTATTTGCTTTGGGTTTAAAGTTTTGGGGGGAAAGGGGGTTGTTTGCTTATTTATTTGTGTTTTTTAAGTTACCACTACCTGGCAAAGAATACAGTATCATCCAGGATTTGTCAGAAGAATTGCTGTGTTTGTCTCCATGTAACTCCAAAAGCTCTACAAATGCATGTAAGTTAAATCATTTTTAATTTTAGCTTGTTCAGTTGCCAGGCCACATGCTGCATTTCATTTCATACATTAACAAAAGGTGTTCAAGAGCAAATGAGTTGTGAATGTTGATGTTTTCCTCACTAAAGATATACTTCTATAAATATGAACCTTCAACCTCTTTATTAAATGTGAACACAAACAGAAATGTGAAATCAAGAATTTTAGACTTGATTTATTTAATCTATTGCCAATAATATTCTTTTTTTTTCATTTCCAACTATTATTATTTTATTTTACACAGACAGTAGCCTTTTCAAATGTGATATTCAATAAATATTTGTCCATCCCTCTCACTAACCACAAGCCTAATTTCTTTTCCTCAGTTATTATAAACCAAATACTTTAGAAACTGATTTAGATAGCTCAAAGAATAAATTGGTATGTCTGTATAATTTATATAATATAGATTTTTGAACCAGCTAGATGGGAGATATTTCAAACATTACTCTAAAATATTAATATTTCATTGCTTTCATTGGGCACTCAATTGTGAGCTTAGTTTAAGGCAATAAATTAGTCTTCCTTAAACATGCATTAGATAGATATTGTTTCTTTAAAGTTGGAAGTCTATCATTTGTCTCCAGTCAGCTTTAACACTTAACAGGTCTGTAATAAATACACACACAAGCAACAAAACCCTGAACATTAGCAGAGATGCTAAGAGGGCTATTAATTAAGCCACATTAGTACAACGAGATCAAAAACAAGGCATCAGTGTCCTTAGGGCAAAACCACATTTCAGGTCAAACTTTACACACATGCACACACACACATATATAGCGAGATCTAGATATGTACAGCCCCACAAACAGGCACACATAAAGAAATATGTACTAGAGAGACCCTTCCTTTATGCTAAGTATTAAAAAAAAAAGGCATCAAAGTAACTATTTGCACTGGCTGCTTCGTTTATTTGCACTGTGAATTATTTGAGATCAGATTTTAAAGCTCGCTTGGTTTCTGATCTGCTCAAAGCCCAGACCATTGTCTCGCGCTGTATATACTGATGGCCTGGCACCACCCTATGGCAGCCATCAGAAATGCAGGTGGAAGCTCTTCCAGAGGCATGGAGAGAAATTAGCAACACCTAAACATATTAGAGAAAAGAAGCAGCGAGTGTTTTCTCAAAAATAATCAGCGGGTATTTATTCAAAACTAACTAGCTTCTCTTCAATATGTTTTAAAGTGGTTCAACAACTGTGATTCTTGCTAAGAGTTTAGTGCTGCCTAAAATCCATAGCAAAGCAAATTTGTTAGTGAATGCTGTATTTGGTTGGTTTGTTTGCTTTTTTTAAAATACATTAAATAATCACAGTTCTTGTGATATCAAAGCTCATAACCAGATGGGAATTATTGTCAGACCTTCTGTGACAGGAAGGCTGACCTACAGTGAGAAACTACAGAGTATAAGCTAAAAGAGAATTGATTCTAGCAACTAGGAAAAGAGAAATAGGTGGCTTCAAAGCAGACAAGGAAAAAAAGTCTTTAGTGATTTCTTAGCCACAGCAAATTTATTCAATCCTTACTTGCTCCATGACATATATTATGGATAATTTTAAAAAAGACACACACAAAAAAAAAAAAAAAGCCTAAATCCCTCCCCTTGAAAAAAAAACAAACAAAAAATAAAACAATACACCAACTCCTCAATCAGATGTAAGAGGGTAAATGGGAAGTCTCCATTCCTCAGACAGAATAACAAACATTACTGCACTATCAGGAAAGCTGGCCATTCCCAAAGAAGAGTTGAAGTCACAAGTTCACCCCCAGACATCCTACTCAGTCACAGCCTTTGTGCAACTCCAAATTAGATTTCCAGTGCACAGAATTACAACAAAATGTAAAGGCAATGTAAGAAGCTGGAAAAGCTTGCTCAAAAATCCTTTGAAACAAGTCAGGTTCATTTTCTCAAAGAAGGTTCCTCTAAAAACCTACTTGGTATTGCAAGTTTAAGCTGTCTTATGCTCTGGTGCATAGTTTGCTCTTCATTGCCTTCATTACGAAGGTTGAGCTTTATCAAGTGTGAAAATAATTTCCTGCTGCTCCCAGAAAATTATAAAAGAGAGCAAACAGCATTTGGGCTTACACTCTTTTCTTTTTTTTTTTTTTTTTTTTGTTTAAATACATACATAGGAAACTTGGAAAGGATGAACTGGTGAGGCATTTTCTTTAATTGGCAGATTGCTTTACTATAGGCTTTGCATGAAACTGACTGTAACAAGCATCTCTAAATTTAAGACCTCCTGGATTTCACAAACACAGAGCACCTGCAGGATTCCACAGAAACTAACAGTGCTTTCGCAGGAGGAATTAAGTCTCAAATGCCACCATAGACTAAAAATGCTGTGGCAGCTTTATCCAATTTCAGATAAACTGGATTATTCAAATGTAAAATGAAGTGAATGGAATAATGTGTAAAATTTACTTGCTCCTGTGTTTAGAGAGATTTTTCTGGATATTTGAGTGCTAGAAAAAGAAATATTTACACAATATATTTTTTTCTGCCATTTGACGCTGAGAATTAAAACACAGACTCTTGACCACAACTCCCCATAAGGAGAGTGTTTTTGCAAGAGAATTCAGAAAACCACAAAACACCTGTGCTCATGAGAGTAGCATTTGTATTTCTAGAAAAGCTTTCTTAGGACAGAATCAGTTTTCTTCAACAAATTAAGACACAAACAATGCTCCAGCATGAGCAGATCCTACTACATGCCTTTCATAGATAGAATGGAGGTGCACAGGGATTTAATACTTCCTCTGGATGAAATGGCAGATCTGAAATATCTTGTGTCTTACTCACAGAAACATCCTTTCCCTCTTTTCCTTAATTCTCTAGGCAATAAACACACTAATGACAGAGGTTCACTGAGAAAAATGGAAAAGACACAGAACGTGTTCCTTCTATGGTGGATTTTAACTCATAAGACATTATTTGACAGAAATTCCACAGCTTCAAAAGGAAAAAAAGACTAAACAGCAAGAGCAAAGCTTGCAACACTAAATATAATAGTACAATTTATATGTTATTTTCACAAGGATAAGCTGTTTTCTAAGGACAAGACAAAATAATCAACTCTATAGAAGCAGCTTGAGTAGTCTAAATATGTCCCAGTTAAAATTTTTAATGAAGCTGCAGAGTGAATGCAAATCTACAAGTCCCAGAGCTGGTGTAGCACCACGTAATTTCTAAGTAGCAGTGCCTGAGCAGTCCCCTAGCAGCACAGCTCAGCACAGCTCCTGCTGAAGAACTGAGTGCCCTTGTAACACATCAGGGTCTACACAGCAGCATCCAATCAGTCCCTTCAATCTGAGCAGTGCCTTTTCACTTTGTGAGGAACCTAAGTCTGCTGGGGGATTGAACTGGAGGCTTTGGGATCCAAAAGCAGCAACATCATCAATGCCAGCAAAGGCAAACCTCCAGGACCTTTTAGGGGGAGTCTTGAGAGGCCTGTAAAAACAGGGAGAGTGTCTCCCTTGCAGAGGTACCAGTCATAAAAGATAAACCCCTCAGCCAGGTTTAACTGTAACAAACAGGGCAGGGAGAAAAACCCACACAGGAAAAAGGGATGCTAAATTATAGAGGAACAGTAGCACATATGTTGTATTCATTCCAGGTCAGAGTTCACAAGGAATTAAATCCTGGCAGAGCCGGAGTGCTTTTCAGCTACCATCGGGCCAAATCCTCCCGTCTTTCATGTTTCCTTAAAAAACAGCAAAACTGCCAGGGACTCCCAAATTATTTTCCCTACTTAGAAGAATAGCTGGAGTGCTAAAACGAGAGGAAGATATGACAGAACTATTCTGGCTTAGTGACAGAGGTTTCTTGGCATATCTTCCTCCCCTTAAAAAGCAGGAAAGTCAGACGCATAATAGACCAAGCCAACAGGAGAACAAACATTTCTCATAAAAAGTCAAGGCAAAAGATGTCTTGTTTCCCTGCTAGCTGGGAGGACAGCTTCCCTGGCTGCTGGAAGACTTGGAGACCTTGCACACTCCTTCCCTGGAAAGAGCTGTCCCTTCCCCCACCCTCCTGCTGCTGTCCTGTTCCAGGTGAGATCAGCAGCTCTGAACCCCAGCACACTGGGCTGACGGGAAAGCTGAAAGGCTTTCCTGGGGTTTTTGGCTCACGACCTCTAACTTTTTGGGATGATGCCAAAGTACAGCTCTTTCCATGCTTGTTGGCTCAGCAGCACTAAGAGGGTGAACTAAAGCCCAGGCCTCTAAAGGACAATTACTCATTTATGCACATTGAACCTACAACCTTATAACAACCAGGACAAATACAGCACTTGAGGGTCAGACTCTGCTGTTGGGTAAACACGAGGCGAGTAACACAGAGTGCATGTCATTTAGATGGCTTTGAGCAAGCCCACAAAAAGCACATGCTTGCACAGAGAAGGGAGCCTTACCCCCACTTGACACCACACAGCAAACATGGCTCTGCCGTGCTCTGTTTCTGCATGGAATTTGTTGCATCAAAAGGGAGAAGTTTTCCCTGCCAGCCAGAGCTCTCCAAGAGACACCCAGGTTCAGGGAACTGAGTTCATGCACTGACAGAAAGCCCGATGGCTCCTCAAAACCCCTCTGAAAAAGCTGCACAATAAATAGGGAGCACTTGGACCCAACATTTATGTAGTAATATAAAATATTAACTCCAGCCAGGGCGTGCAGGCTTTGCCAAAGCTTGATTGGCGTGAGGTGATTTTGGCACCATGGCTTATAAAGATTTCAATGGAAACCTGGGTGACTGGAAATTAAGTGAAAAAAAATTATAGAGACTGGAATCTACCTTCAAGTCCTTGTGCAGCAGAAGGGGTCAACCAGGTAGCTGCTATTCTAAAGGCAAGGAGGTAAATTTAAAAAAGCTTTGAATAAAGAAAATAGTGGCATAGAAAATACCATGAAACCCCACCTGGCTAACAGCTTGTTCTGAATAGCAGAACCAAAGAAGGGAAAAAATGTCAGAGGACATGGTAAACCAAGCAAAAAAATATGTAGCTTTCATTTCAGTTAAGTTCTGTGTTCGTTATTCATTAAGTCTTTTGTCTACATCTACTGATAAAAGGCTTTAATCTCTACACTTCAATTCCAGATCTCTATGAATGACAATTTAAGGCATTTTATTTACCCCATATTTTTAAAGATGTGGTAATTAAAATAATCTGTTTTACACTTATTAAAAATAAATTATTGCATATTTTAATGTTTTTCCTCCCTGCAACTTTTTCTTAATTAGTTATTTAAACTGCGTTGAAAATCCCAAGCCAATACATTTCAATATTCATTTTTCTATTTTAATTTTTCAAACAAGAAGAAAAGTTTCCCTCTTTAAGCTGAAAATTCAATTTAAAAAGCAGATTAAATACTCATTGGTGTTATTTTACATCGTTCACAGAGAGCTTTTTTTTCCTTCAATATTTATTAATGACGACATTCTTGCATGTACACATTATCTTACATCTATTAGCATCTTTTATCTAGAAGGAACTTGGAGAGCTCTAACAAACAGACACTTTTGTAACTATGATCAGGGACTCATTCACCATTAGAACCCAAACCTCCCTGGAACAGAAATCCTTCTACTGTTTAAAAGTCCTCAGCAACGCTGTGAAAAGCAGCAAAGAGCACCTTAGTGAACATCAGCAGAATCTAGTGCAGCATAGACCCATTGAATTCTATTGAATCTTACCATAAAACTCACAAGGTAAATAAATCAACTATTGAGGCCGATTGGTTATTGTCCTGTTGGATATCAAGCCTTGTATCCCTAAATAAAGGATTTTTAAACTGCACATTCCCCAGTCAGAAATGGCTGCACATACTTGACATAATTTTGTAGCACGTACCTTCAATCACGTTGCTGTTTTACCCTCTGTAGAGCACTGGACTACTTCACTATTAGCAAATAATAACCAAAAATACAACCAAATTCTGGCTGCTATCTCACTTAAGATCCTCAGCAGATGTCAACATGTTCTAGGTGTATGCCATGGCCACACAGCAATGCTAGAGAAGAGGCTTCACAAGGATACACATACATATGTACACAGTTTAAACTTAATTGTAATTACAGACTTCGTGAAAACAAAGCTTCAGGGGAAGACAGAGGCTTAATTTCAGCCCTGTTGGAACTGAAGCAATCATGACACAGTGGGGATTGGTACAAAGAATAAACTCAGTAAGCCTATGCAGAAATTGACTGAGTTTAAAGGGTCCCTCTACATCTTAAAAAATAAAATAATTTTGCTCTTTAACTGTCTTTTTCCACCATGACATAGACTCACTACACTGTGTTTGGTTGGGATAGAATTAATTTTCTTACATCTATGGGCACGAATGGTAAACGTGGCATGTATTTTCTACAATGCAGAAATACATGTTTTTCATAATATCTGGTTTTCTGAGTAATGTGCTCTTAGAACAGCTAATGTGGCATTTTGGCCCCATGATATTGGTGGTGACTGAAATACTTCTAGTTTGGCCAACCTGTTTCTAGTTTTCCAGTAGATGCCCAGGCCAAATTTGGGGAGGGGGGGAAGGTAGATGGAATTGGTTTAAGGGTGGTTTCATATTGTTTGATTTTGAATTCGATTTGGGATTTTTGCCCCTTCTATTCCACTGTTTTCTCTTGTGCAGACTGGTGTTTTATTCACGCAGGCATTAATGAGGTGAAGTATGCAAACACTGTCTTGGCACAGGGTGTTTCCCAACTACCAGCATCATTTTTACTGCCTGCACTGTCTAATGCTTCCCTAATAGATATTGTCCTGCTCTTTCACACTAACCATATAGTGGGCAGTGTACACCACTCTCTCTCCAGCTGGCTTCATCTCTTCAGTGTTTGACTGGTACAGTATCTTTCCACGTCAAACCCAGTTTAATTCAGGGCAAGATGCCACGACTAGAGATGAAACTTTTACTTAATTGCTGCGAAGAACATTCCAGAGGTACATGAATTCAAAGTTTTTGTGTTCCAATGTCTCCTTGCCAGTTGTCATAGAATTGTTTATGTTGGAAAAGACCTTTAAGATCATTGAGTCCAACCATTAACTCAGCACTGCCAAGGCCACCAGTAAACCAAGTCCCCAGGTGCCACATCTGCATGACTTTTAAATACCTTGAGAGGTGGTGACCAGTGTCAGAAAGAAGCAGCAGTTTTCTCAAGTTCACTTGAGAAAGGAGCTGCAGAGAGAACCCAGTACTTGCTCACACATCTATCTATAGCAATGCAAACTCCACACCAATCTGACACTCAACAGTTCAGCAATAAAAATTGGAGCTTGACAGCCATGAATTCCTTGTTGGGAGTGAAGAGACCTCCCATATCCTGATTAAGTAACCACAGCAATCCTCTTTGCTCATACTCTGAGCACACAGAATAAATATCTTTCCTGGTGCCCAGGGCTAAGAGTTAAAGGGCAAGGCAAAAGAACCCTGGTTACGTTTTGTTCAACTTGGGATGCATTATTCCATATAATTTTCCAGAAGTACACATTGTACTAAACTGGAAAAAAGGAGGAAATAAGAGATTTATAAATTGATTATATTGCCCAGTAATGATGTCTTCTCAGCCATCAGCCTTATTTCCTCTCAAAAATGCACCAGATTCTTCTTCATTCCTGGGGGTTTTATTTCTCTGTAGCTCAAGTGTGATGGTCAAGCCACAGGGAAATGACAGAGCACATTATATCCACAAAAAAATTATTTTAAAGCCCAACAGCATGCCCAAGGCAATGATTATTTTACCTTATATGTTCAATGTGTTATTCCCGCTTTTGACTACAAATTAACTGCCAATAATTTTGCAAATTTCTGTCTGTCTATCTATCTATCTCAAATGTAATACTTGTAAGAGAATGGTAGCTAAAAAACTTAGGTTAGAACTGGACCAAAAGTTTCAGTCTAATGCTGAAGATCTGGGTTTAAAGGTTTCGATATCTGCACTGCGACCACCTGTCCGCTCCAGTAACTTTGTGAATTTACAGCTTTGGATGAGAGCAGAGATCTGCAGATTCCATTGCCAAATCAAAGCCAAATATACCAACTGTCATCATAATGTCTTTATTCACAGGAAGGGGGGCACATTTGTGCACACAGATATTCTATGCACCGCATGCAAACTCACTTTCTATAGGAATTACATTGTTACAAAGAAGAGCTAGGAAAGCTCTACACTAAGGCTACGTCCCTGTGGAAATACTGCATGAAAAAGCTTTTCATTTTTAAAGATAAATTAATTTTTTTTGTATAATTGAGTCACACTTTTCATGTAGCACTCAGCCTAGGGATGTCTGCAGGAGAAAAGAACAATATCTTACTAAATCCCTTTTAGGATCATTAAATTTAGATCACAAAACTCTCGCAGGCATGCAATTCCAAACATGTCAAAGAAACAAAAGGAATAACAACAAAAAATGACAAGCTTCTCTTACATTATTTTCCTTCTTTACAACGATGTTTAAGGTAGCAAAGTATTAATGAATTCAGTACAATGTATCATGCATTGTGTTAGAACTTTTATATTGTTGAAAAATTGTCATATTTGGCTAGGCAGCTGCATGGAGAAAAAAAGCTCTGACAATATCTAATTGAGTCTATTTTTACTGTCTTTCAGATAACATTGTTAGAATTATGTACTGTACATATTTCTTATTTTTAGTTTCATAGTCCCTCCCCCCCCCTTCACAGCCCTTCTCTGCAACAGTATTTTATTACTGCTTATATAAATCCAGGTCATTTTCACAAAAAAAAGAGAGTCCTATTCTGTAATATTGAAATGGGGCTACAAGCTGTTATGTAAATCACTATTAATAATAGAGTATTCGGGACATGTGCCTCTAAAAAGCTGGTCCTTCTTTAGAAGGCTGACTGGGACACAAAGGCTTTGAGCTCTATCTCCTACTTTATCATGGGCTTCCTGGGCATCTCTGAGCTGAGCATCTCATACCTCACTTGCACTTTTCAGTAAAATGGGAACAGCAGAATATTTCCTTTGGGTTTTTTCTGCCTTTGGAAACAAAGAGTGCTTCAATGCAAAGCCTGCCTGGGATACTTTCAGCACAACAACCTTTCATCTCTCGTCCTTACCCAATCAGCCTATTCACTTGGGAATTTTCATGAGTTTCCCAAGCCCCCACAGCCTTGTAGGAAAATCAGGTAGGTAGGTTAGTCACACAGACAGAACAGTTTTCTTCAAGGATAAAGGATGTCTTGAGCCTCATCCTTTGCAGTAGCCTGGTTAAGAATGTGGCAGGACACTAAGCAGGGACTGTCAGAATTTCTTTTTAAGAGGAATCAAATTGTCTGGGGCAGCACACACCAAGCAGCACCACCACTGATGAAGTTCAGGAGCAGAAAATTACTCCTCTGCACAGCCAGCCAAGAGGACTGGCTCTTCAGCCTTTGCAAATGGAAATACCGTAGCCCACTTCCATGCAGGAGAGCAGCACACCAAACTAGATAAAGCAAGCCAGCCAGGGGAAACAGACTCAGGTCTCCACATAAAAATGCATTTGTTTAAAAATACTACTGTTGAAGAGAAATTACTTTAAAAATATCCCACAAATTAAAAACAACATAAAACTTCACACCAATATCACCCCGTTCCCCACAACTGTTGTTTAAATATTACTTTATACCCAAGGGCTCAAGAAACAGATTTCTGGGGACAAAACTCTTCATGAAAATTTCAACCAGCCATGATCCAAGAGAGCATTTTGCTATGCATACAGCAGGGACACTATCAATAACTGGGCTTCACTAGGCTTGGGAGGAAAACATGGTACTGAGAAGAAAAATAATTATTTCAGCGACAAGGTACAAGAGAAGAAAGTAAGCAAATAGGACTTTCAAGATGGGAAAGAAAACCACATCCCTAAAAAAACCCCAAAACAACCCAAAACCACTTCTCAGCTTCTTTGGTTAGCTCCTGTTAACACCACCAAGTTTTTCCCCCAAAACTTAGAGAAAAGTATCTCCTCTTGAAATCTGAATGACATTGATTCAAGTGAGTAAAATGAAACACTGAGCAAAAAGTCAAAATTCCAGAAACTGAAACTAGTACATTTAGTAGGAAAAGTGTACTTTTCTATTACTTTTTTCTTCCCAACAATAGAAACATTGAGTTTAGGATGAAAAGCAAGGTACAATTTTGCAGAGGACTGACAAAGTAAAATACATATTCTCTATACCTTTCCCTTGGCCCTTACCCTCCAATTCTGTCTCTATAAAAACATATTTTATTATTTTTCTGCATGACACCTCAGAGTCTCATGATAGGAACCTAATACTGAGACACTGTTCTGAGTGATTTAAGCTTGTGTAAGCTTTTAGGTGCCCACGGGGGCACTGATTATTAGAGAAACAGGAGTGAAAAAGAAGGAATGAAAATAGAACTTGGAAAGCATGGCATTCTCAGGGAAGAATAGTTGGGATCTAATGAGGAGCTGTACCTGTGAAACCTAATGGCCAGAACAGAATTGGCCATTCAGGGGGACTTACTCAAAATAGTTCTTAGAGCAGGTTTAACAGCAGAACCAATATTAAGTACAGCTGCAGATACAGGTAACAAATGCATGAGTTAGTAGGACCTGCTCCTCTGTTACAGATGCCCAGAGGCTATGGTCAGACATCCAGGATATGAAAATGGATACACCATATAATCAGGACCATAATGCCCACAGCATTCACTTCCCTTTAGCCTGCAGGCTTCTGAAAGTACAGGGAAAAGTCTGGTCGATTATGGGAACTGGCATTATGTATGTATGGCCAAAGAGAGCAAAAATTCTCTAATATGATAACACCACTTTTCATTTTTCATGACTTTCCTGATTTACAGTGCATAACATAGTGGTTTGAACAGATGGATTTAGGAATCAATTGGCTTGTGCACAAACTTGACCGTTATTAAAAAAAAAAATAAAAATCAGTATAATTTTCATGTGTGGATCTACACAAAGACTCAAAATGGAATGTCACCAACTTTGCAGGCTGAACTATAACAACCTTAATAAAGATTCTGCCCATGTACCTCTGCCACCAGAGGTGAGGACTGGGTCTCACATGAAAAGTTCTTAAAAAAACCTAATTAAATCTGCTTGACTACTACCACTTACTGTCTAGAGTTACTATGTGACTGCATATAAAATAGCAACTGCTAATGACAAAAACTCAGAAATCTAAGTAAAGGAGGTTTCCACTTTCTGAATGCAAGATGAGCTGTAGCCTCATAATGATTGCTATGATATTTATTATTAATAGCATATTTTTTGAAATAAATTACTATTTTGAGGGGGGTTTTGTGCAATATTCAGTCTAACCCTTACCTGTCTACAGTTCATGCTCATGTTTGCAGTTTAACATGGGAAAATAAGTATAATATGGTCATTTTCTGTTCAGTTCCAAGCTAGACACATGATAACCATATGCACAAACCTGATGCAGAAACACAGAATGTGAGAGTGCTGCCTGGACTATCAGCTCCTGGCCTCACAGGTGTACACTTCACATGAAGTCTTCCCAAAGGGGCTAAATCTCCATCTTGGAAACTGCACCTTTGGTCCACAGGGCACGTGGCAGGGGATTCTAGTCTCCCACTGCTCTGACAGTCAGTTGAGTTCCTGATTTTCAACCTGAATTTACTCATGGCCAACTCATCCCGTTTGTTCCTGAGTGTTCAGTGTTCTTGAAGCTTCACTTCCTCCATCTAGCCTGCTTCCTCTGCTGTTAAATTTTTCTCCCTCTTCTTTCCTTCCTGTTTCACTGCTGTCCTTGAGAGTTTCTTCGGTAAATTACTGTTTGCAAGGACCTACTTGACAACAAATTATTCATTTCCATTTTCCACAATTATGCAAGTAATTTATTTAAGGATCCTGTTGAATGTGTGTACATATAACACGCACAATTGTTACTAGTTACTGAATTATCAAACAGCTCAACATGACACCAGTCAAAATAGAGACTTTATTTTTGTGTCAGTAAGAACACTTACACTCACTAAAATGGGAATTTTTTTTTTTGGTCTTAGTTCTGTAGTTCTGTCTATGGCAAAGTCTGACTTCAGGGTGGTTTCCTACCACAGTGGAGTCACAGAAACAAAGACTCTTCCCTGAATTATCTCTGCTTCTGGCAATTATCAAAGAAAATACACTGAAATAACACACCATTCATTTGCCCCAGCAAGTGTCATGCAGGCAGCTCTTACTGCGGTTGCAGTCCTGGGCCAATGCTCAGATCTGTGAATAAGTTCCTGACACAAGTGTCAGTCCTACACCATCCTTCATTTTGAGAACTACCTTTAATAAAATTAGCAGAGACTGACTGTACATTCTTCTCTCTCTAAATACTGAAAAATCATTCCAAGGAAACAAGGACATCCATAAAGTGGCAAAGGTTCAAAGAAGCATCTATAACAGGAAGTAACCATTTCTCTGTTGTGGTCCCTGCTTGTAACCCTGGAAACTAACTGGTAGGACATGAAAGATGTACTAGAAAGTAAACTCAACTCTGAAACATCAGAAGTGAAGTTGAACTTCATTAGCCAATGTACAAGCCATCTTGAAAATATGGAAAAATTAAGCCCTGTGCATGGCTTGAGGCTTTACGAAATTTACACCCTTAATATTTAAAATTATGCAATTGCTGCAAGGCCTCCCTCTATCTCTTTTGGAAAGTCTAAAACAAAACTTTCATTAAAGGAGACTGCAACTTGCCTGCGGAGCCAAATAATTTCCTCGTATCCCATTTAAGAAAGCTCTTATTTTACAGGTCAGTTCTGCTTACCACACATGCCTATTTTGTAAGGGATACAACTCATGCCAGCCAGACTAGTGGATGGAATGCAACAGAATAAAGACATTATCCTGGTAATTTGGGAGAAAGGAGTTAATCTGACAGCTCCATCTGATTAGAAAAATGTATTTTTTACATTTTGAAAATGACTTAATTTCTCCCATTACAGTTGCTTTTCCTTTTTTTTTTTTTTTGTTCTTTCTTCTGTTCACCTTCCTCTCTCCCGATGCAATACTCTTCTCCTGACTCTGTACACTCTGTATTGCCCCCCTTCCTCCCTGACATGTGCTGTCTCACTGGAGACCCTCATTTTCCTGCACTTCTCTCTCTTTCAAGTGATTCCCACACAATGGAGTCCTCCTTCCAGGAGCATCTCATTCCCCCCGTGCAGGGAAGGGCTTCCAGCCTGGTAACCTCTTTTCATCACACACACAGCACAAAGAGCCCCTCTGGATTTCACTCTGACCCTCTCCACACCAGGTCTCTGGATTTGCCCAGCCCTGGGGTGTCCCATGCAGTGTGAAGGTATCAGCAAGAGTTTTTCTCCTACAGGCCAGGACCTTCCCTGCCAGGATGGAGAGCAAGAGTACATGGTATTATACACATTATATTATGTCACTGCTGCTTTGATTCACCAGATTCCCCAGATATGGAGCCAGAAACACACCCCAGGTGTGCTCTTCGACCAGAGGTCTTACAGCCCACAGAAGGGATTCCCAAATTACCCTGCTCATCAGGAGTTTTGGAGTGTATTTTCTAAAACTAGGAATTTTTCCATGGAGGGCAGCCCAAGAAAGAGAAGGAAAACCCAACACCTTTCCATCCAACCACAAATTCTGCTCCACTGAAGTGAGAACAGACTTCAGTCCCAGGCTATCTTGTTTGATGCCCCTAGAGATCATTGACCAAATGCAGACCACAACTGGTGTACCATTCTCTCTCCTCACATCCCCTCTTTTCACCAGGAGATGCTCTGTGTACTGGAGCTCACACAGAATAAAACCCCTCTATGGTCTCTCTCTCTGTATCTGCATCCAGAATGGGTGGCTTTTGTCCCTTTCTGCTGCTTGAAAACAAAGCAAAGAGTCTTCCCCATTTATTGATTTCCAGAACCCTAAAGGTTTTGAAGTAATGCCTTTGCCTTTCAAGCCACAAAGGTTGGAAGCCACAGCATAGGAAAATGGCAACAGAGAAAAGATTTTTTGAAAGCATTCACTCAGCAATTCAGAATCGATCTGCAGAGTGTGTTCCACTTGTGCTTGCTCTTCACAGCCATTAGAGCAGAAAGCTCTTTTTGCACTCATGCCCTGCCTAAGGTCTGGGAGGCTGCAGGCTGTGGCCTCATGGACTGTGCACAGCCCAGCTCGAAGGGCAGCCTGGCAGAGCCACTGCCTTTGCACAGAAAGGAGCCAAGGCCTGGGCGAAAAACCCACCCTGGTTAAGGGGGAAAAGCAAACAAACAGAAAGGTCACATGTTAGGGAATTTCTGTAAATCAGGACCATGCTCTCTCAGGCAAGAAAAAAAGAGGAAAAGGCAGATGAACCATTCCTTACATCACCTGTTGGTTTATAGCAGGTAACTGAAACAAAAAATTACAGCATGGAAACATACATCTGCCCCAAGGCAAGCAAGGGAATAACTGTCTATTCAACCTCTAATCAAGGCCAGCTCAAATTGCTCTATCACATCTACAACATGCAATCAACCACAGAAAATAAGTTATTTATCTCAATGATCTCCTGTAAACTTCACATTTTCTGTTGTAATCTGAAAAGACTGCCAAGATACTGTTTATTTATTTCCTAACACAGAGGTTGCTTCAGTGGACCTTCCACAGGCAGAAGAAAAAACCAAGCAAGCAACCCCTTCCCTGGTCACAGAGCAGACAACTTCCTCACTTCTGGAATGCAGGACCCCAAACCGTTGACATATCTCCTGCACATTGAGACAAAACAGCACAGGAAGGAGTAGCTGTTTGACCTCTCTCTCTACTGACAATAAGCACAACAAACATATGGTATGTATCTCTGCAGTGAGAAGAGCAGACAAATTCTTAATTTATTTAATGTTATCAGAGGCTGGAAGTATTCTGTGACTTAAAGGTCCCCTAAAAACTCAGGCTTTTGTTAAAAGATTATTTTATCGCCATGGAAAGAAATGCATTCAGAGATCTGTTGCCCTGTGACTTAGGAGAAGCATCAGGTTACAACCATCTTCAGGAAATTAGAATCAAAAGGAACTCAAAAGTACAGCTTCTCAGAATCCATTTCACTACTTGAAAATTTCTAGAGAAAAAGAAAAAAAGTGTGCAGATTTCAATTTTTTTAAAAATAGATGTTTCTCTAACTAGTAGTCCAAGACTCCATGGCAGGAATATTTGACAGCACTCTCTCACCTTTGCTCTGCAGTCTTTATACCGTGCCCATGGCACATCAGAGACCTTCATCCTTCACAGCTGCCACTCTTTTTCAGTAACCATTACTGCAAATATAAGAATATTTAAATAAAAATAAAATATAAGTATAAAATATAATTGGAATATTGTAATAAACAAAAATCAAACAATGCAATCACTGGAAAGACCCACTAAAGAGTTGGACATGTGAAATTCCATTGCAGCAATCAATTTGTAGGTGCCTGGTCTTCAAGGTGGAATCCATAACCCCAGATTATACCTCTGGGTAATGACTAAGGAAAGTCAATTTTCTCAATGAAATACAGTCTTCAAAATAACTGTCATCCTTTCAGGGAGCTGCTGAAGCCAGGGAAGGGTGTTTGCTCCCATTCTGCAGCTATTGCAGTCTAAGGTCCCAGGAGATGGGGAGAGGCTTCCATCCATGGGGATCCCCATTGCAGATGGGCTCATTACCCATCCTCAGCCATCCTCATCACCCATCCTCAGCCAATATGGGAAATCCTTTCCTGATCCCAAACAGGTATCATATATATATATATATATATATAAACATACACACACACACATATATATATAATATCGAGTGTGACACCTATGTATTCTGCTTATTCTGCTCCATAATTTGTCACACAGAGTCAAGTCATGTCTCTTGTAGTCTTTCTGAATATGCTGCATTGGTTTTTAGCATTCCATTCACACTATTACTTGGTATTTTCCTTTAAGTTTGTTCCCTCTGTTGGCCTTAGAAACATCAATGGGACAAACAAAGAACAAAAAGTAATTTCAAACAGGTTAAGTTCTACATTTGCATCTACTCATAAAGCTTCCTAATTTTACAGAAAAAAAAAAAAGTCATCATTAAAATTCCATGGAACAACCACTGTTGTCAACAATCGTAATGGAATTTCAGAAGATGTGCTGTTTCTCAGGAGAGTCTAGGTCACAGGTCTAGACTTTGTTATCAGCTCTAGGAGAACAAACCAGAAACCAGTTAAACAAATCTGAATTTATGCTTTCTTCCTGACAAATTGTGACTGCGCAGAAAGATCTTTTTAATGCTTTGGTGCTACCACCATAATTAAACATCACAGATGTTCACTCAGATTTACAGCAACACAAGTGTAATTTTCTCCATGTTAAAAATACAATAATTGTACTTCCTACTCATCCTCTGGCCACAGCATGACCACAAATGAAAAAGAAGAGAGGGGGGGAAAAAATAAAAGAAAAACAAAAAAGAAAAACAAAAACCAAAAACCTGTTGTGGGAACTGTCTCCTTGGGAAAAGGCTGGAATTTCAAGTCTTGGCACTATTTATGCATGCTGTGATTTCTTATGCACAGTCTCTATAGCATGAAAAAGCCTACATCAAATATGACCATCTTCTGAAGATTCTGTGTGGGTTTCGAAAAATCACTTTGCACATTCCAGTGCTCGTAGGTACCCACACTGAGTTATGAATAACTCCCAACATGTCTCAAAGCCAGCAAGCCTCTGGCACTACTTCAGGATATTCCTGGCAAGACAGAGTTTTCCTACAACCGTCATATTAGACTCAGGTAACATTCTGGAAAAGGATATTCAACCTACTGAGCAATTTATTTTTTCTTTTAGGAAAGGGTCATCCAAAGCACTGTTCTTTGCATATAGAGATATGCAAATAGATTTTTAATCCTGGTTTCCCCAGAAAACAAGGCTGATGCAATCACATTTGTTTATCTGTTTTTCAGCAAAGCTTCCTACATCAGCACATTTGCAAGTAGAACTAGTATCAAAGACATGTTGAGTGAAAACAGGCTGTCAATAGAAGGAAAAGTTCCAGGCTGGGCTTGTGCACCGGTCCCCAGAAAAGCTTACACTCAGGAGACCAAAATAATTTTCTTCTGTTAAAAAATATGGATGATAACCCCAGAGTAAAAACAGGGGATCCCTCCAAGCCATGGGAAAATGTCAGATTTCACTGACAAGCGTTTTTTGCAGTTCCACTGCAAACCAGAACACAACCATTTTGTACTCCTGAAATTATTTGGTTTCAGCTTTCATGCTGTTCTTTTGTATCAGCATAGCACAGCAGTATTAGAGCTCAGAAACAGCCTGTTCTTGGTGTACTTGTGCATGTCTGTACACTTCCACAGCTACTTCATTGTTTTGGTTTTTTTGGGTTTTTTTTTTCCCCATTTGCAAAGAGACTTTGCACCAGATCCTCCCAGAAGCAATCTGGGCAGACAGGTCCTGTGCATCAACCTCATTTATTACACAGGCCTCCAGGAGACAGCCCACATCTTCCAGCTCCTTTATGCATAAACATTTTCTGAAGATTTATTTTTATAAAACGTATTTCAGTGACACTACAACTGGGCAACGCTCTCAGGCATGGGGTGTGATTTTGGGGGAGTCCTGTGCAGGGCCACAAGTTGGGTTCAAACACTCTGATGGATCCCTTCCAGCTCAGCATATTCTATGATTCTATGACCTTTCTTCTTTCTCAGTCAACGTGGTAAAATCAGCATGACTTGACTTCCAAAAAGCAAGGCCCAACACCAGTGTTTTGAAGCATAGAGGAGAAAAAATTGAGAGCCTGAATTCACTCTTAAATCTACTTAGAGCTCTGAAAATACATCTATATTTGCACTGAGTTCTGGTTTTGCAGATAAGTGATAAAAACTCAGTTTTCTTCGTGCTTTCAGCTGATGGTAGGCAGATTTTACATGGTTTTCTTCATCTGATTCTTACTTTAAATATATATATATATATATATATCCAGGAATGAATGAGAGCATTAGCCTCCACACATTCTGTACTTTATGCTATTTACTACCAGATAGCCCTGGAATATTTGCAGCTGGCTGTACTGTGTTTTGTACAATGTAGCTCTTTATCATGTTTTTTATCAAAGAACTGTGGTTTAGCACAGAATGAGGCAGAGTTGCATTGAAGCTGTAATGTGGTTCAGGTTACCAGATTGCATTTTTGATGATTTGGTATTAAAGTGCTCAACATACACACACACAAAAAAAATCAACATTTAAGAAATGCAAGTGAGAAAAGCTCTAAAGAGGGACCATATAAACTATACCATTATGGAGATTTTGCCTTACTTTCTATATTAAAATAAGTAGCTTTGAATCAATACAAGTGAATCTCCCTATTATTTTCTTTCTGAGGCAAATCTTACACTAAACTTTTGCTAGCAGAAAGTCAGGGGTGTGAGGACATGGGATTTGCAACCAGCACAGCTGTGCTGGCAAAAGGCCCTAACATAGATGTGGTTTTACTGGCAAAATTGAACTTTTGCCAGCATAGCTAATTTCTCCCTTGGGAGTTAGTTTTGCCAGTACAGCTGCGTCCAGACTCAGGATCCCTGAGTTAGAGACTTTGAGAGAGCTGCCTCCCAAGCATGGGCACGCTCTCAGTCTCAGCAGAGCACTGCTTTGTCAACACCTTGGGCTGAGCTTGCAGCCACGGCTGCCTAACAAGGGACCAGCCAACCAAACGAAAGACTTACCTGGCTCCTCCAGCGCTGCTTCCAGGGCCATGAAGCTCTCTCCTTTTTTCTTGTCCTGACTCCCCACTGTAGAGGTCACACAGAACACTAACTAATTGAGAAGTTAAATTATCCTATTACCACCTCCCTCTCTGGAAACCTCAAGCACATCACCTTCTCCCCATTCCCTTAATCCTCCATGAAGCCTTTGTGTTCCTCAGCTCAGCTCTGATTTCAGCTGATGCCTGTGATAAAAATTGCTATCAGCTGCAGTTCCACCTCCTAGTCATGGTCTTTGCACAGCTGCCCATCTCTCATCCCAAAGGACTTCTGCAGCATGGCATTTCTTATGTGCTGCTGAAAGTGCTGATCTACTACCACCTACACGCCCTTATTCAGCTTTTCTGTCTTTCTCAAGCATTATTGCTTCCAGCTTGTAGTCCTCTTTCAAACTGGGATCTCTCCTTTTTCTGTGGGAAACAATTTTGGCTCCTGCATCAGATACCAGGCAGGACTGCTCCCCCTGCACATTCAACACAGCATTCTGCTCTAGTCAGAGTGCAACTTTTGTAGTTGGATGATACAGAATATAATTTCTGTGCCTCTTCATCACCAAAAATCTGAAGTTGCTCCACATGAGTGTCTGCAGAACAGTATTTTGATTTTTCAATAATTCCTCGGTCCTTAACCTTCAGTTAACAAAAAAAAACCAAAACACCATGGTACTATTCCTGCTGGTAAAGGATAAAGACCAATCATAAAGTAAGGGATTATTTTACACCAAAATAAGTCCAAAAAAGTGGGAATATTCTGTTTTCTACCACTACCAAGAGCAGACTCTAGTGAAAATGGGAAGCTGTCTTAAAAAGAGATTTCACCATCTTAAGCAGTTGGCAGCAGGAAAACAATGACACTGTTAAAATATTGAATGTTTTTCCTTGAAATACTATCTTCAATGCTTCTATATTACTTAGCTGATTTAAGCAACCACAAAATACACCACCTTTTAAAAAATTGCTGTGTTCTTTCTTGTGATTTAAACTGACCTGTTTAAATATGTCATTTAACTTGAAGTTTTGATAGTCAGAGCAGTGTGAAATCATAATTCCTAGCATCTTTTGAGGACACCTTCTTTTGGGTTTGGTTTCATACACAAACACACAGGCAGCAATTAAATTCCAGCAGGACACTTTGCTCTGTGCATTGAGAGTGGCATAGCCAGCATCTCCAAAGAGCTGCTTTAGAGCTCAGCAGCTTTAGGCTGCTCTGCAAACAGGCTCAAAAAGTTGCTTTGTTGAAGTCCCTCAGCACAGCAAACAAATGGTTGCTGATGTCCTCTAACAAACAAAATCAACAAGTTGCATTGATAAAGAGTAAAACTCTTGAGCAAGATTTGAAAATATATCAAGTAGTTAATAAAAGGCAATTCAGAAAAATATTTTTTCCACCTATCTCAGATATGTCATTGTAGGTAATTTACAAAATTGTTCCTTAAGAGATCAAATTAAACTTCAGAAATCTCATAAAGAATTCCTGAGGAAATTATTTTCCTCAGAAATAAAGTATAGAAAACAAAAAGAAATCAAGAATAAAGTATAAAACATAAAGAATTCAGCTCTGATGCCAAGCAGCTTGCAGTGGTTTTGGCACAGGGATACAGAGATGATGGAACAGTGCTTGCCCTGACCTTGCAATTTTTATCACCATGACTAAGACAATCTCCTAGGAGATGAGATGAGATGAGCAATGTGTTTACACACCATGCGGATGTGAACTGGCAAGGAGAGGCGGCCCCTCGGCGAGGCTGCACTGATCCTGAAAGGCAGCTGGAGGCACCACTCTGCAATGGGGATCCCCAGAGATGGAAGCCTCTCCCCATCTCCCGGGACCTTACACTGCAATAGCTGCAGAATGGGAGCAAACACCCTGGGACCTTAGACTGCAATAGCTGCAGAATGGGAGCAAACACCCTTCCCTGGCTTCAGCAGCTCCCTGAACAGATGACAGTTATTTTGAAGACTGTATTTCATTGAGAAAATTGGCTTTCCTTAGTCATTACCCAGAGGTATAATCTGGAGTTATGGATTCCACCTTGAAGACCAGGCACCTACAAATTGATTGCTGCAATGGAATTTCACATGTCCAACTCTTTAGTGGGTCTTTCCAGTGATTGCATTGTTTGATTTTTGTTTATTACAATATTCATATATTACATTTGCCTCTTTCAAATTGCTGCCATATAATCTTGACCTTAGCTCTGCCTTTCTGCAGTGTTTTTTCAGAGAAGCCCCACAGTTATTTAATATCCAAACAAAAGCAGTAAACAAGCATAAGAAACAAGCCTGCAATGCTTTCAATTATTTGCTATTTAGTATTGGCATTGAAAAAAACTTATTCATTTTGGAGCTTATTAACTAATTTGCTAAACACACCAATAGCTAGTTGGTTATCAATGAGGGTTATAGCACTTTTAGGTATTACAGCAAGCACATAAGACTACCACGTTGCACAGGTAAATCTGGCCTTTAAAATGTAAATCTATTTTCTTCTCCTTTTTTTTTTCAGAATACATGCACAATGGAGTTAGAACAAAGCCAGTTCCCCTAATTGAAATTTTTTACTTTTTAATTTATTTTTTTAAATGCTACCAAGCAGTGAATATGTAGCCTTGAAGACTTAAAAACCAAGGGAAGCCATCCAAAAAATCTACCAGGAAAAACACTGTGTGCTATGTGTATCTTGCCCTCCACACCCTGGAGCTCCTACAGCAGAATGTGATGCTGTGTTTCCTTTAGCCCCAGGAAAAGGGCACTGAGAGAGTCACAGAGGCTCAGCTTGGCAATCCTCCACTCAGAGTACTCCAGGCTACTGGCCTGGGCTGGGCTGTGAACAGCTTGGCTTTATCACACTTTCTTTTCTCCAGATTTAGTGAAGATGCACAACTGCTACCAAGTAAGAGTTATTCAGTGTTTTAAAAGCTTTCCATTACGCATTGTCAAAACCGTTTAGGAAAATTAAACATATTGTAATGTTGTGTGATTTGGTTTGTTCTGTTGGGTATTTTTCTTTTTTTGGGGAATTTTTCATTTCTCTTAATAGCAAAGAAATTAAGGCACTGATTTATCAATTCTTAGATATTTATTTCTAACTTAAAGAAAAAAATACTGCATGTCCAGAGAGGATATTCTGCCTTTTTGGGGGGTAAAATGAAAAGCTGAATTCCAGCCACAAGTTCACCAGTCCATCACTTTATGTTTTTTGGCCACGTGAAAATGCACACTAGATTACATACAGTTTATCCCATGGGACAGCTAAGGACAGACCTGTAGTTCAGACCAACCAATACCAACAGAATTTTTGATAAATCCAGGACTTTTTACATGCATTTGTGAGAGATTCTCACACGAGACACACCCGCAGTAGCAACCATATATTCCCCAAGTATCTTAAAAGTACAGGCTGCAGATTCAATTTCTCCTGAGCTTTGCACTTCTCAGCTATTGTCAATTTGCATCACAAGCATAAAGTTATTTAATATACAAAAGCTTTAATGCTCTTTCCACATCATATAACAACACATGTTTATCTGAGTGCTAAATAAAAGCTTTCAGAACTTTAAAGTGACTTTATGAATTGTATGTACCATAAAATAAACATTAGAGTATAATAATATTCTGTAATTTGGAAAACAGCAACAGAAACCAGTAGAAGACAAAAGAACAAATGCTTGAATAATCTGCTTCATGTCAGAAACATTAAATTAATTTATGCAATAATGTAAGCACAGTGATGTTAAGGTAATATGGAGGACATAAATTATACATTATTATTGTCAGTTCTAGCACTTATCTTAGTGGTATGTCAAAATAAATCCTGATGTGTTAATATTTATAGAAATGAACAAGTGTTACAGCTCAGGGATTCATCTGTGATATTTTTATATACAATTTGCATTCGCATATATGGGTGTCATTGTCTTTTCTGTAACTTGAGAGGTAAGCATCATGAAATTCATTTCTAATGCATTTTACATTACCATGAAAGCACATTATGCTTCCTCCACTAACACTTTCCAAATAGATGGCCTGCAATGATTTAGAGATTGCACAAAACCACTCAGCAAATGGGTGACAATCTACCTGCGAAATCTGCAGTAACAATGGGTTACGGTGAGCAAAGTGCACAATTTGCTAACAACAGATTGTCTCTGTAGAATAAATACCTCCCAAACTTCTTGCAGTGGCACATTTGTTAGGGATTAATATCTCCAAAGGATGCATCTTTCCATTCTTCATACTTTCACATAAATTGGGGGAATTACTCACCCTTCTCCCCATAAAATATGAGAGTCTGTATTTACCCCCTTTTAACATGCCCATTTTCATCCAGCAGATCTGTTTCTGGATGAAGATAACTGGACCCCACTTGGTATTGGAAGCTGACAGGAGAAGTTTCCAGAAAAAAATTAAGATTTCCCTCCTGAATTAAGTACAGTCCATTTGTTGCTACAAATGGACAATAGGCACACATTCTTCCCACAGCAAGAGACCTTGAGTAAGGGTGGTTAGGGGTTTTGGCCCTGGGCCAGGTCTTCTGGGTTCTGGGAACCATGCTTTGGACAAAAAGGTAGCTATAGATCTCACACACTGCTGAGTCCACAAGTAAGGCTACTGTTTCTAATTACCCAAGATCGTTTTGTGTTTTCCAGAAAAGAAGTGTGAAAATACCTATCCTCCCTGATTCAGCAGTAAAAGACTTATTCTGAGCCCAAGGTTCATGTTCTGGTTATGCAAGGACTGCCATGTCAAAATGATTTGACTATGTCTGATGATGTTGCCTTTCCCCAATTGCCTCACACGCAGCTGAAGTTTTTTGCTCTGAAGTTCATCTGTCAAGATTTTCAGTATGGAAGAGTTTAAATTCAGATTTTTTTATTTTTATTATGGAGATGAGTATCTTTAAGAAATTCAACAACTGTCCCCAGTGCCAACCTTTATGCTTCACCCTATCTTCTGAAAGAGCTTATCTGGAAAAACAGCTTCACATCTTTCTGTTTGTTTCACTCCAAAGGTATTTCTAGGATCTACGAACCCACGAATATCAGCCTAAAGAGTCATTTTGGTGCCACCATAGGCACAGAATCCAGAGACTGGAGAAACTTAAAGAATAAGCCATAAAAACCCTGTAGGCTGTGGCCTTGCACACAGCCAAGCTCCACTGGCCACAGTATGAGCATACAAGAAGCTGCAAGAGAAAATATGGGGAAGTGTCAGAGGGCAGTTTCAGACCAACACACTCTAAAATCAGCCTAAGACTGGAATGAAGAGAAGGGGCTGCACAGCCATAAATTGAGAATATGAGTCGTCCCTGTAAGCTTTTCGTCAGACATGGCAACATGGACAAAAAGTCCTGCTTGATTTCACCTTTCAACAGGAAAAAAAAACAAAAGAATTCAATGACCACATTTTCACAGAACTCATGTACAATTCAGGAGAGTGAAAAATGACACAAGAAGTGCAGTCATTTCACTTATGAAACCCATACCTGAAAGAATGCCATGCCAGTACAGGCAGCACACTGTATACACAGCAAATATGTAAGTAAAGCATAGTGTGTGGGTCCAATTTATCACTTGTCTTTTGTTTATAACATTTTATGCTCCACAGAAGTATAGGATTCTCTTCCATCACTGAAATGGAACTCATGTCAGCACTCCAGTGAAATGAAATACTATAAAAGGCTGCTTGAAGGTTCTGGGAACAGAGAGGAAATAGTCTTGGGGCAAATGTGGAAAAAGCTTCTAAGCATGCAACTTTACAATAGCATTCAGTCTCTATGGGATATGTCTTCAGCTACAATAAATGTTATCACTTCACTGAAATCAGTGGAAGAGTAGCAATCGATATCAGCTGAGGATTTGTCCCATTGGCTTCAAAGGACATACTTACAGTGCACACATTTAAAGGAAATGTATAAACCTTTCCAGCACTGGGGACTTCCATGGAAGCACACCAAATCCTGAAATCCTTACTTAATATTTTAAACTACTTTTATTCAGAAAACTCTCATTGGAATCAATCAGGATTAGTAACAGAGCACTAAAAGGTATTTTCAGACCAAGATAGTACATATAGGATTCTTGCATGTCAAAGATCTTTAGCAGAATAAGGTGCTTAGTCTCATGTAAATTTGTACTCTGGAAATAAAGTATTCTTTATTTCTTGGGCTTACAAAAGAAGGGGATTTTTTTATTATTATTTATTATAACTTTCCCAATGTAGCTGAAGCAAAGAAGAGAGACTAAAAGCAGGAGAAAAGTTGGAAGTATGTGTAGACAGTATGGGTTTTAATGGACTCAGTACAAAAAGGGAAAAATATGAGCAACAAGGAAAAAAAATTGATTTGTAAAACAGTGACTGTGTTTTGAAAACAGTATGCATTTTTCAACCTTATAAAACAGAAATTATGTCAAATATTTTATAGTATTCCATAAACTGTTCTTCTACTTTCCAACCAGATCTTATACATATAACCTTATAGACTTTATCTTTACTTTTAGCAGAACTTTAGGAAAACATAAGATAATGTTAAAGATGTTTAGTGTGGGCCTTTCCTTCTTGAACATTCATAAATCCTGATAAGGGGAATAGGGGCTTTAAGTATAAGAGCATATTGTATATTCCCACTACTCTCTTACTACCTTGGTTTCAGCCAGAGTTCTGCTTTATATATTTTTATGAATTGTGCAAAGTTACTGGAAAATTCCAATAATGAGCATTCAGAAAAACAGAGTAACTGGCACTTGCCAGACAGAAAGGAGGAAAAGGTACAACTTATAGTGTGCTGCTAGTGCTACAACTGCCTCTCTCTCCTAAATCTAAAGGACCCTTTACAAAATAGTCACTACAGCATATTTCATCTTGCTGCCTAATGGGGTTTAAGTGGCAGCCTGATGCTTGTTCCTTGTTTCTTGGCTTTCATTTCAGCTTGCTATCACTGCACTGCAATGTATGTTTTTACTCATTTCTTCTCCCCTCTGCAATGTCTCTAGTTTTTTGGTTTTCACTGCTGATTAATATGGCTTCCTTGCCTCTGGCTCTGCCCATCACACTGCTCCTCTATTTTGTCTTCCTTATCCTCCTAAACTCCTTTTCTGTTACTTTCTCACGTATGACCTTTCTTCTTTTTTATCAAACAAAGTGTACATGCTAAAGCACCCCACAATGTCCAGCAGCACTCTTACTCACAATCTCTAACAGGACACACCCTCAGCAGTGAGGAAACCAGCAGGACCTCCCAGGAAATGCTCCTGCATGGAGAAAATCCTTAACTGGCATAAAGCTACTAAGTCAATACATAAGCACTGGCCTTTCTTGACCATGGACTACAAAATATGTTTAGTGCAAATGTCCTGACTGGACAATCCTGGTACAAAATCACTCCTGGAAGAATCTGCAGCCAGACAGCCAGCCATGAGTTAGCACAGTCTGACATTATCCTAAATTATACTGGCCACCAGGAAGGGGCTGTGTGATTGGGGATGGGCAAACACACACACACCCACTGCTGCCTCAGCATTGCCAGCTTCTGAAAGCATTTACTTCTGCCTCCCTACATGCAGCCATCACAAATCTGTTCTTCAGTCTGACAGTGTTCTCTCCCCAGAAGAATTCTGTTCTTCTTTCTCTCCGCAAAACAGATTGCCACGGCTTTCTGTTCTCAAGCACAATTTTCACTAGATCACCTCTTGGATCTCTTTGGGGTCTCCTGACTGTTCTAGCTTGTCTAGACAAAAGCAGTTGAACACCACAGGGCAGAGAAGCACAGAGGAGGATGAGAAGTCAGAAAAAACCAGAAA
This sequence comes from Euphonia xanthogaster, assembly GCA_034509185.1. Taxonomy (NCBI): domain Eukaryota; kingdom Metazoa; phylum Chordata; class Aves; order Passeriformes; family Fringillidae; genus Euphonia; species Euphonia xanthogaster. The sequence continues at coordinate 11,909,069 of JAYDZK010000268.1, read as the reverse complement.
AGGGTCTAATAACCCAGCTACAAAACAAGCTCTCCTCTAGACAGTACCTACTGTAATACTGAATCTGTATTTAGTGACTCCTAAAGTGACACATCCCTTTGTGAAGGAGAGCAACACGGTTTCTCAATTTCACATCTATTTATACTTTTCTGCAATTCTCTCCACTCTCACCTGTGACTATGTTGAAACAAATCAGTTTGCTATACTGCTTCAGAGTCTCACAGTTACTTTTCTCCCCCCGCTTTTTTTTTAATCTCTCATAAAATTAAAACAGAAATACAAGTTCCCACTGAGATTATTTTATTCCAGCTAGAGAACTGGCATGCTTAGTCATGTCATGTGCACCTGTAGCTCTCTCCTTTTCTGTCTTTCACAGGTATCAGAGTCTGGTAGTAAACACATTCCAGACTTTCCCAGGGTGGGATGGGATGGGAAGGGGGTGGTGACATAGCCTGTGGGTGCTGAGAGCAGCCAGGCAGGGTTGTGTGTGTCAGCACCAGCTGTTCTCTGCAAAGAATGCGTGTTATCATGCTAAACAGGATGCATCTTTTCTGCATTTGGCTGGTAAAGCTTTGCAACTTTGTCAACCTTTTTAACATTCAACAAATTCTTTTAAACATATGACTTTTAGTAAGTTAATCCATTCATTGTCTGGAGCTGTGCAAAGTGACATAAAAGCACAATGAAGCCTAATTAAACTTGTTCTGTGAAAGCTAATTTGTCAAACCCAGAAGCATAGTTCATAGATAAATGCTAATATTTGAAAGTCAAATTAAAGTTGAAAAGGTTTGTAATAACAGTTAATTAACTCTTGTTTTGTTTTCCTCTCACAAACTTGAACCAGCTGAAATATTGCTCAGTTCATCTTTAACATTTTGGACCACAAAGATAAAATTCAAAGCTTTGAGATAAGCCTTTGATGTTGGTATTCTCTACAGATTATATATTATTTTAAGATCTCTTTGTTTAAAAATTCATTTTTATTATCCCTGCATGAAATGCATGGCAATTCCCCAAATAACTAACCATCAGGGCAATTAACATCTTCGATCGACACCATATTCCTGATAATTAATACAGACTTTGTACCTCCCCTGTGATAGCTGCAAGGGTTTGATTTTTCAGAGCAACTGTTCATTTACAGAATCAGTTTCATCCTAATGAAAATGGATTGTGAAACTTTAATGAACAAGACTTTGCTGTCATAATAATAAAGACTTTGAAACAACGCGAAGACCTACATAACAAGCATCTCTCTACCCTTGTGTTGCTATTCTGTATCCAGCCAATTGAGCCATACAATGAATATTAACACCAGAGTTTGTCTAAAGTATGTGACATCAGGTAAACTCACAAAAACGTGCATTATTTTGCTCTGACAACTTCTGGCATTATGGCCTAATAAACTCAGATCTGTAGAGCAGGATGCTTTGGTCAGCCCTCCTCCCTCTGGTTTAACACAGGTAAGCCAAAGTCTGGAAAATCAATTTACACAGATTGACATTGTGTGTTTGCTGTGACAGGCAGAGGATTGCCTCTCCTGCTCGCTTCCAGCACCTTAGGAAGTACACACAAAAGCAAAAATGCTGTTTCTGGCACACATCTAAGCACCTTTACCAGCACCTTGCAGGGTAAATAACTCAACTATTAACAAGTAGGCTCTCCTGAGGAAGGGGTTTGCTGTTCCAACGCTAATCTTGGATAGCCTTACCAGGGATTCCCTGTCAGGAAAGGCTGAAGGGTTTTCAGCTAGCTGCTGATCCCACTGGAATGAGCCCATCAGCCTGTGGTTCATCTTAAAAACCAACCAACCAAGCAACCACCTGCTGTAAAAATAAAATAACTGGGGGGCAGGGAGGGTTAATATTTTCATCTGCTGAACCCAGATGTCAGGGTTTCTCTCCAGCTCATCTGACCCCTGTGCAGGGTTCCCTGGAAAGCTCAGAAAGGAGTTTTATGCAACCTTTAATATCTTGGCAAAAGGTCTTTCAAAGTTGTGATCTGAGCTATAATATGCTCATAGTTTTCCTTTGGCTAAATCCCCTCAAACATGGAAATGGTTGATAGTTCCCACTTTAAAAAAATGGTGCACGGGAGAGAAGGGATAGAGTCATTAGTAAATAAATGAATGGGATGATTTTAAAAAAGAATAATTTGCTCAATCAAGAATAATTTGAGCAGCATCTAAGTAGTCATGGAAAATCATAAACTATTACCCTATATAGTGCTCTGTTGACTATTAAATGCCTCCTTTTTCACACCACTGGCCTGAATGAATAACTTGGCAGCACAAAATTAGCCAGGTGGCAAAATGTGCTTGTGTCAGCTATTGGCCAAACAAAACAGCAAACAGCAAAGCTCATTTTGCAATGTCACATTAACTCCTTCAACACTGGGGGCACGTATTTTATATCTGCTGTTTGGAAGTACCTGGGAGCAGGCCAGGAGAGAGCTGCTCACTGCCTGCAGCACCGGTGGCCCTGCTCTTGCTCCACTCCTTGCTGTCGCAGGTTGAGCTGATGATTGCGGCTGTTTCCAGACGTGGCATCAGAGGTTGTATGGAAAGGGCTCCTCTGTAACATCTGTGTCAGCTTAACATCCCAGTTTAGAAAAACTGTATTCTCAGATGCTTTCCACTGGAGGGGATTTTATGCACCACTTCCTTTACCTTTATTAGGTAAACCTCTTCACATTATCATAATACTTACCAATTTTTATGTTCTCATAGTGCCATTATCTCATGTTTGTCTTCAGCTTCCAAATGACCTTCAGGAAACTGATGTAAACAGCATGAAGACAAGCGTTAGATGACCAAACTTAACTGCTATCATGTTCCCAGTAGCTTCATTGGAATCACCACAGGGATTAATCTGGAGTTTCACTTACACAGCATCACTAAAATATTATATATGACAAAAGCATGCTTACCTCATTGATGTCAGCAGGATGCTTTTGAGAGATTTCACAGAATTTATCAAGAGCAACCAATGACCTTTTTCATTCTAGAGGTTAATACAGGGGAACAAAACATGTTCTTTTGTAATTAGCAGTCTTTCCCTGCTACAGAAACTCACCTTCCCATTGCACAGCTAATAGTAGATCCCTAAAGTTAAGACCGGGCCTGGTTTTTGTTAGCAGAGAATTTATTTAACCTTAGTATGTAATATTTCCCCGAAGTACCGTGGAATCCATTAAGAAAATAAAGGCAGTATTTCATAATTAAGTTGCTGGTTTAATATTTTTTTTTACATGAGACATGCTTTATTGATAAAACTGCCCGTGTCATTCACTGTGAACCCGAAGCAGAGAAGGGTGGGATATTGGCAGCTGTATTTTTTACAAAGGATATTTATAGATTTTTCTTGGTCCACAACATATATATCTCATATTTCAGATCCACTTTATTTCCAAAAATTATAAACACATTGTACCTAGCCAAGGATGATGTCCCGTTCTTATCCAGGCAGTCTCTTTTCCACAGGGTTGTTTCACATGCCCTAGGAGAAAGACGTGTGAATATTTTCCATTACAAACACCAGTGGTGGGAGGAGGGAATCACCAGTACTGTAAGTTAATGAGATGGGGGGCTTTAAATACACTTAATAAACAGTCACTTAGGCTGAGCATAATAAGTCATGGAAATTTATAAACTATTACCCACTATAGTACTTCATTGACTATTAAACATCTATTTTTCACACCACAAGCCTGAGTGAATAGCTTGGCAGGAAAAAAAATTGGCCAGGTGGCAAAACGTGCTCAGTACAACCCATGTCAGATATTGGCCAAACAAAATAGTCCAATAGAAGCTGATTTTCAAATGCTTTTTAACCCTTGATAGCCTACAATGAAAATTTCTAGTAGCAAGCACGCTTATTTTCCTGGAAAGGGTAAACTGTATAAGAGCTATACACTTGTTTTTCCAATGTATTGTGGTTTTGCCTATCCTGGATAGCTGCTCTCAGTACAGCCCCTCTGTGATCTCCAGTCCTGGTGATGGTCACAGCCTGGGGGCAGAGGCACTCTCTGTCACCCAAGGTGTGAGGGTGCCCCCAATAGAAAGTTTTCATTGCAGGCCTTTAACGCAGGGGTTTGGACGGTGCTCTGATTTGGGTTCTCTCCTGTTTCATAACAAACTCCAAGGAGGACTGGGGGATTTCCAGGCTAGTTAAACACATGGCAATCCCTAATCACTCCCCCATGAGCAAATGGACTTTTTCTGGTGTAGAAGCAAGGGTCGACCTGTGGGATTAAGACTGTGATGTGCCTGGAGTCACACTGGACACGTAATGTCTGAGGGAATCTCTGAGCTTGGTTACATTGCTGTATATTAGCTCTCCTGGTCTCTGTGGAGGGACCAAAACACCCCACTTCTAGAAATGCATCACACTTGAGCCACTCCCAGGCTGTTTGAGCATTCTGAGGTATCTCATGCCTGGCTGAAGAGCCCCTCTATAAAGTGGGGCAGAAGCCCCTCTATAGAGTGGTGGCATTCAGCATATTGGGAACTATTCATTCTAGATGAAAAATTAGATGTTTACGCTGTGTCTGACCTTTCATCATCCTTTGTGACTTCAATTAGGCACAGCAGCAGAAAGGCAGCAACCTTGTTTTCCATTATGTCCTCATATCTGCCAGAGCAGAAGATATAAGATTTAGATTCAGCTTCTAATGCATTTCATGTGCCTTTCCTTTCTCCCGTCTAACACTTTTGCCTTAAGTTTGCTCATCTCCTTTCTGATGAATTTTGGAAGTGTCTTAGCAGAGTACACAGAGACACAGAATTACCTTTATCTCTTGCTGATACCACCCATCACTGCAAATCCAACCATGCAGCACACAGTGGGTTACGCCTCCTGCCACAAGCTGGCCTGAGAGTGTCCCTGTGCACAGGGCTAAAACTCAGTGTGTCAGAAGAATGGCTCAGCCACCAATGTCCAGTCCCTAACAGATAATCTATTCACCTTTTGAGTTCCTACTGAATATTGCCTTCTAGAAATGTCCCCCTATCAAATATGGCTGGAGAGGTGGTAGAGACACACTACTGAAAGCACATCTGAAGAAACTTTGTTAAGCAGTAATTATGGGAGGGAAAAGAGAGCTTACAGTGGCCTTAGTGTCTGTCTGCATCAGTCTAGCTGAAAAAAAAGAGGGCCAATGCGGCAACACTGAACTGAGCCCAGCACACAGAACTAAATGAAACTGCTGAAGGAATGTGTGTAGGTTAAGAAAAAAAAAATTTAAAAAAAGTCCAATTACTGGCACTGGAATTAGGCCAGAACACCTTCACTAACACCTCTATTCATGAAAAAGGGAAAAAAAAGTTATCCTTAATGACCACAAATGATCACAGACTCTGTTTTACATCTCTTACAAAAGCCAGCATATTCAGCAGCATTACATTCCCCAGAGCTAGATGGATAAAGGGGGAAATATGTCATTGATTTTTTTCCCCCCAAGAAACCCATGATACTGTTTGCACTAATTTGAACAGTACAGAGATTTTCAAAAAGGGAGTCAGTCTTGTTTAACCTGGAAGCTAACAGTATTGAAAACCTATGTTGTCTCACTGCTTTCAATTGGAGAGGCAATCAGGATCTGCTTCTTCTCAAGTTGTATTCGTAAAAAGCCTCTTAACTCTTAGACTGTAACACTATTACCTGCAGCAGAAGAGAAACAGCCTCCCTGAAGGTTCCTTGTAGTCTCATTCCAACAGGGTGATGTCTGCACTGTCCCAAAGCCCACTGAGGTAGATGGATGGGGCTCTGTAGGTCTCAGAGTGTTTTACATCCAGGTGTAAGTTCATGTAGAAAAAACTTCTTGTTTTTCATTTCTACGAATGAAGAACTGTCAATTTATACTTACATCCCTCCTTTCTCCGTATATCTATTATTCAGTTCCTTGCTGCCTGAATTTCGGGCGCACAAGGACTAACTTCCTTCACTCACCCATCCTCTGCTCCACTGGAAAAGAGGAATAAAGAATTAGGAGATCACCTTTTCCCCTCACTCATTTGTCAGCCTCACTGGGATTCAATGTCTTGCAGGACATTTCTTGGCACAATGTAGTCTTTTTCCCAATAATTTGCTCATTCTATTGCCTCTGAAAACCTCAACTTTGCTGTACATGAAAGTTACTGAATCGAAACTAAGAGAACAGCTCACAAGGTTCTACATAAATTCCTTGGATTACTTGTTCAAAGAGATTGATATAATTCTGCTGTCAAACTCACAATTGGCTTAACCCAACTTGGAGCCTGTAGTGTTGTTCCAAAATGCGCTACTGGGAAAGTTTTCTCTTTCTGAAATTCTATTTTCCACTGCCAAAGCACGCAATGATCCAGTGCTCAGCTATGGAAACTTAATGAATGAAAGTAGAACGCTCCTGAAATCTGAAGAATTTATTTTATTTCATATTCCTTTTCAAATTGGCTACTACTCTGAAACACTTCTTCCACTTTAATGGGCAATAAAAAAATGGCCAAAATCCTGCTGTCCTTAGACCCTGTGTTGGTTACATAAAGCAAAGCAGTATTCCAGCCTGCACGTTGAAAGGACACACAAGCCTTACTTCCAAAGCAGAGAAGTAATTTTGCTTATGTGCTTGCTAGGGAAGAGTGTTATGGTACCCTCTTTGTAAGGTTCAGTGTTAAGTTTGTTCAGCCTGTTCTCAGTTTTAGGCTCACCATTCTTGGGAACAAAATCCTACATTTGACACACTAGGCTGGCTGGAGAAGTAAGCATGAGGACTTCTTGCTTCATGGCTGAGAGGGGTCATCTTGCTGCTGCTCTACCAGGGTTCCTGTGATGCATCTGAGCAAAATGCTGGTGAATTTTTAGAGTGAAGCCCCACTGAACCCCTTCTATGAAAGGTGCTCTTAAATGGAGTGTTTGCTTTGTATTTAGCTTTTTCATTAGCTTTTTCATTTCATCTTTTGTCACATGAAATAATTAGTAGCACTGACCAGATATTATCAAATTGAATAATTACTAACCCTGGCCAGGTATTCCTGGTTCTGGCAACATGATCTTGTCATTACTCTTTATTTACTGTTATCTTGGGACCCACTGCATTCTGGATTTCATTTAACCAAAATTCAGAAGATTTATGCTCATCTATGATGCTTGTGGTATTCCTATTTTTTCCCTTATTGTATGCCATTCGTGGCATCTACACAAACTTGCTGTTTCAGCTATGGAACAAATCCATAAGACACCACTGTAGATACAAACCATGTACCCAAATGAGTTGATTTTGGCACCCAGCTTCCAGATGAAATTTATGCTTCATTAACAAATGCCTAATGTATATAATGCACATATTTTAGAATTGACCTCAACCTGGCCAGGGAGGCTGGCTGACCCCATGAAAATACAATTACCTAATGGGAGATTAGAGTTTTGCTTATTGTGTTTACTATTTATAGGAAATTACTTTTTGTCTCTGTAGCTGCATTAGCCTTCTTGCTTAAAGTATGTTTTAATGTTATTAGAGCTTGCGAGCTAAACTAGTGGAAAGACAGGGAAAGGCAGCACAATTTCCTTTCAGATCAGAGCCAATGTTTCTCCAAAACCTTAGCAGGCTGGGTTTGCCACAAGATCAATGCAGCTGAACACTCCACCTGCAGAATGAGCTCACTGTCTGTGCATTACACCAGCCCTCTGCCAGTCCAAGTACTAAGACTCCTGGGGTTGGTCTTGAACCTGCTACTCCCCACACTGGAGTGCTAAGCTTTGCTGCCAAGACACCAGGCCAGGTATTAAATGCATTCTTGTTCCTATTACTTTCCAGCACTCCAGAGGACCACATTAGAAACACCAGGAAACTTAATTGGAAAGCGAGGAGAATGCAGAATGCTTAAAGATCTTTTACAGACAGAAATATGTTCTTAAACAAACCTCCAAAACAAAAACCAGCAACCCATGTATTTAAGTATTCAGCTCACCTTTTCCTTACAGAGGCATCAAAATGATAAATCCTATATGAAGCAAACAAAAAAAAAAAGTATCAAGACTAATTTCATCTTCATCACTGTATTAAATTTTATGTGGGCTGCTCATTTCAGCATGGTAAAGCCTCCATCTTTTGGAGAAGAGGACTTTGTGGACACTGTAGCTCAAATCCCCAGGTATAGGAGCCCTGGGCTGTGAACCCACCAAGGACCTCCAGTTTGGTCTCATTCAGGACTTTGGATGGAGCATGTGCACCTTGTGAATTCCTTGGAAACCACAGTGAAGGGCAGAAGTGCTGCTTTTAATTATTTGGAGTAAAACTAGTGAACAGGAAAGTGAGGTCCCTATAAAAGTGATTTGGCAGGATGGTTTGCCTTGGTTTTTATAGCTCTTGCAAGGGAGAAATGAAAAGCCCACTTGTGGTTTTCTAGTTGTGATTATTGGAGGTAAAAACTCAAGCACCTCAGGTTTATCATTGTATAGACTGCAGGCATGGGAAATCATGCACAGTAGAGATTGACCACTATGCTAAGTAAAGCTTCTTACAGGTTTTCCTAGGATCAAGCTACCAAAAAGAAGCAATTCTGAGATTGTGAGATGCCATGAGGAACTCAGAGGCACATAGGCATGAGGATACATTTTTTCAATATAGCAGATTGTTTAAAAAACCCTTAGTAATTTAGTGTTTCTGAATCAGAGCAAAATCTTAGTCTTCCTTTTTTTGCACAAGAGAGCTGAAAGTAGCAGTTTGTTTGTTCCACTACAAGGAGTTTCTCTACTATCTGTGCTTCTCAGTACATTTCTCTAGCCAAAGAGGACAAAGAAGTAAAAAAAGACAAAGAAAATTTAAAAAACAAAAGAAGAAAAATAAAAAAAATCCTTCCATTTCTAGTAATAAGTCTTAAAAGTCCTTAGAGAAATATTTTCATGCTACTTTAAGCTCTCCTAAACATGACAGTCCCTTCAAACAAGCCATACAAGTCAGGGGGAGTAAAGAGGAAGCAGTTTTATAAATTTATATAGCTCCCCTCTTAGTAAGGGAACTGCAGTGGTATCTCTCTTTAACTATGTTGTTGGGTACGGCAGGGAGACACTACACCAAAAATTATTTAGCATGTAAATAACAAACATTTGTGAAATCTATAAACCTTCTTCAAAATACATGTCCACTGCTCTAAACAGCAATTTCAAGTTCTCAATGCCTTGATTTGGAAGGGTTTTCCACCTTGAGCAAGAAATGATGAATGAACAATAATTAATCTGATGGCTTTGACAGCTGCTGCTTATGTTGAAGTTTGATATACAGCCCAGGTCTCTCACTGGTGGCTCCACAATAAGGTAATTGATGTGGATCCAGACTGAAGGGCAACTGTGCCTCATCCCAGCCCTGCCATGTCAGTCCTCAGTGCAGAGGGCAGCAGTAGCTCAGAGAGCCTGTCAATATTTTTGAGTAACTTACTTGAAGTGTAAGCTGATAAAGTTTTGCTATTAACCCTAATATATCAATCAATTTTCATCTGGAGGAGAATAATGACTCTGCTTTCTGCCTGAGTCAGCAAGGAGCAATGCCAAAGCTTGGGGTGTTTCCACACTAGTGCAAGGAGAGGAGAGAGAGCATTGCAGCACAGCTGCTCTACACACTTGGAGGAGCAATGGAGAGAAACATCTCTCAACAGGATTGATGCTCCTGTCCCCCTGGGTAAGTAGGAAAATTCCAAGCAAGAACACCACAGGTGCTTTGTTCTCAGACCTGACATTAGTGAGGTCTTTAGATCTAAAACAAACAAACAAAAAAAAAAACCCACCAAAAAAATCCCCAAAAATGCAGAGTGAAAATATTGAAATGGTTAGAAAGTTATAAAAATGTGAAATCAAAAGCAAAAGACACACAATGAGAAACACCAGAAGCTTTATCTGTGTCATTCAAAGATTTTGATTATATCCCAGTCACACTTAGGGAAAGTTCTCCACTAACACAAGGTTCTCTGATGCAGCATGACAAGACCCCAAAGATGATTAACTCCAGCTTTTAGCTGAAAGAAACTCACATTAGAAATACACGGGATTTTTTTTTTTTGGCCATAGATCACCATCAATCACTGAAGCAATTTAAGAAAGTAATCAATTTACTGTTAACCCTACAGTAGTTCATACAATCTAGGAGGATCCCTCTCTAAACAACTCAGGACATGTAGAATAGATGAAATGTATTGTCTTCAAGTGACAAGACAGACCAAAACATCCTAAAATAGCCCTACAAAATCCATGAAACCAAGCAAAACAAAATCAGTTTAAATCAGTGGAGTTAAGTACATGATGTCCCTTAAGACATGAGAATCATTAAAGAAAAAAAAAAGAGAGAAAACAACACAAAACCCCACATAGTCAGTGGTTTTGTGCACTTGTGAAAAGAGACACTGAAAAATATTCATGGGGTTATGTGCTAGGCAAGGGACCTCCCATCCTATTCTGAGTATTACACTGTTTGGATGTTGACAAATAAATTACATTAATTGCATTCATTCTAGCAACCACTTAAACACCATTAGGGCTTATGCATACAATAACTGTGCCATTAGTCAAATCTGGATACCTCCCTGCTGGTAATCAACATTCTGTCTTCTTCTAGTATAACTATCTTAATTTCTTTTTGCAAGCCTCCTTCAGAACCATTCAGCTTTTGAACATGAAATGAAGGACATTATCATTTTGCCTAATAACATTACACGGTGTTCTCTCAGAGTTACAGTCTAGTGAGGTACTTGTAATTACTTGCAGTGAAAAGCTGAGGTTTTCTGACTATTCTACTATTATTTTTTTTTTTTTTTGCCATGCTGCAAACACCTGCTGCAATACCATCCTCATATTTCTGTTATAATTGTTGCTTTGCTTCTTTCTTAATCCGGGGCGGAAGTAAGAATCCTTCTTTTCCTCTCCCAGAGGACTGACAGCCAGGCCAGGAGGAACATGAGATACAAAGGACCAAATATTGGAAAAATATTTTTCCCTTGTATACACTTTGAAATAAAAAAAAAAAAAAAAGTGGAGAGTGGAGTGGGTGATTTCTTAAAATCTGTTTTCTTTCCTTACCCTTCAGCTGGCTATAGGAACTGCCACTGCAGTCCTGGGATTAGGAAACTGATTCCTCGCCAAAGCTGCTGGTGCATCCTCTCCCAAGGGCTGATCCAGGGGCATGTGGTCCCAGCAGTCCCAGAGTACCATCTCCAGGAGTTCCCAGCTTTGTCATCAGTGTAGCTGCTTCTGCACACAATGACCAGGGGACCATGAGCATTCTTTAAAGAGCAGGCTGAAACCACGTGGAAATTCACCAGTCCTGCATCAGTCCATAATCACAAGACAAAGCTGATTTATTTTTAATATTGACACCAAAAACACATCGATGCACCAGGGAGGAATTCCTTGATTACTTGGGTTAGAGAGTGCGGGGAAAAATTAAAAGGCAGGGTGGGAAGTTATAAAACTGATTATTCAGGTCACAGAGATCTCTATTTTTATCATTTCATTAGCATTTGTTTGTGTTTGATCAAGGCAATAAAGAAAGGGATGAGCACACTCAGCATAGCAAGAAACATTTGAGTGTGGTTTGCCCACAGCTTTCAGAGAAGCTCAGCAATAAATCAGCAGACCAGAAAAGATGAATCTTAGGGAAAACATCTCACTATTAGTTCAAACTCTTCATTCCACAGCCAACACCTGGCCAAGATTCCTAAATTCAGCATTGATACAGCATTGCCCTAAATGTAACAGTTGTTCACTGAAATCAAGTTCTTTCATTTATGTTCATTCTCCCCCCTCTTGTGGTTCATTATAAAATCACAATTGTTGCTTTCAGAAACCTTCCATAGTTGGGCTTTTGTGCAGAAAGGACAGAAAAGCATCCACAAAATCTAAGCAGGCAGTACAACAAATAAACTCAACAAAATACAAATATAGTAAATAATGAGCTTGTTATTCAGGGTAATTCTCACAGCTATTTTAAATATTCTCTGTAATCACCTATTTAAGCAACTCTTGCCAGAAATGATATGGAGTATGTATCAGACAGATTTACCACAACTATTAGTTGGATATTATGTGCTATTGTCTGGGGAAGACTTTAGTACTTGCACCCTCAATCATTTATTGTCTTACTGGCTTATTATAGGAGTATTTTTACTTTAATGCCTTCAGCCACATCTTCAGCTTGTGTAAGTGCATGTGGCAGTAAAACACTACTGAACTTGTGCCAGAAGTTCTGCCAGCACCATTGTGCAGGCAGCTTCTGGCATTTCTAACATGCAGGTATGTTTCCCCAGCAACGACCTGATCCAATAAAGTGTAATCATGAAAAGTATCAATTGAAAATATACAAGAACTTAGTCCACACATCTTGGATATTGGAGGGTCTGCAACAGGAGTTGGTTTAAGCCTCAAAAATGGTTAGAAATGGATGTGGATATGCAGACAGACTCAGGGAATCTCTTTTCAATTAAAAACGTGTTATTTGGGATAAATTTAGAAAACTTGGGGAGCAGCAGGCCAAGCAAATGAGACTGATAGATTGATAGAAACGTGTCAGTTTAGTAAATCAGAGACACAGTGCAGAAAAGTCAACACTTACTAACAAATCTGGAGGATTATTACTAAAGCCAGAAAACAGTCATGTGGGCATTTCTAAGCATAGTGCTGACACCCAAACTGTCCCTAATGAGCAGAGCAGGTAAGTGAGATTGTCACTTGTGATCTCTGTAACCAGACAGTCTCATAACCAGAGCACACTGCAAACAGTGTGCAAAACAAACCCCACTCCTGAAAAGGCTGTGGGATCTCCTTTGCTTCCCGGGACACAACTGAAGGCTGAAAGAATAGAATATTAAGGTAAGACTGGAAGCAAATGTACATTTTAATGAGCAGCAAATGGTTCTCCTTTGTCATTCCAGCAGAAAATCCTTAAGGACAGCTTAGTGGAAAACTTTAAAGAAACCTAAAGTTTCTCACAGATCTGAAAATTTTTAACAAAAGATATATATATATATATACATATATATATATATATATATATATATAATGAGTAAAAAAACCAGCACAATAATGTGAACCAGCTATGTGTAACATTTAAAGCAATTCTTAGTAAGAAAGAAAGAAAAATGGTGATGGGACTTACAGGAACAATATTCTCCGTTTTGCACATGGCATTTCTTGTGCCTGATACTCTAAATATTGCTGAGCAATCATTTCACATTACCCACCAGAAATCACACAATTTATTTAGTCCATTGTGTGCAAAGGTTGAAAATTCAAAGAGCCCAGTAAAACAGAGAGTTTGTGAAACTCTGTGGACCAGTCTGTGAAGTACCAGTGTAGTTCAAACATTGGTAATTTGGCTTTTAGTTTAAGGTGAGTGGGAAAACTCCTGCTTCTCATTTTCATCAACTTTTAATTGCATGACACAATCACATCATACCATCAGGTCACAAACCTTGTAAAGACATAAGGTCTTTGAACTCTAAGGATTAAAATAAAGCATAGACTGAAGGGCATGGGACAGGCAAATTACAGTGGCACACAGGTAACACTGGAAAATATCCCTTCAGGCCAATTTTATCCACACCTACCTTGTCACAGCAGGAACTATTTATTCACTGGTTCATAGCAGTAAAATTTTGGGAAACTCCGACTTCATCCAAACTCAGCAAGCCAGGATTTCTGTATCAAGAGGAGCAGCTTCCCCTTCTGCAACCTTATTCCCCTTTCCCTCCCTTCCCCAGGCTTTCTCTGAGGAGAGGAAGGGAGCACATCCATAGCACTGCTGCTCCTGCAGGCCCAGTCCCATGGTCCAAGCAATTTACATCAGGATGCAGGAAGAGCCTTCACACTCTTATTGGGCATGCAGGACACATCACAATCTAGCCCCAAGAAATTAGGAGAATGAAGTTAGAACCTGCTTTAAATGGATCTGAGTGAATAATTTTTAATGAATGCATTTAATGATGGATGAGTTTCCTTCCTTCTCACCATGAAATGTGGGGAGTGGGTTGCAATTCCCTTCACATATTCCTTCCTCACTTGAATTCTTTTTTAATTTCTTTTAAAGTAAGGGGTTGCTACTCCAAGCACAAACTCACTGTTCAATTGCAGTTAGTCCCATAAATCACTTAATATTGTTTCCATCCTCCAGTCTAATGAACATAACTCATGGAATCAGCTTTGTGGTGCACGGGCTTACAGAAAGCACATTAGAAATTCACTTTTCATAGTATTCCTGTGTGAGCTTAACATTTATTTTCTGCCAACAGTTACACGATTAAAGTTTAATATCTCTGAGAGTGTGCAGGAAATGACACCAAAAGCAACCCCAAGATGGCTGAAGATTTGCTTCCAAATTTGCACAAATATAAGTAGAAATTGTTTCTGCATTATTCATCCAACTTTAGACCTAAACCAAATATGTCTCACTAGCAGCCTTGGAAACATATGATGAAGTGTTTTAAAATTCCAGTAGATGTCCCCACTTCTCCCCCAGCAAGTCCTTAAGTACATCTAAAAGGAGCTTTTGAAAACTCAGTTTGCACTTCATCAAGAGTTGCGAAAGCACAGAGACTCCTTTTGCTTTGGGTTACATTGTGTTTTGACAGAAAAAGAATATATCCATTTTTCTAATCTGTGCCAATGAATTAATGAGTTTCTAGAACTCCTGCCACTATTGCAAACCAAGGCACGTGCAGGATCAGCTGCCAATGGTGATGTTGTTGCTAATACAAAACAGTACCTGGTGTTGTATTAATTTTTTTCCTTTTTCACTTGATACTTCATAAATATCAAAGTTTTAAATGGTACTTTGATTGTAACTACAACTCCGATTATGACTCCAGTTAGTTTTCCAGCATTCATAACTATTCCATGCAACATTTCATTTGCTTTTGTTTCCCAAGTTTCAACAAGCCCCAGTAGTGTCTCCTTCCTAAACATTTGGATTCAATTCTTTTCAGCTTTTCCTTCCTGTTATCCTCTCCTCTCACGAAAAATGAGGCCTCATGCTTCAGTACATCTCATTTTCATGGCTACATTTTTTTCCACTTCCACTGGGAACAAGACACCCATGAGGCCTGGAGCTCTGACATCATGGAAGAAGGCTCATGCTTCTGGACAGTCACATCCAGACACACATTCACGGTACTTTCCCTTCTTCTTTGCACACTAAGTCTCTAGGGAAGAAAATATCTTTAACTTAACATCAGATGAAACTCAATTCCAGATACAATCTCCATCTTTGAGAAACAACATAGACATTCATTTGCTGACACTGACCTTGACTCCTCATATCTGACAATTAGTACATTTTCTTAATTAACTAATAGTTATTATTTCAAATTTAATTAATAAATTAAACTAATAAATTAATAAATACCTTTATATTTCTCTGCATCATGAAATAAAACAAAAAAAATATTTACCCTGCTCTTTAAAAAACAACTCAGACCCACAGGACATTGCAATGTGAAAAACCAAATTAAGAAAACCTCATTCTGCTTCAGAAAAAAATTCTTTAGCCTAAACTTCATCGAGATTTTTTCTTTAGAGACATATTTTACATTTTCTAAAGAATATTAGAGAAGAAAATTAATTCTCAGCAGTTCCCAGGGCAAAAAAATGTTTTGTGTGACTTTTTTTGTCACTTCAGCAGGTGGCCCCAAGGGAAGCTGACTTTCTGGCTACATTCACCCCTTAAGACTTGGAAGAGAGCTTGGATGCATAACAGTGTATAATGATCATGTATTTCTGATGAGTTCAGCAGTGGTTTAAAGAGTTCAGAAAGGTTCATTTGCAGGTCTCTAGATTACTTGCTCTCATTCAGATTTCACCCAGATTAAAACAGCCAAACTGACTAAAGACATTCCAGATGTAAGGAAAATTGGTTCTTAAGTGTTTTAGGAAGCAAGATAAGATTCAAATGCATCCCTTAGACTTTTTAAAATGTCTTTATTAATGGGATCAGGTCACCAGAACAAGTTAAAAAACTATCAAGCACTTTTTAAAAATATTTAAACCATTATTGTTGCAGTTCCTTTCCCACCCAGCTGCAAAGGGGGCTCTAAATTACCCTATTGTCCACGGGATTTGTAGAATAGCAGCCAGAACTAACATGAAACTGAACAATAGCAACACTGTACTCCTTCTCAAGAAAAAAGAAAAATGCAGGCTGTGGCTAAACATTGGGCTGCTACATGACAATTGACTCTTTTTGGAAGATTCTCTAATTGCTTTCTAATTTTTAAAGAAACAAGCTTTCATGCTAAGCATTTGAAATTTTTTCCTTGTTTGAAAATAAATTAAATTTGAAGAGAGATTTTTTTGCTTGAACTGTTAAAAGCAGTTTATTGACAAGACTATGGAAATGGAGGAAAATAATATGAGCAACTGTCCCTGATAAAATTGGTTAAGTTTTCCAGAAGATGCTTTAGTATTACCAAAATAATGCTGTCTTTACACAGAAGAAAGGGTATTTTGTTAATTATGTGGTGAGTTTGACTGCAGTTTTCCTAGATTTCTGAAAATCCTGTCATGAGTAAACAAATAGTAAGGAAGATGATTCTTCAGCAGGCAAGTGTTACAAATAAAGCAGAAAGAAAGAGGTATGCAGACAAAATCAGAATTATCCACAGGGCTGCAGCTCTCAGCTGTCATGATGGGAACAGAGAGAAGTTACCATTCAAGGTTTTTGAAAAACTTTGAACAAGCCCAGAGGGCACTGAGTGAAGGCAGTGGGCACCTGAACTCCACAGGGGCCACGGGGCACTCTCCAAACGATGAGGACTTTCTGAATCTTCAGCAGGAGGAAGCACTTGCAGCAGGATCTTTGCTTTTGCTTGTATTTCATACATTTCCTGCCCCTAGGTCTCCCACACAGAGCACACCTCCAGTCTGCAGCACAGAACTACCACAGTGCTGCAAGAAAAACCAAACACGTGGTGTTTGGTCATTTGTTTGGAAAAGCAGCCCCTGGGTGAAACTAGATTTTTTTTTTTCTGATAACACTGTCATTTCTGGGCTCAAGGTAAAAAGGGAGATTAAAATTTTGTGAAATGTCATGAAAGAAAACAAAATATAAGAACCTCTTTGGTAAAATCTTTTGCAGAAGTTTTTTATGGTGTTTTTAATATAAACATTTCTATCTTTTTTTAAAAATTATTAAAGAAATAATTTTTTCAATAAAAATATATTCATACTTCATTAGTGAAAGACACTACCTTAAAAGTACTTTCAAAATACTTAAAGCCTGAGATCCTGGTGTCAGTTCCACCTCTCTTCCAAAATCATATTTTAATGATTTAATTTTCAGCAGCCTTTTTGATTATTGCTCACAAATGATAGCTCTTAAATCCTAATTTAAACATCTATGATATTTTATTGATACACATAATGAGAAAAGTGAACAAATTAAAAAGGTGATCAAAGGATAAATGAAGAAGGCAGAACTTCCACTGAGTATGAGAAACAACAAAAATATTGCCATGTGAAAGGGGCTCTCAGATGAGTTCGCAAGCCACAGAAGTGCTGAAATTATTTTCTATAAATGAAAAAAAAGGTTTGAAATCAGCTGTTTTTAGTGAATGAAAGCTGCAGCTGAACAGGTGTTGGACACAAAAGGCATCTCTAGTGCAGCCATGTCAGATCATTAACTGCAAGAAAGCTCCAAAGACATTTGCACACAAGGAATATCCAAGGGTCACAAACAAAAAGACCATACTGGCACTACCAAAGGAATTGGTCTTTGTTTTTATTATTTTTCAAAATAAATTCTCTTTAAGTGGCCTCAAATGAAACAAACAATCTTAGAGACCTCAGTATCATACAAAAGGATGGAAAGGAACACTTCACTCCTGTAGTTTTTAGCCTACATAGGCAAAAGAAACAAAAAATGAGAATGGCAACAATTAATGAACATTCATCTGGTCTTTACAGCAGAATCCAGAAATTCCGCCTGAGTGCACTACCCAGCATGTTGGTAACTATAAGGATGATGCTTTCAAAAAAGAAGAATAGATCATATTTGAGGAGAAATAGTAGAAATAGTTGTGAGATGGTGATAACAGTGCAAGTTAAGAAACAGACAAAATTTTAGCCAAGATGTCAGACCCAGAGATTGCTTTGATGCAGATGTAACAGAGCAGTGAGACAGCACCTGCAAATACCTTGTAAAAAATGTCACTGTCTGGTTTCACAGATGTTGGGTTTGAGCTCTCAGTAGCTTTCCTTTGTACTGAGCTAATCCTTCAGCTGCCATTGACTCTAAAGGGGAGCATTAATCTGTTGACATCAGGGGAAAAGGCCTAGAGAAAATTAGAGAGGAATGTACCTTTGAACTACCACACATCTGTTCATGGGAAGCATATTCTGGACTCAAGAAAGGGCTCCCAACATATGCTAGCTCATTAGCCACAGTAAGCACAGCAGCAGAGACTCCTATGCAAGGGATAACAATGGTCTTGGTAGTAAGCAACTTCCAAGCCAGCATGGGATCCTAGAGGATAGCCTGGAGCACCTGGAAATAGTCCTCATTTATCTGTGTCTTACCTGTGAGGTTGCATTGTTCCAGGCTCTGCCTTGTAATGAAGTGTCCTTCCTTCTTCTTCCAGCTCAGCTGATTGCTTCTGGGAAAGAAGGTGACTGGGTTTGAGGGGGTTTGTGTTTGTTCTCTTGCTTTCTGGTGAGCAGTAGCTGTCCTGGTATGTGCAATATCATTGATGAGCTCAGTGGTATTTCACATATTGTCCAGAATAGCTCACTTTGGAGTTCTTACTTAGTGTCTGTTTTCCTTCTCCCTTTCTTTCAAATGCAAGATATTTTTCTGTAACAATAAACCTATAATCTGGTACATTATCATGAGCTTTATCAATGAGCTGATGCAGCTGTTCCTTGTTTTAAAACAGCAGAAAGCAGAATTCATCAGTTAGCACATACCAAACAAGCAAATGATGTCTTTGTCATTTCAAAAGAGTCTGATCTTGCAAAATTTTCTGGTTTGAGGGAAATTGTGTTTGATATGTAAACAGCATGTAACACCCCAGTTGGAAAAGTGCCTCCCATTTGTTTCCAGGCTGAGCCTGGAATTCAGCTCCCCTAATCTGAACTAAGAGTCAGATGTTGAGGTGTTTAGACAACTCCCTCAAAGAAATCATTATTCCTTTGAGCACTATTTTTCCATACTTCTCTCTGTGGTCTACAGAAAGGACCGAAATTACTTGTCTGGACTATGCTTGCAGAACTGATCTTCTAACAGTTCACAATTCCCCCCTAGATAAAGCACACGATCATTTCTTCTACTGATAGGATAAACTTTTAAAATCATTGATTTGTGTTAATTGCTGCTCTGAAAAAAAAAATAAAGTGTTTTTATTCTTAGTTTCATATTGTAAGATTTTATATCTATTTATTTTTGTATTAGACCTCTACACATCCAACTCTGTAAGATCCTGGAAATCTTGGGTTACCTCTGGCTTCTCTTTACTTCAGTACAAGCAAACTGACTTATAGAAGTCAGAAAAAGCAGCATCAAATAAGATTCCCCTAGATCATTTGGACCCATAATTATTCTTTTGATGCAAGTGAAAACATACATGCCTGTTTCTGGATCATTTTAGATATACCTTCTGGATTTAACATAATCTTTGTCTCACCTGAGGAGCATAAATTATAGACATAAATTGTTAGTTTTATCCTTTCAGAACTATTCCAAAAAAGAGATTTTTACAATATGGGGTATTAAATATAAAACATCAGCCTAAGCAGATCACTTAGAAGACATCTGCATTGTTATATCATGTTCTAAATGTTGTGAGGAATGTGGACAAAAGCCGGTTAAAACCCAGAGGTAATCCAGGATGCTTGAAGAGGGTATGAGCAGTGACTTGTAGCACAGGTGATCAAACAATGATAGGTGAGGCACTGCATTATACACACTTCCTCTTTCACAGGATTTAGGGCTTTTGATCCTTTTAAATTTCTTTCCAAAGCAAAGTAGCAGCACCACCTGCTATGCCCCACTGGATTCCCATAGTGGGAATCCCACTTTCTTTGGGTTCTAGCCACACTTCAGTTATTAAAGAAAGAAGTCAGCAATTGGCTGTTGAAAATTAAAGAGAAAAATCTTTGATTTCCCAGTATTTGGTCTGTAGGTCTAGTGGGTTTCTTTTATTTCTCTGATTCAGTGATTATTTAGCTGAAAACTGATTAATTCATAAACTCTTAGTCAGCAGCTCTGCTTGTAAAAGCACCAAAACAGAAATGTATAAGCTGATATCCCATGCTTTCTCTCAGGCTTTTTGGAGGATATGTTGGTCCTTCTCTGTGTTGTAAGAACAATAAACATTTCTTTCTCTTCTAGGTGATCCTAATTACATCTATTTAACAAGGTACTTTTGTTACTTAGTTTCTCAGCAAAAACCTCATCGATATAATAATTAGCAGGACCAGACCTTGGCATGTTACTCTCTTCTGTTAGATAACTAGCAATTAGACAAATACACTCCTAAGAGGATGGAATTCATCACAGCTGGAAAAAGAAACTCAGATGCGGGAGCAAACCAGAAAATAGAGAGAAGGGTCTCCACAAAGAACATAAGTATCTAGAATAAAGGATCCTGTGTTTTTCTTGTTCCCAGTTCCTTAGCTTGTCAAGGGCCAAAATTATTCACCCACCTTCCCACCAGTTCTGCACTTCCAACTCCAATTAATAAATTCACTCTGGACCTTTCTTTCAATGCTTAATGCCATCTTCCTTCCCCTCCCCTTAAAAATGAGAGAATTGGTGAATAATTTACATTGTCTAGAATGCTTCTTTAAATACATTAAATTTAATACAAATTAAAACTGAATATCAAAACAGGTTCCTGAAAATACAAAAGCCAGGGTTATTTTGACTGTTCATTGTTGTTTTCTAAAAGGAGATGGTCAACACAAAAACTTGAAACAAGCTATATAAGAGAACAGAATCAGTCTTGTACAAAGGCAAAACCCTACAAATGAAGTAATCTTTTGGATACTAACAGGCAACCCCAAAAAACAGTTAAGGTGTGCAATTTACAAAGACATTATTTTATTCTTTGTAAATACAATTTTAAATTGAAAAGGTCAGACAAGTAAAATTCCACATAAGTGATTCATGCACCAAGTACACAATAAACAGAGAATAACCAAACTTTATTCTATGAATGAAACATCTGGGCCCTGAATATCTGTAAACAGTTTGAAACCAGAGCTGAAATTTGAAGACATTGTCCAAAGTTGCTGGAGCGTAAATCAAAATTACAAAGAATCCTGCAGCTCACTGCATGTTTGTTTAGCATTTCTAATCCCATACAAAACTGAAAATGTTCAGAAGAATTTACGTGAAACAACAACATTTCTAACAAGTTTGACATTCATTTTCCAGGAAGATTAAACCAATACCTAACCTATATTCAGGCTCTACAGGTCAATGAGTCCTCATAAATGAGGCAATGGGTGAATGTATTACACATACTCTCCACTCTCACTCCTACCTGTACATGGATATAATACATGTATTATACATGGATTAAGCCACCACAATACTTATTTTAGTGAAAATTTCTTGATAATAAATATTGTATTTCATACTACATTTGAAAGCAAAAATGTTTATTCTGGCTCAAACTGTTCTTTTTTGTTTGTTTAGTTTAAAAGATAAAGAGCCACTTTCAAAGCAAACGTTTAGAATCAAGAATTCATTTGGAATCCAGAAGTCTCATTCAGAAGTAATGAGAAAAATAGATCAATATTTTTAATGACTTATTATTTCTAAGTGAATCCAGAAGTAAAATTAGAGGTATGTTTATTTTCCCATACATTTTAGCATATACAAAAATAAAGTGCACAGCTCTAGGTGAAAAAATCAAAACCTAAAATGGTTTTGAAGACACTTAGGTGACAAGAGGTCTGCTGAAATGGCTCTTTCAAGATATATTTTCTGCTGTAAATATGAGTTCCACCTAAATGTACTCTTCTTCTGTAATACAAACTGGCACATCTGTAATATGAACACATTTAAATGGAAAATATGGGCCTAGAATTATGGACCCACATTTGCAGATTGAGAGTTTCTGTAGTAAATTCAATCAATGTTGGTTCACATTCCTGTATTTGAGAGCAAATTAGTTGTTACCAACCTGCTCACTGAATATTTGATTGATCTGTTAGAAATTACATTAAAACATTATGAGTCATGATGGCATTTTTTTAATAGCTCTTTCAGTTCACTATGCATGTGTGGAAAATTTCTTTAAATAAGATTTGAAATGTACCTGTTATGGGATAAAGCCTACTCTATCTAGAAATTCATATCTCTGGTGTTAGCTGAAGCTGACAGAATGAGCTTCTGTACAGAAATTGAGTACAGAATTTGATGTGTTTTATCAGGGACTGTCATGCTACCAGAATGATAACAACAGGATTTTCTTTTGAATTAGTTTTCTATTAAATTTATTAATTCATTGTTTGTACTAAGACATGCATAGCTCACACATGTATTTCTGCTTAGTGAGGAAAGTGTTAAAGTCCATTATTAACACAATATTTTTAAAGCTTTACAGTACCATGCTTTTGAACAATCTTGGAAACTTAAGAAGCTGTCTCAAAGCAAGCAAAAAATCAGAGTTCATCTCTGTGCTTACTAGAACATCTGATCCAACACTTTCCTTTGAATAGCTGCTCACGACAGAGGTCACTGTATGTTTTGTAAAGTTTTAAAATTCAGTCAAGATAGAGCTGATTCTATGGAGAGCTCACAAGAAAGACATTAAGGCAGAGACTTCTCAACTCATACAATCAAGGGAGAAAAAAGTAACCACCATTGTCTCACTGCTTGAAGCAGGACAGATTTCTCATACATTGAAAATGTGGAAGGCAGTCACAGCTTCACAATTTCTTGGTGCTTTTCATCCAAACACCACATAACACTAAAGAAACATTAATTAATTAAGCTGCTTAATACATCTATGAAGTACAGTAAGGAAGGAATGTGGGGGGGTCTTGGCAGATATTCTAGAACCCTGAAGCTGCTGATCATAAAATGATCCAAAGCAATGTTTGGAAGCCATGAGGAAAAAATTACAACTTTTTTCATAAGCTAAGGAGCACTTTGTGAAAAATCAAGGGAAAAAACACTACCAAGATATTGCTGGTTGAGTAATTTTCAACAGATGTAGTTTTTCAATGAAAGGAAAAAGAAAAAGAATTAAGAAGAATGCTCATGAAAAAAAGTTGATTTCAAAAATCACATCTGTTATTTAGGTTATCATCCACTTCTCAACTTCCAGAGCTCCTAAGAGTTCCATTTAAGTTCTAAAAATACAGGATTAGTTAGCAAGTCAGAAAAATGAAAAGTCAAGTTACAATTAATTAAACTCTTCAGGTTATTTAGTATAGGTGTGAACAACTTTTCACAAAAACAGTAGCTTGAATGTTAAAAACATGTCTGGACATTAGCACTTCCAGTTCTTGTAAGGCTTGGAAAGGAGAGAAAGTTGTCACTGTGTAATGGTTTTAAATCATAGGTGGAAAATTTTACATTATGAGATAAAACACACACACACCAGCCAAGATTTTTCTAGAATTCTATGTATTTCTTTAGGAAATTTCAGTCAATGCAAATAAATAGCTTTCTGCTAGTGTGTATCCTCTGGTGGAACACATCTTTATAAAGCCTAAGAATGTATTCAAGCATCATTTGAAGCCAGTATTTGGACATTTTTTGGGAATTTTTCTCTCAGTTACATAATTCTGTTAAAATATAACAACAGTTAAGAACTGGACTCAGACTGTAACATCCCTTTAATTTCAAAGTATATACTTGCAGCTTTTAGGATTATTTTTCTCCAAATACAGATGAGGCTAAAACATTTATAAAAAAACCTACAAAATGTCTTAACTACATAAAATATCAGTGAAAAAACATCATCAGAAGCATTTAACATCAGAGCAACAAATTCTTGGCTTCATTACCTGAATTCAACTATATTAAACAAAACATTTTGCTAGATGGCAATGATAAGGTATTGTGTGTCTTGGCAGGAGAATAAAATAAAAAATTACCTTTTCAAACCACAGTAACAAGTTTTCTCATTCTGTGTCTTTGCTCTGACAAACCACATGTTCATGGGTTTAGAATAAATAAGTCATAAATAACAACAGGACTAAACCAAAATAAAATTGTGCATGTGTTATCTTACTGTGTAGCTATCACCTCCATTATTGTTCAAAGGTTTTTGGCTCCCATTTATACAAAGCTCTCTTCCATATTTGTGCACAGCAGAAAAGAATCCACGAGTCTGGGCTTTACCAGCTGCTGAAAATCTGAATCCTCCAGCCCATCAGGACTCATAACTGCCAGTCTCCTCAGGGCTGCCTAGAAAACCAAAACAGCATCATTGCAATGCAGTTTGGCAAAGGTTTCACTGCAGGAATCCATTAGAACCATACCTAAATAACAGCCAGAACTCAAACTGAACTCTTATGAGTTCTGCTGCCTGGGTAATCTCTCCTCACTGTCTTCATCTGTCAGATGAATCTTCCCTCATGCAAAGTTACCCAATAGCAACTATTTTGGGGCACTTTTCTTTTAGACCTGAGCAGCAGGTCTAAGCACAGTGCAAGCCCTCAGACACCAGTGACAATACCTATCAGAGCTTGAAGCAGCTTATGTCTCAAGGACAATATTTTTGCCACATTCTTATCAAAAAACATCTTCAGGCAATTACTAAAATATCAGGAGAAGCAGAATGTCTGAGAAAGGGAGATAGGTAACGTCTCAAGCAATGGGCGTGGATTCAAGGAATGTGCAGCAACAACTTCAGTGAGACAGAAAAATCATAATCTGGTTTGCTGCCATTGCTCTGTGGTTTCTGCTCTAACCACACAAGATTAACAAGTCTTCTTGGCATGTAGGAAGAATAATCACAGCATTTTCTATGCTCACATTTATACTTTCTTGATCCTGAATGAGACCTGCTTAAATGAACAAGCTGCAATAACCAAGCATTGCTTTTACATTTAAAATAACATTAATGTCATAAAGCACTGTCAAACAATACTCTTCAGTCTTTATTCACCAGAGCTTGTGCTCCAGCCCTAGATCACCCACGTCCCCAGGGGCCTCTCACAGAATGCTCAGTGAAATCAGTCAGCTCTGGCATTTGGCTCACAGTCCATGCAGTGCAGGCCCAGCAGATGGGATCTTTCTCCTGAGCAGAGACTGTCTTAAGCTTCTGGTGCCCACTCCTTGCTGGGCACTGTATTGTCTTGGTGACACAAATAGAACAAAAAATTGGATTGGAGTGGAAGCAAGAAATATCTTTTCCAGGTTTTGGATGCTTTACATAAATATTTTCATATCTATGTGTGAGTGCAGGTAAAGGGCTGCTACCCCCGTGACTCAAGGCTAATTTCAACATAGAACCATCACAGAATGGAATTTAGGAATTAATGAATCCTTAAATTCCAAAGTGTTCCAAGGAAATTTTTGGTGCCCAGTAATGTGAAGATGAAGCCATTTTTCCTTATGTGCTTAAATCTTCAATCTGAGGATGAATAATTGACAGTGTACAGGATTATGCTTAAGGGGGAAAGCAGGAGACCCTGACATGAATTTAAAACATTTCTGCAATACTTATGCATTTTGAAATCTAAAGGGATGCTTTTTCCTTAATTTTCCAGTATAAGCATGAAAGGAAGACTAAAATGTACATACCAGACATGCCACTAAGACAGAATCACTGTTATTTCTTTCTGTTGGTGATCTGCAAAGTTT
Source organism: Euphonia xanthogaster (assembly GCA_034509185.1). Lineage (NCBI taxonomy): Eukaryota > Metazoa > Chordata > Aves > Passeriformes > Fringillidae > Euphonia > Euphonia xanthogaster. The sequence continues at coordinate 11,883,293 of JAYDZK010000268.1, read as the reverse complement.
AATCAGGCGAGGAATACCTGAGAGCAACAAAAGAATGTCAGGAGAAATTATTTAGGAAAAAAAAAGACTTCTTATTTTGTTATATTTTAGATGCACCATATTTATCTTTTTTTAGTAGATATGATCTCTAATGCAAAGATGATGTGCAAATACTTAAGGGATCTTCCATGGAGCTATGCAGTTCAGAGCAGTCATAATTAAGAGTTGTAAAGCATAAACAAATAAATTGGGTTTACTTGCTGCTGCAATTTCAGAGCGGAAATTGTGACCTCCATTTCATCCCTACCAATCCTCCCACACAGCCTTAAAAGACGTTCCCTCCCACTGGATTCATCACATCTGGACCTGCTGGGGTCCCAGTTTTCTGTGCCCTGACAGATCCCGCATAAAGGAATGAGGAGGCAGCAGTGTCAGTTGGCACAGCAAGGCACAGATATGTGCCGAGTGGATGCTGCACCTCAGGCTCCTCTGGGAAACAAGCCAGAGGTTCATTTAGCTCCATCTCCTCCGCCATCCTCTGGACAGACTCTATAGGGAATATCTCTTATAAAGTTCACCAAGTGAGGCTAAAAATTTTAAAAAGAGCTTCTCCATGACTGGCAGTTGCTCCCTCTTTCAGTGCCATTAAGCAGGAGACTCATCCTTACAGCTGAGTTTTACGGCTGCCTCTGCCACCTCGGGATCTCGGCTGAGCCGTGCCAGGGTAACCGCAGATTTCTGCTGCACTCGCTCACAAGCTGCAGCTTCTGCTGCATTTCCAGAGGAGGATTTCTCAAAGAGCATCTCCATTAAAAGCTGAACACCTGAAAGAATACAAGAGCCGTTGTTATCCACTCTCCAGCAAAAATCTCAGTACAAAAAAGTAAAGGGGAAAGGAAAGCTGGGTTAATACAGACCAGCCACTGCCCAAAAAAGGAGAATGCAGAATACATAAATGAAGGCTAAATTTTGACTTCAGCACCCAGGCATATCTGATCTATGCATAAGTTTGTCTTCACTAGGAAGCTACAGAGCTTCTGGAACTAGAAAATGCACTAACTCTTTCCTCCTCTAAAAGTTGGTATTTTAAATTTCACTATTTTATTTCAGTCAACCAAATGTAATTCCTTATTTGCTTCTAAATTAACCCAAAGGTAATCACTACCTGAAAAACCTGTAGCCACATATTTCAGGTCTCTAAATGAAGTTTCATTCTCAATTGAAGTAATTGGTTTTTGTTTATTTCCTTACATGTTGTGAAGCAAGCCTTTAAAAGTTTCCTTCTCAAACTGCTTAAGGGTATTTTAGAATGAGGAATCCTTTAATGAAGGAAATGATGGAATTCTGTTTCTAGAATTTACGGTATAACTCTTCACCCCAGAAGAGACAACGTTATCCATTAAAGAGGCTTCATTAACTTACTGTTGCCTGTAGGAGTTGATATTCTTCTTGTAGCACCACAAAAAAAAGAAGATGATTTCTCTTTTCTAGATTATTTTAAGTGTAAAGACAATTATGTGCTATTAGACTCCATATGCTATTAGGCATTCAGATTACATCAGGTAGCATCAGAGGATTTTAACTGTTATAACATTTGCATAAATAATTCTGAGAATTATCATCAGAACCATGCAGCTAGATAATAATCAATCAACATACAAAAAAAATTTCAGAGTTGAGAAGAAGGTACCTAAATTCTCCAGCATTCAAAGACCATTCTCAGAATGTGGCCTCTGACTAGCACCTGTTTATTACAACATGAGGCAGACACAAAAAAGATTTTACACACAGGATGAGTGCCAACCCCTCTCAAAAGCCAGGGGGCAAATGCTTCTTGTGAAATTCCATGGCAGAGTGTATACACAAATTTTACTTGCTGTCATTGTCTCTGACAATCCACTGCAGTACCCAGCATGACTTAGGCCTACTTGACCTAGCAAAGCAATATATATGAATTTTCACTGTAATTTAATGTTTCCCAACAGGAATAAATAAATAAATAAACAAATAAATAAAAATAGGCACCCATCTTGCCCTATTGCTTGGCCTTGAATTTGCTGGTAGGTGTATTAATAAGGCATTTACATGTTACTACAATATTACCTGTATTACCACAATACAGGTTGCTGAAATACTTTTTACTTTTTTACTACTTTGCTTTGCATCTAGGAGTAAGTCACACACAGAGAGCACCAACAATATGGTCACAAATGCAAAGTTTCCTAAAACAGTGGCATTTTATTTTGTTTCTGTGGAACCATCCTCAGGACTCATCTTGCACCCTGCAGCCATAAGCAATACCCAGCAGAGACAGGATGCAAAATGAAGATTTATTAGTGAAGCCTTTCTCATTTACCTTGTAAGTACTACATTCCCATCTACTCTGACTCTCCACAAAGTAATAAAAAATATAATTCAGCTAAAATACTCACCATTTCCTTGAATGATTTCTGAAGCACACTGGTCCAACACAGACATGTTTGCCAATATTGTTACCACCTGTTGTTAAAAAGAGAAGGAAATATGAAGTCCAGTCCTACAATTCAGTAATATTAAATATCATTTTGGGTCATAAAATAAATATGGCAGAAAAAAGGAAAATATTTGGGAGTGCTGTTATTGCACTGAATCTGTTCAGGTGAAATGCTAAGAAATCCTTGCAAGAGATTTGGAGTTTGAGCTTTGATTCAAGGGAATATTTAAGGAGTATTTTTCAGTTTGGTTGAAGTCACGAATTGTGTGCATGTCAAGGCACTGTCTCAAAAGCGACTGGACTTACAATTCTGTTCATACCTTTCCAGAGGTAAAAACCATGGCTAGGCTTTGTACCAACACATTCTGTGTTGATATGTGCACAAGCACATTCTGAGATCTAGATTTATAGAATCTCTTATCCCAAATAGCTTTATTTGTTTTTGAGATTAGGTGCAACTCAACTTGCTTTAAGTGATGAAGCAAGCCACTGACAGAACCTGAAGCCTGTGGTGATGTTGGCTTTCAGTCAACCACTGCCCATTGATATCACATACTTTCTCACACATCCTACAAGACATTCTTCTCATTCCTTCAAATACTTTGCTTTTTGCATGCAGACACATCCCAATATTAACAGCATATGTGAGATGCCAAATAATAAATTCTAAAGATCTTTAGAATGCAAAACAGACATAATATTCTTTCTTAAGAGGTTTTAAACTTTCTCTAATCTAATTCAGGAAAACTGACCAGACTCAAAATAAAGGTCAGTTTTGGAACTGGTTATCAGCTTTTAACAGTACAGTGTCACTTCAGAAACAAGCAAACTTCTTAGATGTAAGGAGGCATGAGATCAAATCACCATTCTGATCTCACTTTGCCATTTTAAAAACAAGGATGACTCATTTCCGATGCTGTGACATAAAGGTCTTCCACTTTTGAAGGTGGTGTTACAGTGTCATCTCCCTGAATAAATATACTTACTTAGCATGCAAATGAGTTGCTGAAACTCTACAGAGTGACAGGTAGAAATATGGTAACTCAGTGTATGTCTATGTATTTATTCCATATTAATTATTAACTGTGTTGCAGGCAGAGTGTATATGTTTTCTCATTCTAAATTATATCCCGTTAATGAAAATTGCTTCCTCTGTGCAGAATCTGTACCCCATGTGGCTCTCTAAGCCACAGATGAAGAATTCAATTAACCACAATTTGAATACATGCCAATTATTCCACTGCTTCAAGTTATTTTGTCTAATAAGTATTTTCATACATAAAAATAGTTTGTGTGCATCTTTTGACACCAAAAAATTATTTGAGGTTATAGCTATACTTCCTTCATGTTGATTATGTGGCCTCCATATTTTGCCTCAATATTTATGGACTAACTTAGAGGGTTTATATGTAACATTCTCCTGAGGGGGGTAAAAAAGACCCTTGTAATCAATGACCATCAAGTTCTACCCATATTATCTTCTAAAATCTTAGTAGGACTCAAAAGGTAGTTAAGCCATAGATTAGCTGACTCCATATGGATAGACTTTTTTTTCCCAAGAAAATTCATTTTTCCATAACAAAATAGGAAAATGTAAAATTACAATAGGCAAGCAGAATAAAGAATTGACTTTAAGTGCTCTATTTCCCCTAAACTTTCCTGTTTTAATGTTCATGCAACTTACATGAAGATTTCCTCTGTAATACAAACCAAAGTTCAAGGAAGTTTCCTATTAAGAATGAACTCTCTAAAGAAAAACACAAACAAATGTAGACTCAATTTGCTTCAGAAAGTAACACTTCTGTGAGCACTGGTATTAATGAAGTCTCATCTCTTTTGGATTTATTGTTGATCAAAAAACATAAATAGATGTTTGCCAGTAGGTTCTCTCCCAGTGTAGACTTTTTTTTTTCCTTTTTGTATACAGAAGTTTATACTGCAGTCTTTATCTTTGCTTCTCTTCCCATTATCTGGCTCCAAATTTCATAAAGCCTTAGGCAGTCTCAAAAATAGCTATGAAGTCCTATTGAATCAGCAAACCAGTTCAGATGTTATGGCGAGACACGGAGCACACAGAGAGACAGAGATAAAAGTGACTGCCTAAGCCTCATTTCATACTTGAAAATTATTGGAAAAGAATACATGCCAAAACCTCTTTCAGAACTGAAATGACTTGGAAATAATTGAAAGGCTTGAAGATGGAACATGGAATCTCGACTGTTTAACTGCAATTTTTAGTATTAATTTCATTAATTGCTCAAGTAATTGATCCTGTAAAAGAGCACACTCCATAATTACAAAGCATTGTCACCTGACACAATTTATAGTTCTTTCAATTATTTTGGATTCCTAATCCATGCAATGAACTTGTGGTCAACTCAAAGTGTAGGAAAGAAGACATCCTGAAGACAGCATGCATGAGCTCTGGTCATCTGTCATTGCCTTCCTACCATGGAGAAGGAATGTGCTGAAGCCACATGCCAGTTCTTGACCTGTGGGATTTGGAGATGTGCTGTGAAGCAAATTCTGTCAGGGCATCCAGCATAATTCCCTATCCCAGCACCTGTATCTCTGCTAAGCAGATCTGCTTTGGAGGTGGATCGTGACCCATGCATTTCCAATATCTGTATTTCAGCAGTGCTCTCCAATAGACTGACACAGGCTGGCCCACACTCCTTTCTCTGATCTCCAAATCCATCAAGAATTGCAGGTGCCTCTCTCTGCTGAACCTGGTGGCTGCAGCTTGGGAACTGGCAGCCCTAAATCCACTGTACTAATGAAGACCACAGGAAAATACATTTGATCAACAAATAATCAGCATAGAAACATAGAACGGCTTGGGTTGGAAGGGACATTAGAGATCATCTAATTCCAATCTCTATCATAGGCACACACTTCCCACTTGACCAGGTTGCTCAGAGCTCACTCCAGCCTGACATTGGACACTTCCAGGGATGGGACATCCTCAGCTTTTCTTGGCAACCTGCTCCTGTGCCTTACCCCCCTCACAGCAAAGAATTTCTCCCTAATATCTAATCCAAACCCACTCTTGCTCCGTTTGAAGCCATTCACCTTGTCCTGTCACTACATGCCCTTGTAGAAAGTCCTTCCCCTTCCCTGTTAGCTCCCTCAGGTCCTGGAAGCCCTATGACGTCTGTTTGCCATCAGAAGGGAGCTGGATGGATGATTCAGGTCAGTGTCACGAGTAGCACTGCTAAAAACAACCAGAGGAACAGACCTGCAGGGCTCCTCCTGTGCTCAACACCTGCCTGCTTGCCTGTGCTCTGCACACCTGACCCACGGGGCACTCAGACACAGGGCAAGGCAGAACGTCAGCAAAGGAATTCTCAGGCCAGCTCATGCTTTAGCACCTTCTGAAGGGCACCAACTTAGCCAAATAGCAACATGCAGAGATTTCACTGGGAGGAGTAAGATTTTTCACAAGAGTAAGAGATTAAGCAACTAAAACTGAACTTTAAAACTTAAAATTTTAAGTTAAAATTGAACTTTAAAACTTCAGAGCTTAAAAAAGCACACCCAAAATCAAGAAGCTTTGAAGCTTCACCTTTAAATGGTGTGTTGGTGAACTGAGTACACAGGGATATTTGAGAGGCCCCTTAAAACCCACAGAAAATTTCCCTGTTTAATAATAAAAATTAAAAAATAACAGTGTTATTTTATATTTTTCAAATGTCATTACAGCATCATCTTCTTAATTCTTGCAGTTACCATGGAAATTAAACTGAAATCTAATTAAAAATATCTATTTTTATAAGCAAAATAAGTAAACAGATATTAAACACAGATACATCTCTAGTGACAATATCAGATATTATTATAAAATTGGCAGTGTTGATCTTTTTTGGTTATTCTATATACATTTCATAATTTAAAATTTGTTTCTATTCCCATAGAGTTTCCTTCCACTCCCTCAGACTTTCACACATACTGAATTTATGAGTGGTGAGCCTTCCCTTTAAGTTCTGCATTCTGCTTTGCCCTGAACTTTAGGAATTTCAGTTGTCAAGGGCTACTTAAATTTGAGAAACCATGGTTGATTAAGAACCTTTAAAATAGTTTTCTTCAAACAACAGTCACCTTGGAATTTTTTTTTGCCAAAATATGTAATTAGTAACACTATCATAAAACTTTTCTAAACAACTAATGGTGATTAATGTTCATCAACCAGTGTACAAAGGTACTGAATCATTGCTGCAAAAGTAAAAAGTAGATACAAATGCTTTGCTATAAAATAAGATACACTGAGAGTGTAAATCTGTAGTTATCAAAGAGATTTAAACTTAAAGAACATTTAAGAAACAGAAGGCTTCTCTGAAAACTTCCCCTTAGTGGGAGATTTAAGAAAGTTTTTCCCTTTATTGCAAAATGAACTCCTAAGGAAGAAAGATGCCAAAGGATTTGGAGGATGAAGGCACATATTTTAGCCTGCTAAAGGGCCAATATTTTCCACAACTGAGGGTCCCTTACCTCATTTGTGGGAGGGGGAAGTGTCTACAGATGTGGAAGGTGTGGTGCTAATACACCTTTATTGATAATAATAAAGTAGGCTTTTACCAACAGTCCCAACATAAAAAGAAAGACACAAGCTCAAAATAAGAATTAGCAAGTAATTTAATAGAGTGGCAAAGCAGATCAATATAGAACTGCTAATTCTCTTAGTTAATTACTCCTTTAAGGCTGATTCATTGCTAAGTAATATTAATTTTTGTACATATTATAAAAGCATTTTTGTAATTCGTTCAAATAAATGAGATGAGCATAAATCATAGTGTGCCTGCAAAGTTCCAGATAGCCATCTTCAGAAAAAAAAGTGGCACCTGAACACTGCTCAGAAGCAAGGCAGAGTCTCTGTTTCTGAAGGTAAGTTAAAATCATCTGAACATCACAATTCAAGATCCATCCACAGGGAGACAGCAAAAGAGTGCATTTAGCAGGCATCAAGAGCAGGCATTACAGCAAGCTGAGGTAGAAAAAGCCTTTCAAGACATTATCTATCAGGAGAAAAAACTTCAGTGAGAAATCTCTGGATATTCTCTCTGGGACATTATAATGCTTGAAAACAGAAAATAACTCCAGTGGCTTCTGATAGCCATTTCTGTGATTGGGAGCTTAGTTTTTCTTCCTGAAAACAGACAATAAATACAGCTAGAGTAGCAGAAGAAGCTAACACCCCCCAAAAATAATAACAGTGGTTGGAGACAGGACCTGCTTGCAAAGTCTAGGTTTATTCTGAGACTGTGCCAGGGAAATGTATTTTTGGCATGCTGAGGCAGAGCAACAGAGACTAAATCTGTAGGAAGCTTACATTTTGGAATGAAGGAAGTCTTTACTACATTTTTATTTATGTTACTTCCTCTTGCTGACTAATGTAGATAAGGAATAGGCAGAATAGGCAGGTTCTCACATTATTTGTTTTAGAGCAGCACATAGGACAGGCACCCTGTAAGGGTCACGTTGTGACAATACACATCCCATAAACCAGGGCATATAACTAACAGTGATCGAGCTAGTGGCCACAGTTCTCTGTCTTTCAGGTTAAAACCTGGGGGAGAAAGAATCTCTCAGACTTCCTTCAAGGCATTGAAAAGCTTCTTGTGTTTTTCAAACAGGCTCAAGCAGCCAAAGGCACCTAAGACATCTGATCTCCCCAGAGCAGAGCACAAATGAGCCTTTCAACACAAATCAGTTTCTCAACTGAGCTGAGATTTTATTCTTCCAGCTGAACCCCTTGCTTTGCAAGTGGGAGCACACTGTCTTACCCTGCACAGAATCTAAAATATGAGAGGCAGAATTGTAACTAAGCAGGAATTTTGTCCCAAAAATCTTAGTTTTTAAGACAGACAAATATAATAAAATCTAACAATCTATAACATTGACCATATAATGCCAGTCGGTTCTCTTATTTATTTATGCATTCACTTGTGCATGAAAAGACAGAGATAAGCAGTTAAAAAGAAAAATAAAAGACATGAGGAAAATTATTACAATCTTACATAGGAAACTAACTGTAATATCATTAATATAATGGTGTGGTTAAAATTCAGATAGTTGGGTGACTTTGGCCTAATTTTCATTTTTGCATCTGTTACTAGCAGTCATGTTTCTTTCTTGATTTCTTAAGCTTTTTAAAATAAATTCATTTTTTCATTTACCAGTTCTCTTTCTAGCTATATTAGCTGAAATCATGTTTTCTCAGTGTGATCTAGTAAATAGTGGAAAGGATCTCACAGTTTTAATGTACAGTTTACCATCCACAGTGCACAGTCAGGCCTCTCGGAGGGAAGGGAATTCCAACCACATATCTAGTGATCATGGTATTAATGTCAGAGCTGCATATTAACAGAGACCTGTGCAAGAAAACAGTGCAGATACCCTTTTATGAACTTGTCCACATGTTTAAGGCTTTGTTAATAAACTCCCCAGTATTCAAGAAATTTAGATTGAGAAGTTGTACTGCAAGTTTCTTTCATACAGACAGGGATTTTCAAAGGAAATCTAAAAGAACTGTTAATACTCTTCTCATTAAAAACATTATTCTCAAAGTCTTTTCCTGGGGATTCAGCAACATTTAGAAATCAAAACTTCTTTATATTACAGTAACACCTGTCTCTAATCTCCTTTTGACACTACAATCTTCATTTAAGGAGGGATAAAAGTGAGGAAGGACAGTAAAAATAAACACAAATGCCTGATAAGGAAAAAAAGGTGAAGAGCAGAGAAAAGAATGTGGAACCTAGAGGAAGGATGGTATTAAGGACTTAGAGTCTTAAACGACACAGAAGGTCTCAGTGTCTAAACCAGCAGCATCCCCCAAATACAGAGAAGACATGAAATAATTTATTAGAAAAAAAAAACAAAAGCAGCAATAATTTCCAATTTTTCCTTCCAGCTTAAGAGCCTTTCTCCACCTTAAACTGTTTTGAAACATAATTCACTGATTTTAGACCTAGGAATAACCACTTTAAAATGGATGTGTTCACTGCACATTAATTCTTTGTGTGCCTAAGAGAAGCTCAGGAGGTGTTAGGCTATACCTCCACAGCTTCACAGGTAAGGTGAGAATACTAACACTGAAGAGACAAGTGGGAATGCAGAGAGAAAAACTGTATTATACATAAACACACTGTGCCCAAACATACATATTTCATATTTTCTATGTAGAGTCTAAGATGATGGTTAGAGTCAAGAAGATCCTGGTTGATAAGGGGTTTAGCTAAACCCCTCTTCTGACGGATCTCAAACTCCATTAAGACTGCATACACTACACTGCTGAATTCAGGCATAAACCCTTCTGAAAGGATATTTTGATGGTTTTTTGAAGCAAAAAATCTGCTCTTCAGAGAACATTTATCTGCAGAAAGAAACAGAACATGGGACCTTCATGTCCATTTTGACCCAAAACTGGGGAATAAGGAATCTGGAAAGTAGTGTTTTATGACTGCTCTTATACAATGTATTTTGCTACAAAACTAAGGAATCTCAGTATAATGTTGCTGGCTACAAAAACAGTCACATGCTTCTGTAAAATGGGCAATGATAATCTTGTTTATCAGTAAGTCCAGCTCTAGATTTCTTTCCTGACCTAATCTAACACTGCCTGGGAAATGAAAGAAGAAAGAGGTTGGGTTTTGGATAGCAAAGACAGGAAAGGGTTTTTTTTAGTTTCATTTTTTTTAAGGGGTTTTTTATCATCTGGACAAAAAAACTTTCCAGAAGTCAAAAGGCAGAACAATTTTAAAGGTCCTTGAGCAGTAAAACATTTTTTGCAGCCAGTGCACAATCTATATCCAAATCCTGGGCAGAATGTTATTTATTTGTACCATCACAGAGGGTGATAACTAATAATAACTTTATGTCCTGTATAGAAGGACATAGTGTGAATTTAAAATGAGATAAAATGGCACAAAGGAAATCAAATTTCAGTGTTCCTTCCCAGCATTTCAGCTGTCTTCCTCCCAGGTCTGGCTTACAGTAAAGCACACCTCAGTCTAGCAGAATAGAATTTTCTTAAATCAGCATTAATACTAAAGTAGTAATATACTTAGAAATATTCAGTAGTTCTCTATAAGTAGTTGTGCTACTTAAATTAAATATTTGTATGAAAAACAGAGCATTTAAGTTTGAGGGGTCTTTTATACAATTTTATAATATTCTGACCACATTTTGTATCAGCTATGCAACTTCTTTCTTTGTTTCATCACTTCAACATTTAGTATTACTTATTTCCAAATCATCTTTTTCACTGACCAGGATGACTTGATCATTCATAATGGACATCAGTGCATGAAAATCTATTTCATTTTGGTTCCATGATCCAAAATAAAATCTTGAATCAAAAAAATTTAAACCTATTTATCTTTAATATACATCTCCCTAGGCAAATGTCTACTGCCTGGGACATAATATTATATATACTGGGAAAAGATTCTGACTGCATTACTTACCTAAAAGGATTTCCTATCAAAAGCCAAAATCACAATTTATGATACCATTATCAAATGTAGTATTGTAGTGCTGTTTTTAGCTGAGTGTATTTTCCTCATTGCAGTGATAGACACAGAGCAAATTAAAAGGCAAAATATCCCATGAGACTGCTGCAATTGGCAGACACCATCCCCACCCCCAAATACAAGCCTGAAACAAGGGGAGCAATTCAGTCAAACACACTTGCTCAGGAATTTGAAGGAAGACTTCTCTCAAAGGCTTTGGCATTAGCAAAACTGCTTGCCTGGCAGCTCTTAAAGACAAGATGAGCAGCACTCAGATTCCACCTGGACATCAGTGCTCAGTAAAAACCCCAAGGGAGGATTTTATAGTTGCCATTGCTGTAGGAGCCAAGGAGTCAGCTCAGAAGCTTTCTGCAGAGCAACACAGAGAACACCACCCTTGCTGCTCTAGGTTCTTGTTCTGAGAAGGAAGGTGAGGTGTTCTGGGGGATGAGATCTCAGTTCTTGGATGGAAGCCATTCAGCTTGCTGTTCATTTAGCTGGTGAGGTGAACTTGCAGCTTGCAAGCTGCAAAAGGCCTGGAAGCAGCCTGTCACCTAAAAAAAGTCATATGAATTTCTTTCAACATCTACCTGCCTCAAAAAAAGAAGGGGCTCGTTCTGCTGCCCACAGAGCAAAGTGCAAACTCACAGCTGACAGCAGAATTCAGATGAGGACAAAAAAAGATAAGGAAATCAAAACTATGAGAGCATACAGGAAGAATTTTTTAAAAAGACTGTGAAGGATTGTACATATGTAATAGTACACAGCTATGACAACACCACAACTGATATCTCTGACTTTGCCCAAAGAGCACTACAGTAATTATGGCTTAATTCTATCTTTTTATACACAGACCTGAGCTGAAAAACTGCTAAGTGCTATTAATAGAAGCTAAAGCAGCCCTAGTAATACCTCTAGAATACCAATAATCAGTTTCTAAGGTCCACTGTGCCTTAATTTCCAAGGCCTGGCTGCTGGGTAAGGATGAGCAAAGCCTTCTGTGGCAGTGCAGATCCTAAATCTACCATAAGTCATTTTTTGGCTACTTCAGAGCTGTGGAAGGGAAGGTTGTGAGGCCTGAATGGTGGACTTTTAATTACAGTCACAAGGTCTCACGGACAGAGGTAGGTTAAGTTTGCTGAGTACCAGCCTCCATCCCTCAGCAGTCACTACTGAACCCTCAGACCTCATACACATCACTGCTGAGGCAAAATTAATCACTGAGACAGCAAATAAGCAGTGCCTCTGCACCACCCCAATGCATTGGAGAGCCTGAGAGGAGCAAAAGAATTCCCCCTGATTTCATCTGAGCATTAGCATGGACCTTTAGTATTCTGTGTCCCTTTACTAAAAAAAAAACATAAAATACTGGTGAGAAGGAAAGGGAAAGGCAAAAGTACGTTAGCAGCATTTGCCAATAAAAATTTGCAAGCCATCTACCAGGCAGACAGGACTTGGTCCAAAGCCCACCAGCGTCAATGGGCTGAGGATCAGGTCCTTATTCAGCTTTTGGAGCTAATTCATCTCTGTACTGACAACTCTATATTTAGGCTCCATATTTATCTTTGCCTCAAAGCTCTGTCCTGTCAAGTTTTGAATCCCTCCAAAGACAGAGATCCCATAACCTGTCTGGATTTCTGTGTCACTATTTGGCCTAATTCATGAAAAAATGAAAAAATAAATTCTACTATCTTAGATATATGGAACTGCAACTTTTTTGGGGTTTTTTTGTTTTGTTTTTTTTTTTTTTTACTTTTTGAAAATCACATCAAAGCTGTCATATTTTATAATGCTCATTAAAAAAAAATAAATAAAAACCAACCAAAACCAAAGGAGAAACTGAAGCAGATAAAGAAAGAGGCAATATAATGAAAAGAACCAAGAAAGGATTGGCTGTATCAAAACAGACACAGTGCTGAAATCCTTTGGCTTTTATGCAAACGTGACAGAGAAATTCCTCACCTGATCCCGGGAATATGGAGTATCCACTATGCGTTTGTCTGAGCACGCTGCTAGGAGGATCTTTGTTGCATTTAACTGGAGCAATATTTCACAAGCCATGGTATCAAAGAAAGTGATATTGGCAAGAGCTGCTGATGCCAGCAGGAAAACTTCACCTGATGAGGCTTCTTGGCACAGTTCTAGGAATGCAGAAAATAAGCTGAATAAAAGCCATTCCTTCAATGCAGCATTTAAAGGCAATATTTAAGCATCTGCAGCTTGAAACAGTGATCTTATTTAGCCAATATCAAGTTCATAAACATGGAGATAAAAAAAGGAAACAAAAAATAAAAACTTAATTTTGTCAGTTATGTAACATCAAAGAGGGGTTTAGGGTGGAAAAGACTTCTAAGATCATCAGCTCCAACCAAACCCATCTCTGCCAAGTCCATCACTAAACCATGGGCCCAAGTGCCACATCCACACAGCTTTTAAATACCTCCAGGGATGGCAACTCAACCACTTCCCTGGGCAGAGTTTTCCAGCACTTAACAACTCTCTCCATGAAGTAATTTTTTCCTAATACCCAATCTAAAACTCCCCTGGCCCAACTTGAGGCCATTTACTATCCCCTGTTACTTGGAAGAGACCAACACCCACCTCACTAGAACCCCTGATGAACGATACGCTCTACCTTGTATACTGTTCTACTGGGAATATTTCACTGTGTGTTGTTCAAAATAAAGCTTGATATAACTAAATAAAATTAAATACAGGAGGCAGAAAGCTAAAAGTAAATGACCCATATGAGAATAATTCCATCCTCTTCTTTAGAACAAGGTACATGTTGCTTATCTCTAAATCTAACTCACTGTAGTCAAAAATCATCCTGCATATTTTTCAACTTCAATGAGAAGTGCTGAAGAGACAGCTACCTTTTAATCTCTTGTACATATGTACTTTAACTAAGATGTGAATTACCTGGTAATGGGATTTCTGCATGGTTTAAAAATTAAACATATTACAGTAATTCAATTACTGAGTTATAAATATTACAAGGAAAGTGGTGTGTGATTACCGAAACGGCTCTTGCAAAGTTATACATGCTCTATTTTTAACACTTACATTTCTTGGGCAAAATATAGTACAGCTAAAATTCCTGTGGAACTTAAAGAGCAACAACTGAGGAGTGATCAACCAGCTAATACATTCTGGATAAGCTGTTCAGATTGGCCCTTGACTGCAGTTCACTAAAATAACCCAGAAATTCGTCTGAAACAAACCAGGTCAGATACTGCTAGCTACAACAGAACCAAGCTCAGCACAGGTTAATTCCACCCACTGGATTCCGGGCAGTGTTGGGGCACAAGCATCTCCATTTGTTGCTGGACATCAGGAATAAATTGTTCCCTTGATTTCTGCATCATTAGTTCTGTTTGGACCTATTGAAGAATGCCTAAATACAGACCAGATAATTCCCAGCCACAGCAGAATCCTCAAGCACACCTCTTTTTTCCTTCTTTAGAAGGCAAACAAGCAAACAAACAAACAAACAAAAAAAACAAAATAACCAAACCCAACTGTATTCAAATTGAAGTTCTGCAGTTTAACTATAACCACTGGGTTCACTAGAAAAAAGTCTAAATGTACTGATCTATTATACATGAGAAATCAAACCAGAAAACCCAAACAGTACATTCTGACATGGAGCTCTGGGAAACTGAATTTCTAGACTAGGGAGAAGAGAATGCTTGAATGAAAGCTTCTGGTATTTGAGAGGGAGGGAGCACACTGCCAGAAATAAGGTATTGCTCTCTTTAGAAAGCAATGAGAAAATCTAAAGTATCCTCCTTGCCCCAGGTTAAGGAAAGTCTTGCTGCTACCTTTGTCTCACTTTACCATGGATCAGGGGCCTTAGCAAGAAAGACAGAGCTTTCATTTTCTTGTAACAATACCCATAGATTATATGACACTCTACTTTTCCTCTGAATTATCATACAAACGCAGATGTAGTGGTGAGCTTGAGTCCTAGCAAGTTTGGAAAATACAACAGGCTGGGGCTGATAAAGGTTATCCGCTCTCAACATTCCTATTTTACAGACAAAAACCAGACAAAAGGATGCTTTGCTGAGTCCTCCTTGGGAGCTCTTAAGATAGACTTTCACACAGATACTATTTTTACAAATATGCATAAATTCTATTCACATGAGCCTTGGAGTAAAAAAAAATATTATGTAATTGCAGAATTCTCTGGTTCAGAATTTAAATTTTTTATTTTATCTCTTAAGGGAAGGATGGTAAACATTATTTAGGGAATATTTCTAATGAAAGGCTCATACCCTAACCTGTTATTTTAACTCGACACAGAAGTCCTATAGAGAACTTACTGACAAGTGCTGTCACAATTTCTTCCATATTTTCCAGGAAGCTGCTGAGATGCTGAGTGAATGTGAGATGTGGAGATGTGATCTGGGCAATCACTGCTGCTGCTTCTGCATGGGTGGCTTCAGAATGGCTGGTATCAGTGAGGATGTCAGCCAGGCACAGTATCCCATCCACCTATGGAGAAACAATAGGTAGAAGTTAGAAATACTACAAGAGGCACTTTTGCAACCAAAGATGGTTTTCTATTTGTCTTTTCTTGGCAGTGACTAAACTACTCAATTTATTTTCAAAAATAACTTAAACTTGGTGGCCTTTGTGTCACAGGAAGTTTCAGTTTAGCAACTACAAATGAGTTCAGCATATGAGTTTGTTGTCCTGCCAAAAATCTTGCAGTTCCTTCTCCCTTAATGTTTCTGTGAAATCAATTTTGGTCCAAAAAAAGTCTTCTCTGACAGACATCTAAAGTTAAATATAAATCCAAAAAGAAGCTCTGATAAGCAAATGTTAATTGCTACAATGCCTCATTTGAGCTCCACTTCAAGACTCAAACCTCAATGTGCACTAAGGTCTAAACAGACAAATTATTTTTGCCACTTTTCCCTGCTATTGTCACAAAGCCAACAGAGGATCAGAAAGAATACTATTAAGATGACACAAGCTGCTCCTGATGAGCTTGCATGGTATTTATATTAAAGCCAGGTCCATACATCCCTTGCACACTTCAAAGGGAAACAGAATAATGAGAACTGACTTAAGTTTGTGCTTTTAGAGTGTTTGAGGTGCTCTTACACAGTTCAGACAGATAGATCATACACACACATATTGGTTTAAATTATAAAAGATCCACTGCCACAACAAAAGGCAGCAACTGGGCACATCCATTTGGGTCATTGTGAGCAACAAAACACAGCAAGGGAGTGTTCTCTGCTCACAGGGGCATAATCTGGGAACTTCCAAATTAACAGCAATGTGTTTCTCCCCATTTAACATAGCCCTGAATAACTTATCACGTTGACAAGCAAGTAGTTAGACCATAGGATCATTTAGGATGTGAAAGAATCCCAAGATCCCTGAGTGCAGCCTATGGCCGACCACCTTGTCTAGCAGACAGGGCACTCAGTGCTGTTCAGTCATGGTGGCTGCACCATCTCCCGTGGGTGGTACATTCCAAAGCTTGACAATCCTTTTCATGTAGGAATTTTCCTGATGTCCATCCTGAACCTTCCCTGGTGCAGCTTGAGGCCATTTCCCCTTGTCCTGTCACTGGCTGCCTGGGAGAAGAGGCCGAGTCCCACCTTGCTGCACCCTCCTTTCACTGAGTTGTAGAGTGATAAAGTCTCCCCCCTGAGCCAGCTTTTCTGCAGGCTAAACACCCCCAGCCCTGGACACTTTAGAGATAATAGGAGGAGTTAAGAAGGCTTAGTACAGAAATATGCTTCAACACTCAAACAAAAACAATCTCACATTTGTGTTGCACACCCGGTTGCTCAGACTGCATTCTCTGTCAAGTCAAAGCTTCCTCACAACATCCATGTTAAGTCCTACCCATTATCTTCAAAAAGGGTATTCAGTAAATCTCTTTTTCTCATTTTTGCTATTTATTAATACAGAATGTTGGGTTATCTTAATTACTTATCCTGGAAGGGCCATGAATTAAATTATTTGATAAGTACTGACAGTTACTGTATTTTATGAGAAAAGCTCTCAGGTAGACAGGAGTAAAAATTACCCTCTGTAAGATTATTCCCTGGGATGGAGTTATTAACAAGAAATAGACTATATCCTTGAAACTCTAATAACACAGATAAATAGAAAAGAAATTATATCTCCATTTTTCCCAGGATCACGAATGGTATTTATTGTAGAAGCTCTAGCATTGACAAAAAGAGAAAGAATAAATTTTCAATGTTGAACTTTTTCTTGACAAGCTTTCAACATTAATCTACCTACAGCAAAATATTTCCTCCTAGTTATGGCAGAATTCTGCAGCTTGAAACAGCAGAGTCACATAATTCACTGGGCTTCAAGGTATATTAATAGATCTCAGTGTCAAGAATTAATATATGTCCTCACAAGATGATTTAGTACCCGAGTGTGCTAGACAATATCATATGCAAAACCCCACAATTTTGTCACCTTGAAATCTCCCCAGATCACACCTTGTCGGGGGTCCAAAGGATGTTAATAACAACAGGCAGTATAAAAAGTTAAACACATTCAAAGACATTCAAAAAATACTTCACAAGAAAGATCTTCTAAGATCCACTTCAGTCTTCAGCTCTAAATTTACAGGTTAAAATTTACTTGGCCTACTTATATTCAATGCCCTTGACAAATGACTTAAGAGTACTTTTATGCTGTTTGAGAACAGGTAATGGCTTATGAAAGACAGCTACAAGTACATGGTTAGATTTTTCTATCACCAGTAATTGTGTAAATCTACATTAATGATACAAGCTTCTACTGCTGTACTCAAATTTTAAACCACTTATTTGATTTCATTATTTGCTAAGTGATAGGTTTTGGAAATTGGGAGTTGCTGAATTGTGAATTAAAAAAAAAAACCAGATATTATTTTATTCAACACAGAGATAAATTACCTCTTTTGGGTCTATGAAAGCCAGCACTAGTTATTCACCTTCCTTTTCAGAAACACATAAAATACAAACAAATTCAGCCTAAAATTTTCTCCATACACTTTTTCCTCCCATCTTAAATATAGAAAATAAAATAATTCTACTTTAGCAGGCAACCCCATTTATAAGTGTCTAGCAATAAATTTTAAAATGACAGAGGAACAATCTAATAAAAGCACTTTAACATCCAAAAAGAAATTGCTGCTCAAAGCATTTTTATAATTAGGTTTCACACTGAAAGGAACTTTGGATGGCTGCCCTGTTTTCTGTTTAATTTTGGTGAAGTAATCAGCTAAATGTCAAATCTGTTCATCACCTTGGCAATACAAAAGAACCAGTTAGCCAGATAATGCAAACAAATGAATTCCATGAATGCAACAAGATGCTGTGAAGCCCCTGCATTTGAGGAATGGTGTTCAGTAAATGCTTGATCACTAATATTTCAGCATTGATAACTGGAAACATGCCAGGAACTTACATCCTTATGAACATAGCCCTGTTGTAGAAACTTAATCCAAGTGACAAAATAAATGCGTGACCATGTTGCTACATAGATCAAGTCTTCTGAAAATAAATAATTTATTTTTTTCTACAACAGGAATGAACGAGTTCTGAGGAAACAGTCTTGTTTCTTCAGTATACCTGTCCTTCCTCCTGAAAATATTAAATAAAATTAGGCATCTGTTAAAGATACCAATACAGAACTTGGGATTCATTGCATTAATGACTTCATGATTGGAAATATTACACACAACAGCAATCTTAACTGTCTGCCTCCCACAAGGGGGTTTAAGGCAGTTTTTCCATGCCACACTGGAAACCAAGACCCATTGCCTTCCTTTCAGTAATGTCTGTGTTCATTTGTATAAAATGCTGCTGAAGGCCTTTTCTCATACTTTCCCTACCATTCCTGTTTGCTCACTTCACATTCAGATGATCACTACATATTATTAAAACTTCAGTCAAAACATTTTTGCCTTCTCTAAATTGATCTCCAGAGTCATTTAGTGAGACTGGAAAGTCTTACAGGCTTCTATCAGCTGATTTCCCACTGTGAAATCCATGGATAACACTATCAGCCTAAGGCTGGGTGCATCTGGTAAGAACAACCATCAGATTTCAAAGCAGTTTTATAGAATAATAAAATGGAGATTTTGAGATCCAGATGTAGGGCAACAAATGTGGAAACAATATCACAAAGGGGATTTCCCCTTAAATAATCTCAACTTTCCCAGAAGAGAATTTCAAAAGCAGAGGCTACACGCAGCAGTCAAGAACTGATAGATCAGAGCTGTGTGTCTTCTCTCCTTTCACCCAGGCTGTGCAATAACACCTCCTACCTGAAACTAGAACAGGTTTACTGTGGAGGTGAAGACATGAACATTAGCAGGGCAAACCAAATATATAAATGTGGATAAAAACCCAAACACATCAAAATTTATAGGATGAGGAAGAGGGTAACTGAGAAAGAAAGCAGGGAGAGAGGATTATCATATTCATCCAGCAAAACCCATGTATTTTCATTTTGATGACTTGTTACTGAGTAATGGGATTTAATGACATGATACAGTAATAAAGTGATGCCATTAAAACATCCCCAAATATAATCCTTAATAATCCAAACTACTGCAGCAATTCCATGGCAGCAGCAGTGGCCAGTGAACAAAACGGCAATGATTTTATAACTAATGCTGTACAACAGTGGCCATGGCACCTCATGGTTCTGTAAAAGCCCTGTTGTGTACACCATGGAATAGTGTGGGGCTGAATAGAGGTTGACCAGGTCCCAATTCAGTAGCTTTGAAATTTCTTTCAATAACTTTAGCTTTGTATCTAAACTGGCAGTGAGTTGTGCTTTGGTTTGCACAACTTCCCTTTAAAAGTCTCTTCCTTCAGATGGGGTCAAGCTGATGAAGAGGTATTTGCTCTTTCTGATGTTTATCCACCAAGGAGAAGTGAAAATTTGATCTAGGAATATTGTTATGTGAATAAGAGAAAAGACATTTGGGTGTATCAGCTTGAAGGATGCATTAAATGTGGCATTGCCTGAGTAGCAGGCATTGCCTGAGTAGCAGGCATCAATGCTGCAGGGAGAAACAAAGTGCAGAGCAAGATCAAATAAGAGGATCCTTACTCTGGATTGTCCAGGAGTCAAAAGATAAATCCTGTGCAAACCCTTTCTCACTATGAAACCAAGAGGAAGCAGCCCTGCACCTCAAAATTCATGTTCCTCAGCATTCAGAAATGCTCTAAGTTTGTTGCAGGTAGGAAGTACAAATGGCTGTCAAAGAGATAATAGAGAATAAGTCATTTTAGAGAAAGGATGGACAAAATCAGAAAGGTCGATATCCAAGACAAGACTTCTCTCTTGTCTTTGCTTCAAGGATAAGAGAATAGCTGGCTTTGAACTCCCTCAATATTGAAAACTGATATGAAGTGTAAAAAAGTCTTTTAAAGCATTTTTGTGGTTGATAAAAGAAACCAGGCACTGCACTGCTATTAGCCTAGCAATATCCATATATTCCCTCTCCCATAAATCACAGCTTATATTGCTTCAAACTACCCTCCACAAATGTAAGTGAAATACCCAAGAATAAACTCAGCTTTCCTGATCTACTCCTCCAAAGTGATATCCCTCCATTTCTACAGGATAAACCCTGAGTGGCTACAAAGGGCAGGAGAAGAGACTGCAAAGGAATTCACTTGCAGCTATGCAGAAGTCACTGTAGTGCAGGCAGGTGTTCACAAAATTGGGTTACATTGATAAAACCACTGGGGAGACCACAGGGAGAGCCACTGGTCACAAATGAGCACGGTGGTTTAGGGGGGAAAGAGAAGACATTTGCAATTACCATTGTACTCAACATTTGTTACATTTTCTTTCTCATATTCTGTCAATCAATCCCAACAATGGCTATGTTACCTGTAGAGTCAGAAGCCTGTAAGAATAAGGAAGAACTACCTATGATACATATTTAAGGAAGAACTATTTATGATACATATGAGAAAGATTACATATTAAAAAGATTAAATTCTTGAAGTTATGTGACACACAAATCCAAATGTTTCTCAGATTCTTGTGCCCTATATTTTTGAGGGCTGGATACACCAGCTTGTTTTTAAGCTGCAAGAATCTATTCCTATTTGTAGGGTTTTCTCAGTATCAGCATCTGCATTACAAATTCCAGAAAGTACATGCTTGTTTCTTTTAAATAATGGATAAGGCTTTATACATTATATTTTGGGGTCTGAAATCCATTAAAATGAAGCCACACAGACCCAAAAAAGGACTTGTCAACAAGATGAGAGGAACTGTCAAGTGGTATACAAGAATGCTGAACAAGGTACTGGGACCTGAAGTCTGAATTAAGGAAAGACCATACATTAGTCATTTTCACGTAGCCCTCATTTTTATTTACCCTGGGGGGGTCATAGTGTGAGAAAAGGAAAAACACCCACCTCAACTACTCCTATAAACAAACAGGGGCTCTGGGTTATGTGTAGCAGGGCACTCCAGAAAATGAGATGTGCTCTCTGAAAAAAATATGCTCCAGTCATCTACTTTTAAATAAATAATGTCACAGACACTTCATGGTGTGAGGGTAAATTCTCCTGCACCTGGTGCCTGACATTTAAAAACAAGAACACTCTTTCAACGTGTTTGATTACTTTGTATCATTTAGGTTTGGTGTGACATCATGGTTTTTATTTCCTATTGTCTCTTAGTGTAGCTCTTCATGACAGAAAAAAAAAAACAACCTCATGCCCACTGCATTTTTGGAGGACCCTCATTTTATTACGATAATGAGAAAGTGTCTCTATCCAAAAAGAGCAGCATGGAGGTCACAGCCACTCATTATCAACTAATCTAACTCTTCATAGTGTCTTTCCTCTCTCAGGAAAAGTATCTGACAATCTTCCAGCTAAAATTCTTGATTTGTTCAAGTTAAAAATTTGAAATTATGCTGCAGATTTAATTAATAACTTTAATATACCCTGTTGCTATTATCACTGTAATTCCACATACAATTTCTCTCATTGAATTAAAATTCTTGACCAGGTGTATAGCATGGTCGAGACCATGACTTTCACATAAATACAATCCTACTCTATTCTCAAATTACAACAATGGAAAGACCACAGTAGAAAGAAGAGTTACATCAGAGATGTAGAGAAAGTGAGCAATGGACATGCACAGGCTTTTGTGCTTTTTTAAACTCTTATTTTAAGAATGAGATTTTTGCAAACTCTTTTAAGAAAAAGATTCTTCTGCAAACAATTTTTCTGCATTTCTCATTTCAACGGTGTCAGTCAATTTAGCCTAAAAATATCCACTCTCTAAAATGCAAGGCTTCTGCAGTATTTCAATCATATGTACACTAATCAAATGCACTAAAATAGCAGAATATTTGTATAAGGTAATGTATTAAATATACACAGTAACTTGCTCAGAAAAATGTTTTTATGTCTAAATTCACATAATTACCAAAACTGACTCAGTGCTTTACTCATAGTTCTCCTCCCAAAATTTCTGTTGCTGTTAAGAAAAGCGCTATGTGGCACCAGGCATTAATAGAATTGTTGTCTACATTCATTACTTCGCAATGGCTGTTCAATTATTTTAATAAATTATTTTAAATAAATTAGCTCCAGAACCAACCTTGGATGTGCCAGATTTTAATTGGCAGAGATTTTTTACAAGCAAGTTGTAGAGTTTTATGATACCCATTTATAATGAAAACACTCCCAGTACTTTTGCTATAAAACTTATAGTGAGCAACTCAATAAGAGTTCATTTGTGTTGTAATAACAACAGAGGAAATTGCTACCCTTATTTAAATGAAAAATTCACAAAAAGTGGAAAAGGGGTAGTTTTCATCTGGTGAGAAATGATGGAACTTTATTGGCTACAGCAGACCCAAGTTATTTGATCCTACGATCTCTCTCTTGACAGTTTGGTAAATCTCCTTGGGTCTCCTACATTGATTTATGTCTATGACTGCAGTGGCAATAAAATAATTTCAGAATTGATTTAAGCCTAAGAAATTCAAGTTTAAGATCAGCTGTTCACATACAGTCTTTATGAGAAGTCAGAGGTCTACTAGGAGTCATCAGGTAAAGTGATCTCAGATGTTTTTCTCTCCCTTAGCACCTTCCAGTGCTGCCCTTTGGTCAAATACAGTTGCTACATTTATTCTATATTAGAAGAAATAAGAACAATCCTAAGATGCTGAGAAAATGGAATATTTTTACAAGCTGAATTTTGATTTTTCTTCTACTCAATATTCTTTGCTGCCTTAACAGGTCTCAACATAAAGAACCCCTCTTATGGAGAATAATAAACACATATATTTAAAGTTAAGCTAGTGTTTGAACTAGGAGGAAGAAAACCACAATTTTTTTACACTTTCAGTAGAGATTGTTCTAGCGTATGAAAATCCAAGGATAAGTACCATACAGCACTTTGATACAGGGGCAATCTGCATTCAAAATCATACTTCCAAAGTTAGCCTTTTTTCATAGGCTGATCTCACATCAGAAAAACGGGTCAGAACTGGCTGAAATTGAATTTACCTAGTGAGCAGATTCCAGCTTCAATAGCCCAGGATCTTCTCGGGGTATTTTGGATAGATAAATGTGGAAGTGTTACCTTATGGCAAAGATAAAACCCCAATTTGCCTTATTTTAGCTGCTTATTTTAGATCTGGGGAAACAAATATGTTGTTTAGGAAAATCCCAAACACTGTTCTGATTCTGTCATGCAGTCACTGCCTGTTTTTCTAATATTGTCCCTAATCCATAAACCAATTTTCTCATTCTTAGAAAAATGCAAGGGATGTTATGGTAGAAGGAATGTAACAGCTCCAAAATACTGAATATTAGTGTTCCCCAATAAGGCTCACTTCTCATAAGCAGTAAAATCCTCTCATTCCATAGTCCAAACCAACTGAATCCCCCAGATCTGTAAACTCAAGTCTGGACTAGAAATTTCACACGACCAAGCTGCATTCTGCCATCTGCCAGCCCACAGAGAACAGAAGAAGAGCCACTGCAGGTCTCCACAAAATGCTATTGGCTTTCTCCTGGACCCAGGAGAGCTCCCAGGATGAGGATCTGTTCTGGTTCATAAGGGATCAAAGATGACATAACTGGACATCCAGAAGTGATACTAGAAAAGGGTGACAGCTAGGATTCTGAGCTATACACACATCACCCTGAAACCAGAGCTACTGAATGCTTTAGGCCAAAGAATGCAACTTCAAATCAAAATCTACCAGACTCTTAGAAAGAACTCAAATTCGAGGCATCCAAAAGAAGGAAAATGCTGTTTTGAAGGACAGTGCTTTGCCCCAAATGAAACTGTGGTTTACTGGACTTTCTCCTGAAACTTGCCTGCTATGCACTCCCCATTCCCAAAAGCATTAACAAACAAAATCTATATAATCTTCTAGGCAATCTAATCTAGAATAATTCAGACTGTAAATAAAATATTTCGATGGAAATATTTTTCCAATATTTCATCTCTACAGCTGACAAATAACAACTGGCATCACATCTCAGAGTACAAATATGTCCAGCTTCACTGGGCAGCAGGCAAAGTCCTGGTCACATCCTTCTCACCCTTGGGAAAGCGTGCCACTTTAGAAAGAACTGCCACGGAAAGCAATGATAGCAACTGCTAGGGGAAAGCCACTGCAAAGTCTGTGCTATGTCTCTCCCACTATTTTTTACCAAAGATGAATTTAGCATATTTTTTGAAATTTACTTTGACTGATGTCAGATGAGGGAAGTAAACCATATAAAACAAGATTCAATGTAAACAAATTATACCAAATTCAAAGCCAACAAGGATCCTGGAGGAAAAAAAAAAGGATGATAAGTGCAAATGACTTTTTAAAATGTCCCCCGTGTTGCTTACCATTAGATTAGTAGCCTCCAAATAAAAAATTCAGGCCAATCTCTCATACGTGTTTTCTTTTCCTACATTAGAAGAAGAGATGTTCTAGTAAAGATCATTCAAAACTGTCTTGAAGTGAGTCTCTTCTGTGCTGAGAACTGCTGGCTGTCTCACATTCCACAAATAAGGAGCATGCCTCAGGCTTTATTTCACCCAGAATGTGTGAAAAGTGCCTTGCAACTGAGGCATATTAATGATATGACAAACTGAAGGTTTAACATTCTTTAGTGAAATTAGGAGCCATCAATAAAAGTCCTTGCACCTAGACCTAGTTAAGCTAAGAACTGTTCCACATCCCATGCTCTCCCAAAAGTAACTCTAGGTCTTTACAAGTATGAATGCTCTCAGACTGCCTAGGCACTTAGGTGTTCTGTTCACAACATCTGTTCTAAAGTTCTGTATAAAAACCTAAATAGCAGTTATTGCACTGAACACGTGGGCTTTTGTTTTCAAAATATTTATAGACTTGCCAGTTTTTGAAGCAACTCTGTACATACAACAGTTAGGACACATACAAGGAAATACAGGAGGGAGGGCTTGCATAGGTTTGGGGGTTTTTTCAATCTTGATTTGCCTAATTTGTAGCCAGATTGGGGTTTTTTAAATGACTTTTCTGTCATTAAAAACCCAGTTCAAATTGCACTGATATTTTAATGCACTAGGTGGCATAATGTTATTCATATTAGAAAATTAAATGATTTACCAGCACCCAGAAACTTTGTTGGATAAAATTAGCCTCTCTTTCTGCCACATAAGAAGTGGCCACCCTTCACTGGGGTTTTGTCTGTGACTATGATTTTTACTAACACCCATATCAAATACCAATAACATTTATTTCCACATCGCTTCCCATTAAAATAACTTCCATATTGCCAACAGCAAAGATTCACCACGAACTCTGGAGATTCATTAGTCCCACCACTGAGCAAAGATATTTCTAAAGCAAAGTAGATCCAAACCACCTTCTCAATGATCCTTGCCATGACAGAAAGCTAATGTTCCCCTCTCCTAAAGCACAAAACCTGCAGGATTACTCTGTCACCTCCATTGCCAGCCACCATGGACAGGTTGCTCAGCAGCAACAGAGATGCTGCCTGGCTTTTTACTGACACTCATGGATCATATCCTAAGTTGTTTTAGGGAAGAGCATCTTTAACCAGAAGTAAAATACAGGAGTTACTACAAATATGAATGGCCAAAATAAATGGAAGTACTTATTCCAAAACCTTAAGGATTTTTAAGGAAAGTGCAAATGTTTTTGTTCAAAAAAAAATGGCCACAAACTATTATTCTTAAAGGAAAAAAGAAAAACACCAACAGTCTAATCAGCTGGCTTTTAATGAGTTTAAACTGATGTCTCTTAATTCAGTTGTAAATCTCAGAACCTGTGCTACTGAAAAGGTCTTTGACTGTTATATCCCTGCCTAGCTCTCTCTCTCTCTCTGTTATTCTCTCTTTAAACTAAAAAATACTAATTATTTGTATAGGCTTACTCTTCTTTTTAGGACTGGAAGGATCAGAAATCAGCACTCATAGCTTCTTTAAAAAACAAGAGAGAAAAAGAAGGAAAAAAAGCCAGTGTCATCTCGATTTAGAATCACTTCCTTGCCATTACCACTCTCAAAAATTGTCATTCTTTGTCTTTTGGGTTTTTTTTTTTCTGTAAGAAAAAATCAATTGTAATTACATGAGTATGTCTCAATTACCTGTCCTCTTTTTTTTGAGCTGGATGTCCTGCTCTGATTAATTGGACTTCTCTGTCCTAATGTCTTCTCCAATGCCCCAGGTCCTAAGTGCCTTACCTTCTTCATACATTTTGTGGCAAGTGCTTCATTTTTACTGGTTAATACAAGACATAAATTCTTCTAGCAGAGAAATGTGCCAAAAATTAGATGCAAGTGTGTTATTTCATGTTTAAAGGAGCTTGAAGGGAAGATGTACCAAAAGAGAACAGCAAACAGAATTTTTACTCAGAGTAACATCAATACCATTAATTCACTGGCAAAGCTGGTAAAATAAAGGTTCAGGGCATGTTTCTCAACCTCATCTGATATAGTCACACAGAAATCCATGGGCTGGAAAATTCAAACACCACCAGTTCCCTGGGGCACAAATCATCAAAAATCCTTTTCTGAGTGAGGAGAAAAGCAATTTGTCATGGCCTTTAAATACATAAATAAATTTAGCTAACTGGAGCAGGAAGTCAGCCATGTGTCTTCATCCATTAATATTTCCTAGGTGAGATCTTGTGACTCACAAGAGTTCTTCTTCCAGGATAGAGGATGAGACAGGAGCAATCTTTAGTAACTAAAAGGTGACTTATGCCTCCTAACTACTTTTCTCAGAACAAATCAGGTATCTTGCTCAAAAATAAATTGCAAACCTATTCTAACTGCTCTTTTGCCTTCCCTTTTGTTACAATTGCTTCCTCAGCCTAGACAGTTGTAAAACATCATGTTTGGATCAGCCATGAGGTTCACATTACACATCTGGGGGAGATTCTTACTCCTGAGTGACTTCATTTCCCATTCATACCCTGAGCTATGATAAAAAAAATGAAGATAAAAACTTACTTAGCTACAGCCACATGGTATGTGGCTATAGGCCATTACAATAATGCTATTTATTATCCTTCAAATGATCTTTCATTTCTCCAGAAATTGAGTGTTTCTCAGACTGAATAATAACCAGACCAACAGAAAGTCCTGGAAGGTGTTTTCCTGCATCCAGCCACCCTTTGCAGATTTAGAATAATTCCAGCATGGACAAAATGCCAAAGCCCACGGTGCTTATAATGAAATGCTAAAGTAAATGCAGAGGGCAGAGAGTGTTAAAGCAGTTAAGGATGGACAATTTCTAGGAACTCAGATCATCATTCTAATTCATCATATTTTTGTGATCTTACGAGTAAGGCCTATATAACAGGAACTGAAATCTGAGCTCAACAACACCTTGTGTGCAGGAACATTATTCTAATTCACTCCATTCTCCTTAGCACTACACGTCAGTTATTCCCAAATCCCTGCTCATCAGAGCTATTTGCAAGACATGATCCCTGAGAAAGCAATAACCAGAAGATGACAAGTGCAGATAGCCTCATTCCCCATGGAGAAGCATGTTGACCACCCCATGGGAAATAATACATTCTTTACAGAAATCTGATAGACAATGATTTTTTTAGCATAGATTTTTTTTTTGAGGTTGTTCTGCTTACAGCTACTATTAGTGCCCATTTATTTCAGCAGTGCTGCTGTTAGCATTACCTGAATTTAAAGCTTGAAGACATTTTCCCTTAATAATTCCTTCCCTACCTGACACTCCTGGCAATACTCCTGTTCCCAACTCTTCTCTCATGGATCTTACAGCCTTTTCAGACTAAAACTGATCAAGGAGCCATGTTTTCCTTCCAATTCCCCTTTCCCCTGTACACTCGTCCTGCTCCTCACGTTCTCTCCAAGTTTTTCAGGCTGATACTCTCAATATCCAGGCAGTACTCTCAGGGCAGTAGGAATAGAAGGCATTTTTCCCCACTTCCCCAAGGATGCTCTTGCATTAGATGTTGCTTAAAGTTTTTTTGTTTTTAATTAATGCAGTTAAGGCAGAGGGTGTATCCTGTAGGAAGACAGGCCATCCAGGTTGTTGTGAGCAGATAAGAGAACCTAAACTTTTCAGATTAAAAGCCGGTTTGCCATGGCTTACCTTGATTTAGGAGGATGCTTCAGTAGTGCATAGCTTTGATCCCCATAAACCTGTCTTCCCAAATCCTCTGCTGCCTTCCTAAACACAGGATAGGTTGGGGCAGACCATACCCAGGAGCAGCACAAACTTTGCTCTAATTCCTGTCTCCACTGGGTGTCACCATTGCATAGCATAAGGCGCATTTACTGCGGGGAGCCAACAGCCTGGCAAAACTGACTTTTAACTTGGGCTTCCCTGTCGAGAAGTTTTCAGACCATGTGTGGAGAATTATCACTTGGTTTTTATGACCCTAAAACACCACGTGATAATCATTTTAGCGCAGAAATACGAGGATGATTTAATTCTTCCTAGATAAATACAGCTGAAAAGCTCTAATGCAAAAGTGCTCGGATTCTTTCCTGATTTTGTGCTGGAATAAGCCTTTCTGCCCCGTGTGTGGATCTCTTCCTTCCTGCTGAGTGATAATCAATTTAGCCTTGTTTTGCCCTATCTTTTTTAATCTCACTGCAGAGGGCCTGGATTAGATGACCTTTAAAATTCCCTTCCAGCCCAAATTATGCTATTGCTCTACGTCTCCCACTAAAGTGCTTTGATCACAGCTTAACCAGCACAAGGGTAAAATCCTACCACAGACACCTTAAGAACACTCACTCAGTGCTTTTAAATTGTGTGTACATCCCAAGGATGGCAATAACACTGAAAACACATTATTAGCCAACTTTTAAATTAATAGCAATTAAGTATTAGTTTTATAGAGTGGGTTTAATTGCCATTTGATGGTGCATGGATATCCACAGCTTGATAGATACCATTCTGTTGATTCAAGCTGTAATCTAAAAAGACTGAAACTTAATCTTATTAATCACTTTTATAAATCATGGGCAGACAATTCAATCACCTTTGGTCTATTTCACATTATCTCTGCTCTTGTATTTTGCTTTATTTCCTTTTTCCAGGCCTAAAATAAGCACCTAACTAAATAACTAAGCAATATGAACTAATTTATATTAATAAATAAAAACATATACATTATATTACTATATTAAATAGTCTATGCAATTAAATAAATAAATATTACCTAATGGATACTTTGAGAGCTTACAGAAAACATGCAAAATTCTTCTAGGCAAAACACTGCTACAAGGAGATTTTCATGCCAGCCTCCCATCCTGGAATGATTTGTTATCCTACTCACTTGGCAGAGCTGACATAACCACAATTCTTTCAAGTTGCTGAAGATAAGGGAAGCTGTGTCTCAGTGTTTATGAAGTCTACTTTTGTAACTTGGTCTTTCCTCTCACCCCTCTCAATACTGATAGACAGTGATACTGAGAAGCACAGAAATGTCTATAGTCACTGGCCTTTGAAAGGATCTCAGCCTTTCCTAGCAGAGATGCAAAACACTTCCTTGAAAATCTGCTATATTCTGACACAGGCTTTATTGCAAACAGAAGCTTGAGCAACTCTGCCCAGTATTGGCTATATTAAAAGAGAGATGGGCAAAAAAAGAGCATGTAAGCATTTATCTGGCAGTCTAGACTTTTCTAAGGCCAGAAAATACAGCAGCGAGAGAGAACAAGACTATCCAATAAAGCAGGGAATCAACAAAAAAACAAACAGCAAGTAGACTGAATCTTAATCTGACCCACAGCTGTTCAAAGCCAGCTAAATCATTGGCACCAGCAGCTGCACAGATCTGTGGTGCAGGTCTGGAGGCAACAGGTAAGACCTGTGCCCTGCAGCCTGGACATTCCTGCACTGCTGGAGACTCAGAAGTGGTTTGTGGCTAAGGAGAAACAGCTATTCATATGGCAAGGTAACCTAATAAGGTCAAGAAATTTACCCAGGGCAGGAAATAGAAACACCTGCAAAAGAAGATTGAGACAGAGGCAGAATTTCACTCTATCAGAGCAGCTCTGCTCTAGTGCTCTCTCAGCATTCCAGCTGCTGTTCATCAGACATGGCAAACTCTGCAGGAGTGACCATCACCCATGTGGTTGCCTCCATTATGCCTCCATAGTAAATCATGTCAGAAACAGCAACAGGACACCTACCTGCTCTTTAAATGGATCTGTGTCCATCAGGCATACCCATGAGGATGTGAAGAAACGGTCACAGATGGAAAGAGGTTCAGGTTTATAAACCAATTTGTGCTATCAAAACCTGGGAAATCACTGTCTTTCTATGAACAGCTGAACTAAAACTTTCTGGGTAGGGGAGCCCAATCCCACTTTCAGCAATTTAGGGCACTTTCAGGAATCTAGGATGTATATGGTCTTTCCTACCTCACCAACAGCTCAGGAAACTGCCTGTGCACAACCAACAGGAATACTTCCCCAAGGGAACTTGTGCTGCCTTCAGAATTCTTCTGGGCAATTGTCAAGTTATCATCAAGTTAGAAGACTTGTGAAGTTATTGTCAAGTTAGAAGACTTTAAACTCAGCATAGCTTTCCAATTTTGTTTAATTTTTTAGGGTTTGATATGTTTCTTTGTTTTAGGTTTCGTTTCTTTCCCTTATTTGATAAACCATAGTTAGTCAGGGATTCTGGCCAGTAAAGCTGAGGATTAATGGACAATAGGGTGACCAGGAAGTTATGTCATCACAGGCAGACCTTCATGGCTTTTGCTGTACATCTTTATGTGACACAGTACATCTTCATGTGGCATTGGGCTCAGCTTCATTAGCATCCAGCTCTGCACTGCCTTCAGTCACACTGAGGCTGTCACAAACTCTTCTTAGAAGGGGCTTCCTTGAAAATTCAAGATATACCTAGAAGATGCTTGTCTCCTTACAAAATATAGCAGTACATATAGGTGAGAGGAAAGGATATAAAGTCCTGAGGGACAGAGGGAGCACCTTTAGCTGGTACATTGACCTCTCTGTTGTAACCAAGAACAGCAGCGAAGGGACTGGTAAAACTAATCAGAGACTTTCTGCTCTACTGTCAGACACCACTGTAGTAATGACATCACAGAATTTCATGGCACACTGAATAGAAAAAAAATCAACTTCTTCAGTGACAGATGTTATAGGTCCCCTGTTGAGTGTCAACAAGTCTCCACGGGATGTATGTGAGAGAAAATTTGGCCTCCCTTCAAAATCCAATTTCCTGAAGTGTTTGTGCCAGAAAAGCCCATTTTTAGTAACCCAGCTAAGCCCATTTTTAAACAAAGACAGACAAGAAGACATTTGGACTCTGGCAGAGACACACAAGTGTGTCATCATGGGAGGCACAACAGAAGCTAGGAACAAACATTGGTTACGCCAGTTGGCTTGGGATCAGACATGGACTGTTTGTTGGATGATGCATTGGCTGGATTGTCTCAACCAGAAAGTAGCAGTCAACTCCTTGGTGTCCAGATGCAGAGCAGTGATGAGTGGGGTCCCTCAGGAGCCCATATTTGGACCAGTACTGTTTGATATCTTCCTTCAATATTATTTTCTCGAGCTTGAAACTAACAGATAGTTTCAAATAAAAAGTAGTGACAGCAAAATAATGTTATCTGTCAGTTATATATCAAGTGTAGAGGAAGTGAACACATGGCCAGTGTGAGAGGATTCTCAGTATGAGGACATCGTGTCAAAAGCCTTACAGAAGTCCAGATAAATGGTATCAGTGGATCTTCCCTTGTCCACGAGTGCAGTCACTCCATCACAGAAGCCATTCTGCTGGTCAGGCAGCACTGGTCCTTGGCTAATTTAAGTCACTTTGAAAACTTTCCCACACCTTCTTTGTGAGAACAAAGTGACAAAGATGAGTTCCTACAAAAACTGGAAAGGCTTCTGACTTCTTGATTCTACTTGCTGGTCCCATGAGGATTCCCTCTTCATCTCAGCTGAAGATCCTTGTCAGACAAGCATATAAGTATGCCCTGATCCATACAAAACTTCCTGATCCATTCCCAGGGACTGCAAAGGCACAAACTGAAAGCCCCCATAAAGGAAAAGCTCGAGACAGGACTGCAAGGGAAGGAACAGTCAGTGAAAGAGCTACTGTCTGGGAACTTAATGATAGGCAAGAGAAGTAAGGTACAGGTCAGGTAAATATACGAGCAATGCTGTTAGATGTTTAGCTAACAGGATTATTAGCTTTACCAGAAGAGGTTGTTTTTCCAACAGCTCTTTAAGTGTTTTCAAAGCTGCTTTATGAAACATGAAAGTTTTAGTGTAAATCAGGCAGTGTGCCAGACCTAAGTGGTTTCCTGCAAACGAGCCTAAGCAAAAAAATCCAGTGACACACAAACACATCTCTACATCATCTGCCATTAATTATTGCTTGCCCTTCCCTTATTTTAAGAAATACATGGAGACTCCTACATATCATGAGCTTCAGGTAAGTCACATGGTAGCTCTGAGCTCATTACAAGCCTGGAGTAAGAAAAATCTCACACCCTTAACTTCCTTTGGTTTGTTAGGAGCACATGCAAGACATTTCACCTGAGTAATGCAACCCCTGACTTCAAATGTACATCACAAGGAAAGGATACCAGGTTTCATCTAATTAGCCAGCTGGATTACACCGGGTTTGATTTCCTCTGTTTCTTTTTTACACCTACCTCTGGGAAACAGTCAGCTCCACTAAGGGCTAGTTTTTGGCCCATGTAGCAGAGTCAGAATATTACCACCAGGAAAATCCTGAGTTTTTTGTTTGTATAATGCTGTTTGAGGGGTAAAGTTAAATTGCTAAGCACTCATTTAAACCAAGCAAGCCTACTGGTAGAATGTTTAATAGCAGACAGGGCTAGAACTGGCCAGCGCTGGTGTTGTAAAAGTTTCCTGCATGTATTTTTTCCTTGTTTTCTAAAGAGCTTTCTTACTTTTTTTGCAGTGATAGGTACTGAAGACATGGAAGGAGAAAAGAGAGTTTTACCAAATATTGAATGTATAATTTTGGTAAACATTGCGTGAAACCAAACAAAAACCACAAGCAACTGTATAAAATTAAAATTTGCAAAATACAAACTTGTGGATTTCCCTCTCAATAACAACATCCAGATTCTTCGCATTTTGGGAGCCTTTCTTGGACCTGATTTGCAAAGGTTCCTTAGTATCTGCAGCTAGAAAAGATTCCCAGCTTATAGCTGAACTGAATTGTGTCACAGCAGGACTCTTGGAGCCTCCCTGCCTAAGTGTGAGCTCTGGGAAGTGCTGTGATGCAAGGGCTTGTCAGCACCACGTGCAACTGGAGGAAGGGCAGTAGCACTCGTGGGAGTACAAGAATGGCAGAAGTGGTTTTGGAAAAGGGCCAAGTTGTAAGCTGAACATAAGCTGAGGTTTATGTGTTTTGCTAGTTTGAGCTACTACCAAAAAGCAAGCGCAAGGAAGTGGTCAAGATGAGGCGTTGATTCAGAATATGGATGCTCTTGTGATGAAAACCAGTTTTCTGCAGTGCTCCCACATCCTGTGACCCCGATATGTGACCAATATCTATTTCCACACCGAGCAAGCCAGTGACTTTGTCTGGCAGCCTGCATCATGCTACCCTCATGTATGACTGAGATCAGCTCATTTATGAACGTACAGAACTATTTGTTTCCTACTGGAATGACCTAAAGAAAATAAATATAAATCACCTGGAACCAGGAGAAAAATTTCCCTATTTTTGAGATCTTTGGTCATGCAGTACTTCTGTAAGTACAGTTTTACAGTAGTAAGGAATCCCATAGCTGCATTTAGATGAATGAACGAATGAATAAAGGATTTTCACATTTGGTAATGTGCATCTGAGAATTCAAGTCCTTCAAAACTGAATGTGTATTAACATTTTTGAAAATCGCTGCCATACAAGAATTGAATTTTCTACAAGAAACTATGCAGAGCATTAGAAAACTCTCAGAGTGAGTTAATAAAGGTGGGGAAATAAACATGAGAGAAGGATTAGAAGGAAAAATAATGCTGGAAGCGAACCCTCAGGCTCCAGAGGCATTTAAATCCCTGATGTGTTACCAGATCTCTGCAGGAAGGTACCTGCTCTCCTTCCTGCAGAGGTCTCAGAAACCAGTGAGGTCTTAGGTAAGCTCAAGGTTTAGCCAAACAAGAAAGGGAAGCTCTGAGCAGTAAACTTTTTGGACTTTTCTATGATCCAGAAAATTCATCCACAATACTGAGTCATAAAATCTACAGCAGGATGGATTGGTTGGATCAGCACAACTTGTTATAATTAGCAGAGATTTTATAGAGGGGAACTATCTACCTATGCTCCTTTTACAAGCATTTTCACTCCTTTATCATGGATACAGCTAAGCTATTCAGAAAGTGCAACCTAAACACATTCAGTACGTGTGCTTACACCCGGCTACAGATGCAGATATGAGATGCAACAGTTTCCTGGTGAGTGAGGAGAAAAGGTTTATCCAAGCTACTCATCTGTTAGGTCCTTCTGTAAGGCCGTCTCTTTCCAGATTTCTGCCTCTGTCAGGGACAAGGGGAATATCTGAGGTCCAAAATAGCTCTCTGCTTGCACTCTTTTTAAATGCTTCAATTGATTGTCATTAATCTCTGCCTTCAGTTTAGGAGCTGAGTAAGCTGTTTCTTTCATCTTAAAATTAAATTTTCTTGATAGATGATGATGATTATTATTATTAGGTAGGGAAAACCCACCTGTTATTTGATGTGCTGGCTTCTGTTCCTTCAGATTTCATCCGTGGATAATTCGCTGCCCTGATCACTGTCATCATTTT
>JAYDZK010000268.1:11814504-11847930 GCA_034509185.1 Euphonia xanthogaster | reverse complement strand
TGTCATCATTTTAGGTAATTCTTTAAAATTGTTACAGAAAAATCATCATCTGGTGATTTCCAAATTATTTTTCATTTATAAAATTCTCTTAACATCCTGACTTTTGAAACATAAATCTAGAGCTATTTGGAGTGCTTGAAATAAAATACTTAGCG
The DNA here is from genome assembly GCA_034509185.1 of Euphonia xanthogaster. NCBI lineage: Eukaryota > Metazoa > Chordata > Aves > Passeriformes > Fringillidae > Euphonia > Euphonia xanthogaster. The sequence continues at coordinate 11,847,775 of JAYDZK010000268.1, read as the reverse complement.
AAATATAAAATCAATAGATAGCATAAAATACTAACAGAACTGACTGTGAAAACCATGTGTAAATTATATGGGAGCCAAACAAGTGCAGAGCAGTAACCTGGCACCAGTCCAAAGTTTCAAAATGAAGTTGGAGGGAATGGCTATGCACAGGCACTGCTCCAAGTTGATCTTGCTCTTTGAAGTGTACACCTCAGTAACCTGGCATCGCCCGGGGTCTTGCCTTTTCTGCTTTTAAAATCTGTTTCAATGAAATTTATCTTTTTAAAACAAGAAGAAAAAAGAGATCTGTAGAGTCTCTACTACATCTCAATTAATAAAATTGAGGTGTATAAAAAGGCGGAGCTGAGGGAAGAGATTAGAAGAAGTGACTGCTCCTCCTTCAGTAACTGCAGCCTGTATGGAAACCAAATGCCAAAGTACACCTCATTCTATCAGCTCTCACTTGCTGATGGAGCTCTCACTGCTCTGGAGCCATGAAAGAAGTGTAAGAGTGGCAAGATTTACTCCCAGAACAGCAGTGATAATACCTGAATGCTGCTGCAATGCCTTCTCATATGAAGAAGGCATTGCAGCAGCAATGCTGAAACATGAAAAAAACCCAATAAAACAGAGCTGCTTTGACTGCTGTGAAATTTTTGCATGTGGCCACATTATCACAGATCCATGCTTAAGCAATATACCACTTTAAGTACAGGACAAACTTCACAAAGCCTAAATCTGTGGGTGATGTGGAAAGGCTCATTTTCAAGTATTCAAGTATTGTTGGGTTAGAAGACAGCTCACTTTAAACTGACATACAAATTTATTCATAAATTGTTAACATCAACAATTTACAGATAGATTTTTATGTCAACTCATAGATTGCCTTTTCAATGGAGTGCAAGAGGCAAAGTTTATCAAAAAGATCTTTTACCTATTTAACTCTAAAAGTTTCCTTTGTACCACAGCACTGTGTCCAGTAGTCAAAAAATTAATATTTACATAATTAAATGTATTGCCATCAGAAATCTCATTCATGAACAGACCAACAGATGTGCATGCCTGCTGACACTTTTAGCAGGTAGTGGCTCTCTTGTTTTTTCAATTTATTTACTCAGATGTTTAAGGCTGAGTACTCATGTATATGTTTGCAGAATCTGGGCAAGGCCAGATATCTAAATGAGGATCTGCTAATAAACAATAGAGTCTATGTCCTCCAAAGGCCAAGGCGGGTATTCACCAACTCCTCAGCCAAGTGTCACATTGTCCTCCTTCACCAGTATTATCAAAATGCTTATCTTTAGTGCTACACTTACTGGCTCCTTTCTTCCTCTTTTAAAATCTATAATATGATTTAAGTGAAGTAAGGCTTGTAAGGAGAGCTAATATCTTTTATCAGAGCAACAGATACGTATCTCTTTAAAGCATCAGGACTACAACAACACAACCACCATAATTTCATTAGTCATTTGAACAGAATTGAAATCATGTCCATGACCTCAGCCAAAGCAGTCTGTGTATACTTTTTTCTTATGGAGATCTGGCAATTTACCATAATCTGGCACCAAGTTGTCTGTCTTTAGTCGATTCTATGTCTCTTAAATGAGGCATAAAAAAACCTCTTTGTTTTCCTTTTTGCATGATGAAATGGGCACTACCATAAAGTGAACAAATTTTAATCTGCTGTGTAACTATCAGAAGGTTTTCAACATATCAAATGCTACTTCAGAGATTAGCTCCAGTTGGTTTGGGGTTTTTTTCTGTTGTTGTGAGGTTTTTGGGGGGAAGGATGGGGATTTTTTTAAACCTCTTTTCACACTGTTTTTCAGTATTCACAAATATCACTTCCATGAATTCCTTATTTCACCTTAGAACTGCAGCCTGTTGCACCAAAGATGGTCAGATTCTGCAGTGACCTAAGAAGTCTTGCTGCTCTTCCCTGGGAAGGTGCTGAAAGAGGCTACACTTACTAATTTCATGTACACAGCTGTGTAAGTCAGAGATAAAACCTGAACTACCTAACACACACAAAGCCAGCACTTGAGAGAGAGCAGCTCCTGCACTCTCAGTTATGATTTAGTGAATCTTGCAGGGGCTTTGACAGAAATGTAATTTGCCAAACACTGCACATTTTTCATTGCCAATTAATTAAACAGCCTCACTCAGAAGAAGTGTCCAGTAAATTAAAGAGCTGCAAGGGTAGAACTCTGCATTATCTAATTGTACCACAAACTCAGCTACTGAAACAGATACGCCTGGTTATCTAAAAGGCTCTGTGAAAAGCAGCTTCAATATGTTGTCCCTCCTGCTATTCCTTAAGTTTGACTTATATTTCTTTCTCTGCTCTTCATTCTCATGTGACTTTCACAATTACACACTGAGGGCAGTGAGACAATTGCCAGGTCCAGCTATCAATGCCATCAGCTTTCGGTGTGCTGTGCTCTGCAGGTCAAAAGTTGCCAGAATTAATCTTTAAAACATTATCCTTCTCTCTCAAAATTCAGAAACCTCTTCATCCATTCCCTGCTTACTGGTTGTAACTTCACAAGTGTGATTTCAAAGCCTGGCTAAAAACAGCCATGGAAGATGAGCCAAAAGAGTGTTCCAGGATGAAAAGAAGTGAATTATGCAGACCAGAAGAGTTGACTCTCTAGCCAAAGGGCTGTAAAAGCAATGCATCACTTGAACCCCATCCACCTAAATAATTTCACATGTTTTCAGCACACAAGCCAGTGCTCTGTGGTTTTGAGCATGCAGAAAGTAAGTTTCCAGGCTCTTCCCAACCAGGAAGCTTCACAAGTTTCTCCTGTAAACAAGCACTGCTTTAGGAAACATAAAGAAAGGTATTCCTCTTTATAAAGCAGCATTAAGAATGTGTTTGCCAACATGAGCTGTGGAAAATTCAGAAAGGGTTGTAACACTGCATGTTACCTGTTTTTGTGGGAAAGAGACAAGAGAAGGGCTCCTTGACAACTGGACCTTCCAATGGCTTCTAAAAATCCTGTATTCTGTTGTTATTACCCAGCTGTATCCTGTCTCCCTCAGGAAACAGAATAATATGAAATTTGACTCTCCATGTATTTGAAAACTATGGCCATTTTGAATTTTTTTTTAATCTTAATCATTTGAGTTCTTGAACTCAACTAATTTTAGAATAAAAAAACCATGCAATTTTTATCATCTTTGAGACCATCAAACTTGTTCTGAAATGACTAAAATTTTTTGTTTAAGAAACAAAGAAACACTAACACAAAGCTGTTCTCTGAGGACTAATAAGGGCTAACAGGCCAAGGCAGAGATATGCACTTTTTGAAACTTTCTCATTGTTGGAAGTCCTGTAAATAAGCCACCATTTGCCACAATAAAATTAACATATCCCTGTTTCTCAGAAAACTTGCATTTCTTAAAACAAGAAAACAACCTACAGACATGCTTTTAAATGTAGCAGCCTAAGGGTTTCTCCTACCTAAACTGGCAATATCACATGCCTTTTCTATACCAGAAATAATATTTATCTTAATTAAAAGAAAATTAATATCAATATTAAAATATTAATAATATCCCTTGTCATTCTGCAATTGGAATAATGAAATATGAAGGCAGCTAAATAGTTCATTCAGATCAGGAAAATTTTCCATCTCTTGCACTGTACAAAGTTACTTCCACTGTATACCAGGTACTATGAAAATTAAAACCTTCACAATTGTGGAGCATTCCCATGCTGTGACAATGAAACCCATGGGCCACCAGCAAACTTTTACACTCAGCCTTTGAATTAACGACTTTACCTTCACACCATCCAAGCTCTCATAATCAAAACCCTCTCCATAATTCACAGAACACTTTGGGTTGGAAGGGATCTTAATGATCATCAACTTCCAACCCTCCTGCCATAGGCAGGGACATCTTCCATTAGACCAGGTTGCTCAAAGCCTCACCCAATCTGACCTTGAACACTTCCAGGGATGGGACACCCACAGCTTCTCTGGAAAACCTTTTCTGGTGCTCTACCACTCTCACAGTGAGCAAATTCTTCCTAACACCGAGTTCTCGTTTCTGTCTCACTCTACCATCACGTGGACTTCAGTGGCTTTAGGAGCTGACACTTCACCTGAGACAAAGTTACTCCATGATTTTAACTGAGGTTAATGTCTGAAACTGGAAGTTCCAAGTGGTTAGAGCTGAATCAAGTAATCAATACACCTGTACCCAAAAACTATGAATAAGTTGTAGTAGGAGGTTCTGTAATATACATTTTACTTCATTACCCAGAAAAATGTGTTTTCTCAGCAGTATCATGGACAGACTGCATTACCATCATGGAGAAATTATTTCTGTGTATAAGAACATGGTTATTCTGAGGATCAGATTGGGTTCACAGTGACTAATAGATTTTCAGGTCACTCATGTTTTAGAAGTCTTCGTGAAATTCATATATTTTCCCAGCCACAAATAATATACACTTCATACTTTCTTTACCCTTCTTCTCCTGGAAGTAATTTGATTTAGTGTGCTGTAAATGAAGGATTCAAAGTAATTTATAATCTATTCCAAGGAAATTTTGGTTAAAGCACAGTGATGAAAGCTGTGTCATTTGTTAAAAAGGTTTTGCTAATGAAAGTAACAGCTGTTGTCACCAGTGTCCCTGGATCATCTCCTCTTAATAAGCTGATTCCAGGTGTCTTGCTCTCTGGAATAGTTTAAATAATATAAGTAACCATACTCAGCACACTGTTAAAATTTAGGCAGCCGGCTGTTTGTAAAATCATCCTGGTTTTGTGGCAGTTGATCCTTGATCCAGGTCCCAGCTAAGCTGCATTTTTTTAATGTGATAACATTTCACATGCACAGTAAAAAAATGCAGTACATTGCACTGTTTGCTATTTATTTCTGAACCAGCTCTGCAGTTCTTTTATTGCAGCAGGAAGTTTATTGCCACAGAAGCCTCAGTGAAAAACCACTCTGGGCTTCAGGAGGGCAAAAATTGGAAGGCCGGGACTTTTAGTACCACCAAAACCAACTTTTGTACAGACAGCCCTGAAGCAGAGAAACTGCCACAGTTTTTAGACCTTAATGAGGCTACAAGTCACCAAATGTGTGGGAGAACCTTTGCTCAGACAGCTCTGCAAAACAAGGACCTAATGTATGCTCACAGAGGTAAGGCCTGAAGAATTGCTTTAGAAAAAAAAAAGAGATCTATTTAAACACAAATCCCATTTTCCAGGCAAGGATGCTCCATGTTGAAAACCAGATCTGTTAGATTTTGTGTGTGTCTTCAGAAGGAAAGCATTACTTGAAGTACAGTTACTCCTGATGCAATTTGCAGGATAAATGTCACCAAGATCACAATTTTTACTTTTTCTGAACCTTAAGTGTCACTAAATACACACAATAATCAATCCCAACTCTGTGCCTCCAACTCTCCTTGCTGCACTGAGGTGAATTAAGTTCACAAAACACATTCATGAAGGTGCAGATATTCTTCTCTCCAGAACCCTCAACAAATCTAGAGAACCACTCTCCTGCTACATCACTGTTTCTGTCCTAAACCTCAGAGCAGGACACACACCAGGTCTGTCTGCATGTGCAGCACGAACATTGTTCTTCACTTGCAGTCATGCTCAGCTCTCACAAACTCCTTTCAGTTCAGGGTTAAGGGATTATATCTATTTTCTCTATTCCAAACTACCTGTATTACTTATTGTGTCTCTATAAACCCTGGAATGCCCAGATTAAGAAAAATCAACTTTTCTGGTGCAGTGAGCTTTCCCCTAAAAATGCTTGAGTGCCACAAGACACAGATGACAAAGTTCTCTTGGGTACAGGGACAAATAGCTATAGGAAAAATATGCTCTGGCTGCTTTTCCAGGGTCTCTCCACTCCACTCTAAAGTAGGACTGGTCAGGAAGCTCTGACCAAACCATGATCTCAATCCTGCTGGCGTCACACTGGATTACAAAATTAAAGTGTATCAAACAACCAGACACCCACAAGCAGGTTGAAGCACCTTGAAGCACCAAAATTACCACTTGCTGAGCACAGCTTACAGAGAGCCTTTATTTATGCAGTCCTCAGGCACACAATGAGACTATTTTTTCACCATTTTTCTACTTTAATTGCCTAATTTGTCACTCTTGAGTTCCTGGAGCTCTGCACTTTGATGTACAGCAAAGAGTACTAGTATATTATCAAAATTCAGTAAAGTACTTGCAAATTAAATAATTGCTCCAAAATCTTATTTTAACCAAGTGATTTTACATCACTGTACACAGACTCAACTAGATTGGATTCCTGAAAGAGGAAAAGCTGAGCATTGCAACAACTACCTTATCACTGCAATTATAGCAAAGATCAGCTTGTTTATCAAGCTGATAAAAAAGGTGATAATGGCTTTTTCCAGTGTGATATATTTATAAATGTGTCACTGGGAAGAACAAGATGGGTTTTTGAAAAAAATTGAAAGAAATGGTTTTTTATTAAAATAGGCAATTTTCTACATCATTAGAAATGAGCACTGAATTGGCAAGACCAAAGAGCATTGGATAAATAAATATTATTCCTGATGTCTTCAGTAATTAAGCACTGCAATTACTGCAGAAAGTGTCCCACACCCTTTTAGTTCACCTCTCAGATAAGTGTTTCATAAGAAATTTTTGCACTTGTTGCTTTCTTTCAAATGGTCTTTTAAACACTGCAATGGCTGTGCAATCTAATTTAAGAAATACAGGGGGAAGGCTTGCATAGGGGCTTTTTTGTTTGTTTTTTTTTAATCTTGATTTGCCTAATCTAAATATCTCAGTAGCCAAGTTTGGGGTTTTTTAAGTCAAGTTTCTGTCATTAAAAACCCAGTTCAAATTGCACTGATATTTTAATGCACTAGGTGGCATAATGATATTCATACTAGAAAAATTAAATTATTCACCAGCACCCAGATACTTTGTTGGATAAAAGAAACCACCCTTTCTGCCACATAAGAGGTCCTGTGATAACTTCTGTAATTATAGGATTTATAATATTTTTAACTCTCTTTTGTGTTCTTCAGAAGAGTACTTCAAATTTTGAAAGGAAAAAACTATTCATATTTAAAGATGATGATTTAATTGAAAGTTCTTGAAGGTGGAGATTTCAGTTAAAAACCCTTTAAACTCTGCTCCAATCCTGATTGTGATCGAGTTTACCCTGAACAATTTTACTTGTGGCCAACTTTAAAGCAGATCCAAGAAACGTGAGCTTGAGAGTGTTCCCTTTTTCTGGGACTCCTGTTCCAACAGTTTTGATATGGGCCACATTAAACATGTATTGATGCTGCCAGGAATTGGACCTGGTGACTTGAATCAATCTTTTTCATTTCTACCTCTATTAACTCCACCATTATAATGGACATAATCAAAGACACTTTTAGACTGATTCTGATGTTAGTCTGAACCAGCATGATGTCCAAAAAAAATTTAAGTCATCTTCATTTACTGTAAACTCAGAGACTTGCTTTTTGCTGCAGGTGCTCTGTCACAGTTTACTTGAATTTGGGAAGTAAATTACAAGATATGTCTGTGTAAAGGGGCAGTGAAATCATTTATCATTAACTTCAAGAGGCCATTATTCAGCTGAGGAAGATGACTATTTTATGAAATACAAAGGATGAGATCATGATTTAGTGACCAGAAGTGCTCATTTTCCAAAACATAGCAGTACATAGTGAATGTGAGAAAGGAAAGGAACCTAAGAAGTTGATATAATTTTCTCTGGATAATGTTTTGCTGTTGGCTATTGCAGTTAAAAGTGGCTTTTATGAAAGCTGCTGCTGACTAGCAGACACATTTTTTGACTGACTGATGACTGTATCTGTCCCACTTCTTTCTGTGCAACTACAGCTCTCACAAGCTGCAACACTGCCACAAGCAGGAGCCCTATCAGACTGTCAGGAAAGTATTCAAAGAGGTATAAAGCCTTCTGTCTTCTAAGGATGATTTGAAACAGTGGAATTTCTAAACACTTCAGAAAGTCCAGAAAACATAATTTCTCTAGTCTTTGTTCTCCTTTTTTGATGCAGTTGCTAACATGTTAACCTGTTTTACAAAATTATCCCCTTATAAAGCTAATTTGTGCAAAGATAATGGAATAATTCTATTGCTGGGACTAACTTTTTGAAGGCTGAAGATGTGTTCAGCACAGAAAAGGTGAGCATAGTATGGAATACAGTATCAAACACCACCAAGTCATCAGTTTCTGGAAGAGATTAAAGACAGGGCTTGTTTATTTTATGACACAGTCAGTAAGGAACCCTGAAGCTCCTACCTTTTCCAGCTGGTGCATCCCTTCCTCTACACAGCAAATTGATGCCAGCGTTCTCAGGGTCTGGGCATAAAGGCACCTGAAACCCTCCTGGCGACAGATCTTAAAGAGAGCAACGACACCTCCTTCCTGCAGGGGAAAAACAGCCATCAGGACAGTAGGACAAGAGGTTTCCCTAGTACTTAATCAAGGCTAGGATGGGGAGCAGATTCCTTTAGTAGTTTATCCAAAGCAGCTATCATAAAAACACCAACAAAGAGGGTGTTAAGCTCACACAGAGAACTCAAGTGGATTAATGCTGGTACACTAAGTGATGAAAAAGTAATACAACCTCAGTGGGAGGTGTGCTTAAGTGATTGACTCCTACCAGTTACAAGCACCATTTCAATTAAACCTGACATTCCTGCAAAAATTACAAAGAACCATCAATAGGTGGCAATTAGAGTAACATTTAACTGACCCTTCAGCCATATTATTAGTATAAAACAGGTTTTTGTTACCATATATTTCCCATTCCTCCACATTTCTGAGCTCCACACAAAATTTACTTAATGCTAAAATCATGAACTGGAAAGTCATATGTTTGAAGAGGTACTGAAAAGCAGGTTGGAAATAGGTGTCAAATTCTAAACAGATACAATCCAAATCTTCATCCTCTAACAAACAAAATCTGCATTCCTAAAAGTTTTTCTTTAAATACTATAGTGGCAAAGACTTGAGTACATATTGGAGTAGTTATTCTCAATTAATTTCCAGCACAGCTTGTAAATACAAGTTTTAGTAAATTTCATATAACAAATGTAAATTTATAAATAAATGCAAACAATGTTGCACTTCGTGTGGTGGGGTTTTTTAAATTATTTTTCATTTCAAAAGGTTGTGCTTTCAGGTAGACTACATATGTCTTTTATGATGTAGGATCAGACATATGATGAAGACAAAAGCAGCTAAACTATTGAGGACAGATGAAAGAGCTCAGCTTAAAGTGTTCAGATTACAGCAGTCAATTAAAAATAGTCGAAATCATGGACCAAGTGAGAAGTACACCCTTTTTTTAAGCCTGTTTCATTAGACTCTGTTTAAAAATATTTTTAGATTCACGGAAATAATCTATTTTTTCCTCAACCATTATTTGTAAGCTCAACAGGTTATACTGACTTAAAACCCTGGGTTACAATTCAGCCTTTGTTCATTTTCAGAATTCTATATTTTTATACTAGTTTTGCTTGAATGCAGTAGAGAATAATAGAGGAAGCAAAGCCCTCTGTTCAGTTTAACAAAAAATTTATACCAAGTCATATAGAATTAGACAAAATTAACTCTTCAACATATTTTCCAGATAGAAGTTTTAGATCACATCTTTGCACAAGTAGATGGAATTTCTGTGGCATCAGTGAAAACAATAGGCTCACTGAAATTTTTTAGGAGTAAAACTTATTTCTGGAATTGTAAGAAGTATTCATGTGTCTGTTATTTTATATCTAGTACTGCTATATAAAGCCTAATACAGAAAGATATTTCTGAGCCTTTAAATTAAAAAAGAAGCAGTACACTAACAAAAAAGTTTCATTCATATTTTTCCTTCCATGAAAGGATACTGATATTTCACCCAAGCAGCAATTAAATTATCTATCAAAAATATAGGGAAAAAGCTGTTGCACCATCATTTCTAAGCCAAAGGAAACAGTTTTGTTGGGATTTTTTGCTTAAATTTCATTATCAGTTTGAATTTTCCCACAGTTCAATTGAATCAGGGATGATCTGATCCTCTGCTTTGGCCATAATAAGCAGAAGTTTGTGGATAAATCTAGTAATGATCAAGTGATGCTGGCACACTGCTTGAAGCCTTTTCCATGCCAAATGGGTGCCCTGATTTTGCCTTTGATGGACAGGAAGTGATTTATCACTGCATTTGTCAGGAGGAGAGCTGTACTCTTGATCTTGTCCCTCGTGTGCCATCACTAAGCTGTAAAATATTGACCATGAGTAATGAACCGAGAGACGTGGAAGTGAAATATTGGATGGGTGGCAAATTCGGAGCCTGATTCCGTGGCTTGTCAAAACCAGTCCCCTCACTGGGATCAGAGCATTTCTCAGAATTTATTCACCTTTTTCAAGATTCATTCCCAGTATCTTTTGCAATGATGCCAAACCATACCATCTGACAGGGACATAGATAAATTGGTCAAGTGGGTTAAACATTCAGAGGAAGAGAGGGACACTTGCTTTACTGTGTGATGAACTACTTCTCTCCTATATTGGATCAACAGGAATTCAATTTTGGGGGATGCTGTTCAGAAGGGCTAGTTTTGGGTAATGAAATCACCTGAAATACAATCACCAAAACTATGTGGATTGAGTGAATAAAGAGGAGAAGCAAAAAGGCAGCTAATTCTAAGGTGGAATATTTTGTGGTTTCAGCCTGAAATGACAACAGGTGCAGTAAATACTCATCAAGGCTTTGACAGCATTTATAATTATCTTGACAGATGATCTCCAAAGAGATCTTCATAATAAATAGTTGCTAGAAAAGGAACTAGTATATAAAGAAGGTAAGGCAAAATGCTTTAGAATCTTCTCAGAGCAAATGATCTGCTGTACAGCCACAAGGAATTCCAACAGTCAAGTATTCTCCAGGGGGGCTGTTATGAGGTATGAATATCTTAACTTTTGTCCCTTTCTCTTTTACAAGCCTATTATCACAGCACTCTGTTCAGTACAGTTGGAATTGGACTCTATCATCAGTAAAATGATTTTTTTTTTAAATTATCTTCTTTATCACTCTGTGACCTATTTATTGTAACTCGTGAACAGATTTTTACCAACTCTTCTGGTTGTTACAAATCCAAATCTATTTATAACTCATTTCCTCCAAGTAATGCTAATTTTCTTATCTTGTCCATGCTGCTACTCATTTTTGTTAGAGACCTTAGGTTTGATGTCTCTGACAGCTAGTGAGAACTACTACTGGCTGCCAGGGTGAGTCAGCAACATGATTTTTTCACAGCAGATTACAAAGTTACATGCTAAAAAAGAAAGTGTCAAAGAACGCCTGTAGGTGGAATAAAATTATGGGTGATGCTTCATCATAGAGCATTTTATGTTTTTAATTTCTGTAAAATATTAGCAGGGGATGGGGGAGAAGGAGAGAGATGACCAAACTGTAAAATGAGAGACCAGCTCCTGTAATATTGTAGCTTAACAACACTATCTTGGTTCTTGTTTTTGCACCTCCAAGACTGGTGTGCTTTAGGGTTGTACCTTATAGCTTAGGACAGAAAAATCCTAAGAGCAGCATTCCACAAGATCACACTTTGTCATGGAGAATAAGACTTCAAGGTTACATGGACAAATTTTGTGAATTTCGCTTTCACAGTAAACAAAAAATCAATCTCTCTGGCTAGTTTTTATCAAGGATACTAGGACAGCTCTTGAGGGAACTATGGATTCAATAAAAGAGTTTTCATCTTTGCATGACTTCAATCCTTTTTCACCCTCATAATGACTGAGAACAATTTCGGATTTTGTTGTTGCTGTTGTTTATTTTTTGTTTGGAAATCACCCTGAATTTTTACTGTCATAGCTAACCATTCATGTCATAGCTAACTTGAGCCAGTGCCCCTCTCTTCCTTTCTGCTTCAGAAGTTGTGAAACCTGTCACAAATGAAACTTGAATGACAGCACAAGCAACATTTATCTGTTATTGTGTCAAAAACTGGAAACTCCAAAAAGTCTGCACACATTAAATAAAAGGATATTTTATTCACATTGGGAGCTTTTGGAAAGGTGCAAGTTAACCTCCAAAGCAAGCAAAGCTCAGTGCTGCTAAGTTTCTTTGAACAGAGCTCTTTACCCATTTGAAATTGTGGTCTGTTACAGTTCCTCTGCCCCCTTGGCCACTGATGCAGGTAACTGAGGCCGTGCAGAGGGGGAAGGATGATGGTCAGCCTGGACAAATGCATTTCCCAGTGCACAGCACAGGTGATGCAACCACTGCTGTAACTTGGCAGCCAAACTCCACTTGGGTTTCTTTGCATAAGGGGATGCATTTTCTCAGTTGTAAACCTGTGACAGACCCAGGTTTTAGCAATATATTAACTTGGCAATTCACAAAAGGTCAGACTTCATTTCTGCTAAGTTAAACTCTTATGGAAGCCATAAAATTACAAACAGCCCAAGACCAATTTTCTTTACTTTGTAAATTCTGCACTACCTCAATACTCAGCATTTTAAGATGGTTTTTGGGTACCACTGAGTGGAGCTCAAATACCTATTAAGAAAAAACTAAACCTCTCAGGCTGTTGACAGAATCCACTACTGGTTTCTGAGTCTGACTTGTTCTCAGCCTTCAGAACAGAGGAGTACCTTTTATGGTGTAAATATCCATCCAAGGGTACATCAGAAGTAATAAAATGCTGCTGTCTAACCCTGCCTCTGAGTGGGGCAAGGAACTGGCACAGCAGTAGCTGGGGGAGGGGGGTTTCCCTCTTTCTGCCTGCCCTGAGGTTGTGACTATCCTATCCTCAACAAGACACCATGTCCCACCATTCTCACTTCAAGATCCAAGTGTCCTCAAAGATGCAAACTCTGCAGGGATTTCCAGTATCATGGATCTTGACAGAATGACTCATTTATACCAAAAGCTAGTACCAACTACTCAGTAAATGAGAACACTCACTGACAGAAGGAACTGCAAAGATGGGTCTTTTGTAAAAGTATAATAATGAATGCAAAGCATTTCTGAATTTGCATCTTTAGTAATCTCTCTAATCCCCCAGCTACACACAGCTGAGAGGTCTTGCTGTTTCTCTGCACAGTCTGCCACAGTCCATTGTAAAATTTCTCTCCATTTCCATGGCTGGTATTTAAAAAGTACTTCAGGAGAAAAGACACTACAAAAGCTCCCAAAATTATGGAGTGATATAATACCTCAGATGGCACAGAGACAACTGCAACTGAAGCAATGCTGAGAAGCCTGTTGGAGCTGACCATCCTATTGAAGCTGCTTGCACAGGTATTGGGCATTATTGAGTTAAAAATTGGGGGCATGTGGCCCTCTTAAGAAAAAAACCCTCTAATGCAAGAGTTGTGGTGGTAAACTCTGTAGATTGCAACTTGCAAAAGCACCACAAGAAGAGAAAAAAAGAAGTTTCTCTGAGCAAATTTTGTTTCTCTTTAGTGAAATGAGTTTCTTGTATTCCCAGTTTGCTTTGGTTGCTCCGTGCATCCCTTACCCTGGCTATGATGCGGCAGAGGTGAGCGCCTTCCTGGGCAAGGCTGAACAAACTGCTGATGGCTGACTCCGTGACATACAGGCTGCCCGAGAGCTCTATCTGCCTCAGCAGGTTCTGGGGGATACAGGACAAAAAAGTGGGGAGTCAGACTGACAGCACACATTTATCATTGCATTTGAGTAGATGGAACCAAGGACAGAGATATTCACAAATAAATATTAACAGAGCAAGACAATGGGTAAGTGTGTAAGAACAAGTGCTGTGGAATGCTCCAGCTATTTAGTACATATTAATAATATTTAGTTATTGTGTTTGGTTCTGGGATTGAACCAGAATTTTCAGAAGGCAACCAATTTAGTTGGTGTAGAAGCTGAATCACAGGGTGATACAAGATTTCCACCTTATTTATAAGCAATATTGCTACACCCTGTCTTACATTACCTTCTAAGGGTCAACTATCATCACTACTCGCAGTCAAAATGTCACTGACAAAGAGACATTCTTATAAAGAAATATAGTTTATTTCTCCAATGTAGGAAATAGATTAAATATTTTTAATCATTGTAAAAAATTGTCTTGCTTCTGCATTTGTGTCAATGCAGCTTTAGAGAAGCACAGCTGTGAAAAGAACATGAAGTCGATTTCATTTTATGTTTCTGAAAAAAGACATAGAATCACTAGAGTAATTAATTCTATTTTCTAGGAGGAGGAAGGAAAGCATTTTTGTATTTAATCCAACTTTGAAAGAAATGCAAGGAAGTATCCCATGTTTTATAGTGTTATTTATACAAAATTCAATTACCTTGCCTTTAAGAGGCTCTGTTCTTCCACCTTTAGCATTAGAAAAATGTTCCATAATAATGCAATAGAAAAATGCTCCATAAAAACTGAATAGCTTAAGAGTTCACAATTTGATATGAACCTATCCTGAATTAAATCCTGATATACTGATTAGAAAAAAGGCTCTTTACACAATGTAAGCTGAAATCCCTCATACAGACACTCAGTCTGCTTCAGAGCAGCAAACTCTCCCCAGACATTGTGCTTTTAAAGCAGAAGTGGGCACACAGCCTGACTGAATGGCTCAGAAAACTGTTCATAAAATAATTTTTCTTAGTGAATTCTACATCCTTCAGTCACACAAATACACACAAGAAAATGTGGCATCAGTTATTCCACTCCCTTAAAAGAAGAAAGGAGTAGGATTTCAGGTGTGTCAGTAGGTGCCAAAGATGCCCAAAGGCAGAAATATCAGCAGTGAAGAACTGCTCTTCAGACTGAAAAGAATAAACATCTTAACAATGGTAGCCTACTCACTGAATTTGAAGTATGCAAAGTTATTTACACACTTCAACTCATACATTCCATGGAGTTCTCATAAATCCCAACCAAAGAGCATTAGGAGGTAGATGGTTAGTTTGACTGTAATTCTGCAAATATATTTGGGATATTCTCACCTCCTAGTAATAACCCTTTAAAACTAGAAGGGATTTTTCTGAAACCTACACAACTTTTTTTTGCCATCTTAACACATCAGGGTATTCTAGAGTTTAACCAATAGCATTCATTAATTTTGTTTTGTCACTGTAATAAATACTTTTTAACTATTTGTGTTCACTAAGCTTCTCCTTTCCTCTTTTTCTGCTGCAACAACACAAAATTTCAGCACAAAATCACCTCTAAGACATGGACAAGTTATTTGAGTAGAATTACATTTGAGGTTTTTATATCTGAGAAGAACTGGTGGGGAGAGAAGGGGAAGGGTCAAGATAGGTTGGCTAGACTTGCAAATTGCAATTATTTCAATAATGATCTAATGGAAAAAAATTAATGCATTTGCATTAATTTGCAGCCTCAGAGAAATTACTCAGTGTATTTCACAGATTCAGAATCACAGAATGAGTAAGGCTGGAAGGGACAGTCAGAAGTCATCATTTAGATGCCTTGCAAGAAAGAGACATCAGGACAAATAAGCAACAGGTTGAGCCAAAAGATCATTTTGTTTGGGATTAGAGGTTAGTGGAGAATTTGAGAATACAAACACCTAAATCTCACTGTAACATATTTGAGTTCTTGATCATAATTCTGTTGAAAATTGAGATTTGTAATTCTAATCCTCCTCTTAAACACAGAATTATAGAATGGCTTGGGTTGGAAGGGGCTCCTAAAATAACTTAGTTGCTGTCTCCCTGCTATAAGCAGGGACACCTTCCACCAGATCATGTTTTCTCAGAAGCCCCATCCAACCCGGCCTTGCATCCTTAATGGATTGTTGCCCTCAAGATCCAACTATTTTGGAAGAGCTTTTTGGTTTGGAGCTTTTTTAATATAAACTAACCTGTGCCTCTTGTGTTAAAACCAGCTCTATCAACTGGCCAAAATATTGGGCCACGGTCGTGAGAGTTTCATTAACACAAGATTTCATGGACTTCAGGATGTCTTCATCTTCAGTCTGTAAGCACCTGAAAAGAAGGAGATGGGAAAGGGATGAAGGAAAAAAAGATGCAAAAGACCTGATTGTCAGAAGTGAGCCCTGTGTTAATCACGGGATATAACTGCAATTCAGCTGTTCACAAGGACTTTGTGCCATTAGCATCATTCCAGACTTGAATCAAAGCTTTGTCTACACAGAGTAGATACACCATGAAAGGATGGACACTACTGAATAATTTTGAGATCCCAATTTACCTCAGAACTGCAGGCCAAATTTTGCTGCAGATGCTGTGTGTTTATACAGTGCAGTACTGCTCCTTTGCTGATAGATAGCTTCACTCTTGGATGCCTGCATTTCAACTGCAGCTGTGCGTATCCACCCATCTTTCAAAATCAATATTTCAGTAATTTTCATTTCTTTACTTTCTTTGTCATAGTTTAACAATAGCAGGATAAGGATGAAGCAAGAAATGTGTGCCCAGATGAGTTAAACAGCATAATCAAAAATTGCATTTGGCCCTCTCTACGGAAAGATACATAAAGCACCTTTACAGAGTTAGTACAGTTACCCTGTAACCAGTGATGTTTGGCTGTAGAGAACTGAAGAAGTGAGATAAAGATGGAAAACTTTGTACAATTCAAATTAAATAACAAATATTTCCTCACAGAAGCACATTCATTTGCATTGTCAAAACATCTTCCACTCACACAGACCACTGTAATGGAAGATATAGTGTGGGTGATCAGTCTCTACCTCACACAGGTTACCTTTGCAGCTTTACCTGTCTGTCAGACACCTATATCAATTTTTTATCAAAAAAAGACAAGAAGGGAGAGGGCTGATTTAGGGCAGACACTTTGAGATTGGAACTCATTATTAAATCCTCGTGTCTTATAGTAAAATATAAAACACAAATGTGAGCTCTGTGGGTTTGGCACAAGGCAATAGTGCTCCAAAAAATGTTATTTCCTGATAATTAGATGGTGCTTTTTCCCTGATGACATCCCCCAAACAGAATGACTTGCACAATGTTTAAAGTAAACCAAAAAAGAGTGATTGAACTGTGCTGGAGGAAATGGGTAATTTATGTTAGAAAGCAGAAATAGTGTGAGAAGAATTACAGAGATTTTTATCTTCCAGTCTCACCATTCCAGAGTGGAGGGAGATGAGTAAACCTACAATTACAATTTAAAGGAATGTGTATTTACTTTGGTTTGATTTACAATGCATGGATATGTTCATACAGGAACACGTAGTATGAGTCTCAAAATCCAAGTTTTCACACCAGCTGAAATCCTGACTCCACAGAACTAGGAGGGAACTTTGTCACCAACATCTGTCACAGCCAGACTTTCTCCCATGATGTCTCAAAGTCCTGAAAAATCCACTTGTGTGTAACTTTGTGTCTATATCAGACTCTTTGTGCAACAGCAGATCCCATCTTTCATTAGGATGCACTTTGGGTAAGAGCAGCTCCCCTCATCCACCAGAGATTAACACTTGGAAAGCCTTGCAGAGTTACAGCAGCCTAGTTCAAACAATTGCGGGGGTGCCTATGGATTTGTGCTTCTCATTAGAAGTTTTACAACACAATAAAACAGCAAAGTTAATATTTCAACAGCAAAATTTAAGTTACCTTTCTGTGAATGCTGTAAATTCTGAACACTTGTCTATTAAGAGTTTTTCAAGCTGCAGAGAGAGCAAGAGAAAGTGGTTTTAAAGTTAAACCCATGCACACAATTGCTTTACAAAAATAAATGATCCTTGTTTGCTAATCGAAAACCCTCTCAAAACATTTCATATGAACACCCTTCATCTACTTTTCTGAATAAAACTGGTAGAGATAAAACGTAGGTTTACAAAAAAAAGTAGCACTTTCTACATTTTAAATGCAAAGGAACTCACAGATGGAGTATCAAAATACTTTAGTTCTGTAGCCCTCAAAAGCAAAACATTTTTTCCATGCAATTTGTCAACATTATTCAGAATAGCCTCTTATAAATTAGATCCAAAGTAAGTCAAGATTTCCATTGCTGAAAAGGGATTAGAAAGTCTTAAACAAGGGACCAGTATCAGTATGTAAGAACTTCTTACAGCTTATTTAAAGCAAGTTTTAATCATTACAATAGAATAAAAAATTCCAAAAAAGCGAGAGAAACACGGGAGGTAAGGCATCCTCTCACCTGGTGCATTTCTCCTGAAGAGCTCCTGGTGAAGGCGTTGTACTCGTTTATCATGGAGTGCACATGGCAGTTGACTCTCACTGTCATGCTGTGGACCCTCTGCCACCTGCTCTTCTCCAGCTTCTGAGCAATCCTGGTCAGCTCGGTGCTGATGATCCAAGCTCTCTTCAGCAGGAGCTGCAAGTTATCACAAGTGCTGTGCTGTGAGGAGAGGATGAGTTCATTTTGTTCATCCTTCTCAATGCTGATGGGCTTGGACTGGAGAATGCACATGCATTCGCAGTCTGTCATCAGCTTCAGGTCTTCCATCCATCGCTGAACAGAGTCCACCTGGATTAGGTGCATGCTGGAAGGCAGAGAAAGAGAGGGAAGAATGAGGTAAAGCAAAACAACCTTAGAATAACCACCGGCTGCACCAGCTCCTAGGTTGCAATTGATTGACCAAAGGCAAATAATTGAACAAACAATTTGCTTGCGGTGAGTAACACAGTGACACATTTAGCTCTTCATTCCAAAAGCAAGTTCTGGATTTCTAATCACTTTTTTGCCACACACCCCACTATAAAATTAGGTCTGAAAAATCAGTGGATATCAGAGATAAGTAAAAAGAGGAGTTTATTATGTTTTTTGTGGAAAATGTTTCTTGTAAGTTCAGAATTTTGTATGGGAGAAGGAGCAAAATTCTGGGTGTGTTTGCTTGTTGTTTATGGGCCTGTCAGGTTTTCCTCGACACTTGGCCTATCAAGTGCTTGAAATAAAATTTTACCTTGCAGCATCTCTCCAAAGCCCTTCCAAACTTATGCAGTCAAACCAAGACAGTGAACAATACTGCAATATCTGTTCCAGGTAACAATCCCTGAAACTAGAACTGGATTCTACTGCCTGACCAGACCTTTACCCTCCCCCTTATTTCTCACTGTTCTCTGTACATTTTGCACACTGACTTCCAAAGCGTATTTTTTACATGACAACAAATACGATGTGAACCAGCAGGGCTGAAAAGCTCCTTGACAAGTGTACCCTGACACAAGGGCAGTGAGCCTGCATTTTGTGCCCTTGCACCCTCCAGCCAGTAAAATGTGGTACCTCAGGCAGAAGTTGCACTGATTTTGAGGGATCACAAATTTCATAGAGTCTCAAGATGAAGATGCCTAATCTTTTTACATATATGGCACCCAGATCCTAATAAAAATATCTTAATCCTCATCCCAACCATACTAAAAATTTCCAAAGAATTGAAAATAAAAGGTAAAGAAGATATTAGATTAAGTGAAAGCAAGAGAAAATGGATTTAACTATTTTTTTCAAACTTCTATTGGCATCCTACAGTTAATGTGACAGATTAGTCATAGTAGATTGTTGTCTACCTTCTGAATACATGTGCAGATTTTATGATACTATACCAGAAAGGACAAAAAGAAAGTCCCTATTATTTTAATTCAGGTACTGATTTATTGCAACTCAGCAGTAACATTCTGTGCTGTTATATAAGGCCTTACTGCTAGAATAAAAGCTGCAATCACATTAGCTAAGCTAAGGAGGACCAGGTGGAAGCCTTTTTCAATCTTGGGCTTCCATTTATACCATGAGCACCAGCTGAACTCCAGAAATCTTCTCCCAGACTACTCCAGTAATATTCCCTAAATAAACAAAATGTATTTACATATACAGGAAAAGGAAGCTCACCTCAAGTATTATTTCATGTAAATTGACAGCAAACAAGGTACAGGAGATCAGTTTCATTGATTCAATCTACCTTTTCACAATATATGATGAAGCTACTTTTAATTTTGAACTTTACAGGTTACTGCTATTTAAGGTCTTTATTTCACTCAGCTCTGAATATTGTGTAATTGCATTCCATGATCGATTGAGGCCCACTTTCTCTTTGCTATGTGTAGTCTCCTTATTGCCTTTTTGGATCTGAAGCAAGGTTTCCTAATAAACAAAAACAACAACTTTAGAAGTTTGAGACCATGATTTATAACAATGTGCATAGTTTGCATGCAGAACAGGATAAACTCATTTGACACAGAGTAATGTATCTTTCATTTCCAAAGTGCACTGTGATGATTAATTAAATTTCTGTTTAGTAAATAGAAATAAACTTGTACATGAGACATTCACACGGACAAAAATCTAGAATAGAAAGTTAGTGAAGAAAAAAAAAACCAACAAGAAAAAAAGTAATTCATAATTCCTTTAGTCCCAAAAAGCCATTCTTCATTTTAAGGAAGAAAAAAAAGAGGTAATAAGAATTGCACAAGGAGAAGAAAAAAAAAAATGTTAAAGAAACTCTCCTTGTTTTCTTCTGTTCCTACTCATTGCCAGAAGTACAACTGTTGAATGTAGGATATTTTTTCACTGAAACTTAATATTCCTTAACCGACAAGAGAAAAAAAATATATCCTTCATCTCCTTCTAGAGGACCACAGAAAATTCCCCCCACTTACTCTGTTAGCTTTTCTGACACATTGTCCTTCAAATTCAACACACATCATTACCACTCAAATGAAATACATAAATTATTCACCTTCATCCAAATCTCACTGTATGTAGAGAAAATCATCTTAAGCACTCTACAGATGAATTTGTAGACTCATTTTTAACATATTAAAATGAGGAGAGCAAAAAAGTGTGATCATCCCTAATTAGCTATTAAGAATCATATTCCAGATGGCATTTTCAGAGCTCAAAAAACAAGTTGGAAATTTCCATTTTGTCTCCCCATTACTGAAAAAAAAAAAAAAAAACACCCTACGCCTACAAAATAAAAACAACCATAATGGTTCAGAAAAAAAAAAACAAACAAACAAACTCTGTTTAGCCCATTATCCTGGTCCCAACATGCCCATTAGGAGATGCATAAGGAAAGATTATAAGAAGTGTGGCAAGAGCTGAGCAATCCCTCCTACCCATCTTCTGGCAATTAGTGGTTTAGGAACTTCCTCAGCCAGAAATTGTGTCTGAGTAGGATGTTTTTACAATTCATGAAAAAAAAGTAGCCATTAATCCCTTTTTGAACTCAGTTAAACTTTTGGCCTTTGCAACACCTAGTGGCAGTGTCTCACATTGTTTATTTTTTTGTATGAAAAAGGGTTTCATATTGTTTATTTTAAACTTGCTGCCAGGAGATATGAACACCATCACTTCAGTTGCTATATTCTAAGAGATAGTATAAATTAAATGATGGCTCTGTATTTGCTCTCTTCATGCAATTCATTATCTTGTTTGGTCTACTCCATCTTCCCTAGGTTATTTTTTTTCCATGGTATAGAAACTCAGTCTATCTAGTCTGTCCCCCTATAGACAGTATTCCAACCCTCTGATCATTCCTTACTCTTCCCACCTTTTCCCAGTTTCCCTACGTCCCAAGATGTAATGGGGAAAACAGGACACGATATACAAGATTCACGTAAATTTATGCATTTGAAACACATTTTCTTTACAGTCCCTATTTTCCAACAATTCTTAAATTTTTTTTTCTACTAAAATGTTTTCCAGAGAGCTGTTTCATCTTTACCTTTCTGAAAATACACTTATTTTGATTTCCCAATAATTTCCATGAGTGATAATAAATAATGTATTCACTATACATGTGTAGAAAGAAATTGTGATTTAGTTCCCTTTACCTCCTCACATGTACTACTTTATGTTCATTAATAGATTTCTTCTAGTATTTTACAAATTCATATTGTCCTGCTTTTATAACTAATTTTTCAGGTATTAAATACATTAAACAAGATTTGCTCAACCATAAGAGATCTTACTTGTGTTATTTCCCACAGTTCTCTCTAATTTAGCTAAAGTATCTGCTTAACTGGCTAAGACCCTGATATTTATAGAATCATTTAGGTTGGAAAAAGACTTCTAACACCATCAGGCCCAACCATTAACCCAGCACTTCCAGGTCCATCACTTAATCCTATCTTTAAGTACCTCTTCTACACAGCTTTAAATACCTCCAGGGATGGTGGCTCAAGCACTTCCATGGGGAGTCCATTCCAGTGCTTGACAACATTTTCAGTGAAGAAATTTTCCCTGATTTTCAATCTAAACCTCCCCGGGTTACTTTGGGGGCATTTCTTCCTGTCCTATCACTGGTTATTTGGGAGAAGAGATCAGCCCCCACCTTGCTCCATCCTTCTTTGATGCAATAATAAAAAGAGATCTGTTCCTCCTCAGCCTCCTTCTCTCCAGGCTGAACACCCCCAGCTCCCTCAGCTGCTCCTCACAGGACTTGTGCTCCAGACCCCTCCCCAGCTCTGTTGCCCTTCTCTGGACTCTCTCCAGCCCCTCAAAGTCTTCCTTGCAGTGAGGGGCCCAGAACTGGACACAGCACTTCAGATGTGGCCTCACCAGTGCCCAGCACAGGGGACAATCCCTGCCCTGGTCTGCCACACACAATATTCATCCAAGCCATGAATGGCCAGTTTCTCCAGCAGGATGCTGTGGGAAAGTCTCAAGGTCTTTCCTGCAGCCCAGGCAGACAGACAACAGCTACAGCCTTTCCCTCATGCACTAAGTGGGTCACCTTGTCAGAGGAGGTCAGGTGGTCAAGCAGGACTTGCTTTGCTGAAGCCTTGTCTGATCCCTTGGCTTTCCAGATGTGCTGCATGATGGCACCCAGGATGACCTGCTCTGTGACCTTCCCTGGCTCTGACGTGAGGCTGACAGGCCTGTAGCTCCCTGGATGCACCTTGTGGCTCTTCTGGAACACAGGTGTTACATTAGCTAAAAGGTAGCTGCCTGGGACCTCTCTATACAGAGAGGTGTGCAGGTAAATGACAGAAAGTGGCCCAGTGAGCACTTCTACCAGGACCCTCAGTATCCTTTGGTAGATCCCATCCGTGCTGTCGACTTTTGTCCTTGTTTCCCCTTGCAATATGGGGGCTTCATTCTGTTCCCTGCCCATTTTCCATCTCAGGGGGCTGAGAAGCTGCAGAACAGCCGGTCTTACTATGAAAGACTGAAGCAAGAAGGGACTGGATGCCCCTGAGCCTTTTCTCATCCTCTGTCACCATGTTTTCCCCCCACATCCGATAAAGGAGGAGGTCCCCCTTAGCCTCCCTTTAGTTGCCAATGTATTTATAGAACCATCTTTTACTGTTTCTTATAGCAGTAGCTAGATTAATTCTGGCTGGGCTTTAGCCCTTCTAATTTTCTTCCTGCATAACCCCATGGAATCCTTGTAGCTCACACAAGTGGCCCTCCCTTTCTTCCAAAGGTGATAAACTTGCCTTTGTTTTTTTCCTGAATTCCAGCCAAGGCTCTCTGCTCGGCCAGGCCAGACTTCTTCTCCGCCGGCTCATCTTTTGGCAGAACATGGGCTGCTCCTGTGCCTTTAGGATTTCCTTCTTGAAAGGGAGATGTATAGATAGATAGATGGATAGTAGTTACCCACTAGTTAAAATTACTGAATTTAGTATGCTGTGGCATATGGACAAAAAAGCAATTTATCTAGACTCTACATTATAAAGGCAGCATTTAATGTAAAAACAGTTGTAAAAATAATTCAGTGCAAAAAGAAAATTCAAGAGAAAGTTTCCAACATTCCTTAAAAGTCATTCTGTTTTAATTGAGGTTGTAAAGTATTTGACACAGTTTTCAAGAGCACTCAACTGAACTCGACTAAGAAGCAATTTGAATACTCTGAATTCTAGTGTGCTTTCCAAAAAACATAGTCTTTAAAAAATTGTGTCATTTGGAAAAAATCCTCTGGTGTCTCTGGCTGAGGCCAGCTTAGAGAAACAGCCCATTAGAAGTGTGTTACTTCAAAAGATGTTTGGACCTTGTTTAAAATACACATTTCTGCACAGCATAACACATTGCAGGTAAATTTCTTCCTGGGTAAAGACATTAAAAAAATACTCCTATTTTAAATATCTAAGAAGAGACCTATGATATTCAAAGTTCTCTTACCAGCATTTCTCTTCCCCCCATCCTTTTTTTTTTTTTTTTTTTGCTATTTTCTAGCATCTCAAGTAGTTTGTTTACTAACAAATCAAGATTTTCAGGATAGACAAGGTGGATTGATATCAAAATGATTGATCTCTCTCATGTTGGTGTTACATGAACACAAAGGTCAAGAGTTAATGACTAGTACATTTGTTTAAAATTTC
Organism: Euphonia xanthogaster; assembly: GCA_034509185.1. Taxonomy (NCBI): domain Eukaryota; kingdom Metazoa; phylum Chordata; class Aves; order Passeriformes; family Fringillidae; genus Euphonia; species Euphonia xanthogaster. The sequence continues at coordinate 11,823,531 of JAYDZK010000268.1, read as the reverse complement.
CATCTTGAAGCTCTTTACCACCATTTTACTGACAGCACACACACTTCTGTTTTAAATTGCAAATGTATAACTCATGAAAAAGAGTTATACCTCCAATTTAGCACTGAGTTTCACTAAGTGCAAAAGTTTCATGTTTTATAACATTGTGTCGAAGTCGGAGCTGATCAATTCATGTGAATAATTCCAGTGGTCATATTTATAAAGTGTAAAGACTTCTGCTCAGTCAAATTATGTTTCCAAGGCTTCTTAGCCTTTTTGTCCATTTTCACCTAATATGACAGATTTATTACCAGTCCTAATGATAGCATTTAGTACTGCTTCCACATAAGCCTATGGTGAAAGTCAATGCCAAATCTTAAAACTATGTGCAAATTTATTATTCTAATTAGTGGTAGGTAACTAATTGGTAACAAACAACTTATTGAATTAATTTCACCCCCTCTTTGAACATAAATAATCTCTAATTTTTTCCTAATTCATCTTTTCAGAATTATTCATGGGTATGCAATGTAGCCAGCGCCAATTTCCACATCAATACAATGGCCAGCAGAACTCAACTCTCAGTGGAAGGAGTGAAGAGCCATAGAGACAGTGCTCATTTTTCTTCAATTGCTTTACATGATATTAATCACATAAAAGAGCCCTGTAGATGCACAATATTGTATTTGCACTGATTTGGGCAAAATTTGGGAGAGCTAGCTGGAGAGATAGCTTAAAACACACAGAGTAGCTTTAAGTTGATAAGAATCAAATTCCTGGTTTTTAAGTGAGTGCACTTACTGTGTAGATCATTCCTAAGGTAATAGAATCCTACAAATATTTAGGTTTTGTACTCAATGCAGCAAGATAAAAGTAGAGCCAGATGGTTGGCAGGATACTCTTTTTCCCCCTTAATTTTACCTGCTTCTTTTCCAATGGAACATTAGCAATCCAACTTCACTGTGACAAAAAGTGACTCTAGTATGAATTATTTAAACATTTAGAACACATGGGTAAAAGCTAGTTTCTAGGTTTTAAAAAAGTTAACAGGCTATATTGAAAGGGTTCTTTTAATTAGCCCCAACGATTACTCAAAATTGTTACAGTTACCAAAATCTGACAACTCCTCCAAATTAAGCCAGTAATGAATAATGCAAAATTACTCAAAGATCATCATTGTAGAAAAGTCTATAAAGAAAGTAAAAACACAGTAATCACTTGTAATATATAAGGTATGATGTGTGAACTTACAGTTGTTCCATCAGGCCTCTTTAAAAGGCCATATAAATAATTTAGTGTTAAATGCTGCACCAGTGTTCTCCTCAGATCTTTACATTTTTCTGAGAAATCCTTACTGTAAGTTGTCCCTCTAAAGATGTCTGGAAATATTATACCAGTCCAGAATTGCTGGCACACTGCAGAACTTAAGGAAGTCACTCTGTAAAATCACAGACTAACTAAGCTTGCTGATTAGCTTATGGAAAGTCTAGAACAAGCTAATCATACGCTAATTTTCTGTACTTGGGAATAGTTTAAGTAGGTCCAGTCCTATCAAACCTCCATCAGCTGAAGGGATACTAAGGCAATGTTCAAACTGCTTTTGAGGAGTTTGACTTTCTGCCTGGCACATTAAATAGCTAAAACAGTAGTTATTTTGACAAACACACAAGCCACTGAGCTCACAGAATTTAAAGACTATGGTAAAATAATATAATTTCCTGAGAGAAAGGAGTAAAATGCAAAAAAAGCCCCACTATCAGCAAGTTAATGACATTATAAGGCTATTAACTGGCCTCTTTTCAGGCAAAGCTGAACAAAGAACATGCTAGTATTGACACAATGTTTACCAACCCAAATATGTCTGTTGAATTTTTTTTTGTATAGTATAATAAATTCATACAAACACTGAATATTATTGCATTTGCAGTGTTGTTTTAAGATAGCAAACCAAGGAAAGTTTTCAAAACCACTAAATTTGTTGGACCCTCTGATATTGGCATATTCAGATTTAACAAACTGTTATGGACTCAAATCAGACTTAATGAGCTTTCATCCAACTTAAGGACTCCACCAGACTTAGAAACAGGCAATTTTAGCCAGTCTAAAATTTGGACATAAGGGATGAGTCAAAAAATAATCTGCTGATGATATTGGTTTGAAGGATTCTGGTTTGTGAAGAATATTCTTTCGTTCAGCATGTTACCTGATGATTTGTAACAAACTGCTCTCCAGTGCACAGACAAAAGTAGTGCTAAGATGAAGGATTCCATGACTCAATCTCTTTGCAAATGACAGGCTGGGTCTTGCAAAAAAAGTGTAACAATTACAGTTTTCCTGAGAGATGAGACAGCAGAGCTGAGTGAGATTAGCTTTGTACACAATGGCAGAATCCGTGACTTTTGACTTCATTTAGCCCAAGGTAAGAGGAATATGCCTCATGGAACATTGCATGACAAGTCCTCTCAGAACTTCCTTGCAGATTCATCCAGGAGTTTAAAATCTGACACAGTGACTGAAGCATGGTGATAATCTTGAAGGGATGTTGCCATCAGCACACGTTGAAATTGCAGATTCCTGAGCAGACACACAGTTCTCACTCCCATAATTATCAGGGCATGTTTCCTGTGTTCTGAAGGAGAAAATTGAACAAGGCCAGCAACAGGAGAGAAAGTGCTCAAGAGAGCTCACCCTGGCTCACTGCTTCCCAATGCCCAGGCTACACATGTAATTGAAGGGGACAATATTCCTCATGGCCTTATAAGAATATGCTGCAAGAGAGAGACACCTGGCAGGGAGGGAGAACTAGAAATGAAAGTGAAAAGGAGAAAAACAACACTGGACATAATTTGGGGCCACAGGCAGTGGAAGTGCTCAGACACAATCACAAGCAATGACTAATTTGGAGACTAACACGAGAGTCCATGAAAATAGCACTAGTGCCTCATTGAACATTGTTTTTTCCTTCCTCCAAATCTGCCTTAATTTCTAGTTTAATAACAAACACTACAGCTCTCTGTGCCTTATTCAAAGGAGTTATGACATGCATTATGAGCAGCAGCATTAGCCTTTCGCCTTCTACTATTTACTCATTTAAGGTCCTAACCCTTCTGATTAAGTATAGCCTGGATTACTTAATGAAGGGAGCAACAAGCATTTTACAGGGAGCTATGAGATCAGTATCACTCAGGAGACTAGAGAAATTTGGAGACCCTTGTTCACATCTATTACACAGCAGCTCCAGCTAAAACTGTCAAAAAAAAAAAAGGTGAGAAAAGGAGAGTCTGATGTTAGCTTTTCTAAGATTCCCATCAGAATATTAACCTTCAACAGACAAATTTAAAAGATTAAAAGTAGCAACACGGCGTCACAAATACTGGAATGAGAAGGCAAAAATACTTTAAGTGGTCTTATTCAAATAAGAAAGCAGTTTCCAATCAAACAAATTCAATATTTGTGCAGAGGTTTATATGTTTCTATAGAAGTCAGAAGATGGAAAATGAAATCTATGCCATCAAACCTACACATCTGATACTAGAAGCAACCAGATCAGATTACTTGTTCATAAATGGCTTAAAAATCACTCTAAAAATAATTTAGAGGGCTCAAATATGTCCTATTAAATGGCTATTCTAGAATCACAGTGGAAGTTTGGTTGGAAGTTTCCTATTTTTAATCTGAATTTCTTAAAAGCCAGTTCATTCCCATTTAGTTTCATCTTTTCTTTTAAACAAGATTTTATCTTTGAATGCATTTCTAGAAAGCCAACACGTTCCCAGCTTCTAATTTGTAAGACTTGACAAGCAAAATTCTTCAGATTCCTTTTATGAAACTATGTCCTTTCCAGACCCCTGCTTTGAATAGATTTGTATTCCTATTAAATTCTTTTTTTACTGAAAGACTTCATATCATGCTTGATAGAAAACAAAGTCTAACAGTAATTTTGAGTGTTATTAGTACAACCTTATCTCCACCAGAAATCTCACTTCACAGAGCCTAGAATTGAGCTTCCTGATTTCATCACATCTTACTGGCAAAGGCAGTCATAGTCATCTCAGTCAGCCAGCATACAGCTCCTCCAACTATTTATTTTCCCATATAACAAACTACAGGTTGTTGCAGACTTTCTTGTCCCCAGCCCCCAAATACATAACATCGATATTTCAGTTACTGCCCCTTTTTCTTCGATACTTCAAGTGCACTTCTAACTGTGTACTTTCAAAAGTACCCTTTGTCAGTACCCCTTTCTCTAATCACTAGTTTTATGTATTTAATGGTAAATACCATGTATAGAATCACTGAACTTCCTTTGTTCAGAGGGAAGGGGGTAAATTGATTTTGTTTGCCCTACAGAATGATCAATTATTCATTATTATGCATCTTTGGCAGGTTCATGTATTGGCATCTCATCTCCTGTTTTATTCCAAACCTTTAATTACTCTTTAGTAGAAGGTCTTCATTTTACTTTCCAATTAAATCTTATTTTACCCTCTCTCACTTCTTAGACACAAACATTTTGTTGCTATTTTACACTTAGAGTCACTACCAAATTTTTTTTAGTAAGTTCAGCAGCTTAAATAATTTTCCTGCCTCTTGTATATTGTGTTTTGCTTCTATCTCAGACGCATGCTCTTCTCTTTCCATTCAAATTGCAGAGTCAAAACTAGGTGGTTAGCATTCCTGGATGCTTTCATTTTCCTTTGTGCAGGTGTTGAAGCTAGGAAAGCCAGGCTAACTGAAGGTTTAAATGCAAACAAAGCAGGTTCAATAATTACAACCAACAGGAAAAGCCAAACTCACATCGTATCTCCATTTCAAGCCACCTCTTGAAGCAGCAAAGACTCAGGCTATACTATCACTTTTTCCATCATGCTTTGCCCGTGATGGCATTGCACTTTATCACAAAACATTTGAGGCAAAACGTTTTCACAATATAGTCCAGTATTTTTCAACTGAAAATAGGAATTCTGAGCCACCTTGCTATAAAGCATGTTTCTGTGGAACAGCTGAAAAGTAATAGGGCATTGGCTTCTGGGTGATAATCATGGATACCTGAGGATTGTAACATAAGCAGTAAATGTGAACCACCAACTTAAAATTGAGAAATGTAGTTCCAACACTCCTTAAAACTGAAATTCAATTCCTCCTCTGTCTTCGGTGGACTTTGGATGAGGCTTGGGTGTGTAGCACTCATGATTCTTTTGACAATGCTTATAGTAAATTCCCCAAGGGCAAAGAATTTTAAGAACATAATCCCATGTTGGAATTGACAAGAGACTAGCAACTGACTGAAAATGAAATTAATGGAGAATGCCCTCGGGAACTTGACAGCTTAGCATCATCTCAAAGGAGGTGGTAGAGTCACCATCCCTGGATGTGTTTAAAAAAAGACTGGATGTGGCACTTGGTGCCATGGTTTACTTAAGGTGTTAGGGCATGGGTTGGACTTGATGATCTTTAAGGTCTCCTCCAACCTAGTCATTCTGGGAATTCTGTGAAAGCAAAAAAAAAATCAACCCCAGAATCTGTGGTTCCCTAGGATTCCAGTATTGAGCAACTCTAGGATTCCATGACCCTGGAACCCAACGGCTCCAGGAGTGTCTCCAAGGCAACACGAGCAGGGTGGTGTCAGAGGGAGGTGCTGCCGCACAGCTGCAGCCGCTGTTCAGAGGCCCCGCTGGTGAGTGAGCTCCCACCAGCCCCTCAGCGTCAGGCAAGGCCGTGCCAACATCTCCAGGCCTTCAGTAACAGAGGGAGAGCCTCACAAACTCTCTCTTTTGAGATTTAAAACTCGTGAACGCGTGACAGTGTGTGAGCTCTGCAGCAGCAGCTCCTTCACCTTCATCGTTCCTTGCCTCCCAGCAGAGGGTCCTGCTGTATCCAGCCTGTCCTGAGCCCCCCGGCAGAGCAGCTGGGGAATGTCTCCCTCATCGGCCTGCACCAGCTTGTTAGGCCCCTCTTCTCCTCCTCCTGCTTGGCTGACTTAGTTTCCCCTTTCATTTCAAAATCCTGGACATTTCCCTCCCCAGACGTGGCCATTTCTGTTTTGCCTCCCTGTGTGCCACACCTTCCTCCTCATCTCGTGTGGATGGAGCCTCTTTGGGTAGCTGGCTTTGGAACTTGCAGCAACAGCCCCACACTGAGGAGCTCCTCTGGCCTGCAGCTTTTTCCAGGGCTAGAAAGGACGTGAAAGCTTTTATTCCAGTGTGAACCTTCTTTTTCTTCTTGAGAATCTGAATCTTGGCTTATTCTACCTTTCTTTCTCTTCCAAGGAAGGATCTGCCATGGCAATCTTCTGGGTAGTCCTTTTGCTGATGGCAGCTGTTGACATCAACCAGCTGCTCTTCTCCTCTGAAGGGAAGGGAACTGTTTGTGAGAAGGAAAGAAGGGAAGAAATCCTTCAGCAGTTGAAGGAGCAGGAGGAGAGCCTTCAGCTGCTGTACTCGCACTTGAAGAAGGAAATTGCAAACCTGGAAGGCGGGCAGAGGGCTGTGACAAAACCGGCACTGGCAGTGGAGACAAAGATGCAACAGTGCATCTGCAAAGTCCTTTTCTTGGCTGCCATGATGCTGTTCAAGCTCTGGGGATAGCATTTGCAGGAAGTCACTTGTTGGCGCAGTGGAGAAGGAGAGACTGACACGGTATTCCTGGGGAAAGCATGGAAAGGAGTGCCCTTCCCTGACAACACTCTTTGTGCTAACTAGGGGAATTCACATCCACGTGGACAGAACTAGCAAATCTTTGTTTAGTTACAAGGAGACCGGTTCCATTACCTTTGAAATTACTTCGGCCCACTAACAAAAACTTGGTACTTCAATGTATTAAAAATTTCCTCTTTTTTTAATCAATTGTTATAAATCCTAGGATTCCATTAATGAAATAAAACAGATTAAAGCAAAGGAATAAACTTATCAGAATTGCTTGCTTGCAACCAAACAACTTCATTTCATCTTTTGACTCTGGCATTTTCCTTGCATTGTGCATTGCTGTTACAGGCCAAACCAAACAGCGCAGAAATAGAGACCCCATTTGCAAAACAATACTATGGATGTGCAACACAACTTTACTATGCTAAGTGGATGGGAACTTAGAGGAAGATGGTTCAGAAAGAGGCTATAGATATTTTGACTGGAAAGGAGGAAAAAGTAGTTTGGCACTGTTTCCTCCAGCAGTAATGCAGACAGTTATTTGTTTAGAATGAAGTCTTCTACTGGCATCCAATACTGGTAAGAAAGATAAGAGTAAATAATAAAAAAGCTTACTTATGTTTAAAGCTGATGAATTAAACAATGATGACAAACCATTCCTAAACCAAACATTAAATTTCAAAACTATACAGTTTTAGGAAGGAATTGTAGGAAATACTTTCTTCACTGGTATCAATAGATTTTCCTACCCTTTGCAGTTAAGAAAGGATTTCAATCCTTGAATGCATTAATGGACATTTGAGTGCATAGTGAATTGCCTTGAACTTCCAGGGTTTGGAGGGTACACTGTGGGATGCAAGGAAACTGCCCAGGCATGGTGTAGATTGTACATCTGTTTAAACAAAAGATGTTTAAGAGGATTATTTCCAACTTTGAGTTTTTCCATTCCATAAGCAATGATCTTCACAGAATTCACTTTTCCAGAACAAATCCCATAATTTTACCAAGAGGGCCAGCATGATGCAAGAACCACCACCCAAGAGACAGAGGCACACAGGTAAATCCCTTGTTTCCATGGGTCTGGACTGACCACACGGGCTCAGTGGCATAATATGCCCTTCTCAACATTTTCTGAGTAACTCTTGCCTAAGGTTGTAAGCTTTGTGCTTAATTTCATATCAGAAAGGGAAATGCAATATTTTTCTCTTTTTGCCCTACTTATCTATACAGACTCCATGGAAGGCTGTACACAGCCAGACTTTTATTTGCTGAATTTCTTAAAACTTGTGTGGCTTTCCAGGCACAATAATGTTACTCAGAGCAAAAGACCAATCTAGTGGATACATTCAAGCAGAAATTTCAAAAGCTGAGCTCCACTCTTTGCTTTCCTGCTAATATTCTGAGAAGTTTTATTACCTCCTGCCATCCTTCTCTCCTGCTAAACTCTCTTCTCTGCTTAGCCTAAGTGACACTTCCTTGGTTTTGCACAAGAGCATTGCACACAGTGTTCTCATCTTGATTGGAATTTCCAGATGCTACTGTAACACAATAGTGGAGAAAGGCAAAAAACTAAAATTTTTCCAAGCAATCCTGAGAAGAGTTCTGAGGGCCAAAAAGGTAAAGCAAAAAAGGAAATGAATGGTTATTTTTACTGTTGTAGAGTTGCTTTTGAATGACGGACAACAGCTGAAGTGTGAAGAGCGCCTGAACTAGAACACTCTCATTAAAATATAAAATCCAAAGCAACTGGATTCTAAGACCTGAGAATAGACAAGAGTTCAGGAGGGTCCTTCACAAGACTGAATGAGGTGAAGAAACAAACACAGCCTGGTTTCCTGGCAAAAGTAAATATGAGTGGGCTAGGAATCCCATGGACTGCTCCTTCCTGGGAAGTAATTCATTAGTGAGGACTCTTCACCTCACTGCTCTTCACAGCAACTCAGACTATCAGGTGTGAAAGAGGAGCAAAGGAGGAAGCAAATCTGGCTGACATTGCCCAGGTGTCAATCTCCACCTCCACAAGGGAGCAAGTGAAAAGAATTACAAACCCCTGAGGATAGAACTGAGTGACTTTTACGTGGACCCAGAGAAGATTACAAATGATGACAAAGGAAAAGATAGAATAAGGATTCCTTCTTTCCCCCCTTCTAAATGAGTAGAATGAAACAGAATATCTATTTATTCCTCTTCATTTAGCAAGAGCAGGGTTTGGATCGCTGTCAGTGAATTTCTGGCACAAATGAGCTAACTAACCATGATTCATAAGGGCATGCAGGCTCCACATTCTGCAGTGCATTAAAAACAGAACAATGATGTTTTCCAAAAAAAAAAAAAAAAAAAAAACACCTTTTCTGGTCTCATTCCACAAAAATAAGCCAATTATCCCGCCTTAATAGATCGGAAG
>JAYDZK010000268.1:11748677-11814404 GCA_034509185.1 Euphonia xanthogaster | reverse complement strand
GTGCATGAAAAACAGAAAAATGATTTTTTCCAAAAAAAAAAAAAAAAAAAAAACACATTTTCTGGTATCATTCCACAAAAATAAGCCAATTATCCCGCCTTAATTATTTATTTAGCAATAATGAATGCTTAGTGGCCATCAAAGAACCTGGAAGACAGCTAACAGAGCAGAGAAGTGTAGTGAACACCATTGTTTTGCAATAATACATCCCAGATTCAATGAATTGGCCTCTGGCACCAAATATTAGTACATGGATGTTTTATGGGAGTACAGTGTTTTGCATTAAAAAAATAATTAAAGGATGAGTGGAACTAGATTTTGTCCTCTTATAGTCCCTTATGGCACCTCACAGCACATCAAGCAAATTAGATTTGAAAATATATCAGAAATGGAAGGAAGGAAATATTGCATCATATTAAGTCTGTTATTGTCATCAGCTTTAGCTAAAGGAATTTATTTCATACAAATTACTGCGAGATAACAGAATTTCCTCACAAATGCAAAATACATGTGTGAAACACAAAGTTATTCACTGAATATTCTGTTTCCCTTTTGCAGCCTGTATTACGAGAGGAAGGTCTTCATGGGAAAGAAAAAGTTCTGTGTTTGTCTGATTAAAAATCCTCTTCTGCTGCCATCATGTAAACAGAAAATAAGACAACAGATTTCACTGTATAGGAAAGCAAATAAAGTAGGTCCAGTTTTCTGTGATTTCTATGTTCTACTGTTATCCAGAGTACAAGGATAAATCAATTTAGCTTTATTAAAGGCTTTTCATCACTTCATAAAATTTTCAAAGCACCTGCTCAACAGCTTTCCAAGCCTCAATTCTCAAGCAAGATGTACGTTCCTGTAGCTGCCATTAATACAAAAAATTCAGGCAGCAATTTCAGTGCTAACTTGGCACACTGTTTGCAAGCAAAAAGATGTGTAATTTAGATTCCACTATTCACCTGACACCTGTTCCTGGAAGGACTCAAACAATGCTCTGAAAGCCAAATACTAAATTTAAAACATCTTACAGGCTTAACACTGTGTATTTTGGGCCATCTTTAACTCGGAGGAAAATGTAGTTTCCCTCTCTAGCGTTGTAGTTTCCCTCTCCCCCAAAATTTTTATTTCACTAAATTCATTCTTAGACTGAACATTACCCAACTAAAAAAGCAGCTGAACCTTCCTTCTGAATTCAGAAGACAAGATCCAATCGTGCAATTCCTACCTGGGGAAACATTCATCATTCCTCCTCAATATACTGCAGAAATTAATAATTTGAATAGACACACTCTGCAAAAGGCACTGATAGGTACCTCTGTTCCTCAAACCAAACAAGATAATGTCTCTGATTTCCTGCCTCTCACTACTGCTGTGTACTGAAGGCAAAGACCACCCATTTCCAGTGGAGAGCAGAAAAGAAATACCAATGGACTTAATTTAAGGCTGATCAAAAAACATGCATTGAAAGATATAAAGAAAGCATGAGCAAAACAAGAGCAGTTCAGCACAATTTCACACTTTAAAGTTACATTGACTTCTCTATGCAGGACGCAGGGCTGGAGGGGAATCAATGCTACATGCTGCAAACTTACTTCCACTGGATCAGTAAAAACATCATTAAATAACTTCTGCCTGTGTTTTGTCAGATGTGTACTGACAACCAAAGTTGTGTGCTTATGTTTTTTCCCTTCCCACCTTTTTTCACACCACTGCAACCCCACAGACATCTGACCTGAACTTGGAAGTTTTGAGGGCTTGAGATATTCCAGACTGCACCACTCAGGTCAAAGTCTCATAGTGAGGTTTTGAAGAGCAATACTGATAAAATCTCATTGGTTCCATGAGACTGGAGAGGGATGAGACCATCCTCTTTCTCTACTCATGAAATATTATCTTGGTATTGCAGCACCCTTGATCTATTAAATATATGGTTGGATTTTGCACCAAGCATAACCTTATTGAAACTAGATTTTCCTGCACTTCACAGCTGCCTGGAATGATAGGTGGTGATAGCAGGAGTGAAACCATGACAGGGCACATGCAAATGAAGCCATTATGTTAATTGTGTCCTTATATACATAGTTGAAATCAAATGTCATGATACTTCACAGAAAAAAGTAACTACCAGATGCATGAGACTACAAATCACATAGCAAAATGCTTTTTAATACATCAGATCCATAAGTGGCTAGCCGTTTTCTGAGCAATTTTAGTCCTTCACTCTTTCCCTATCCCATTCTCCCCGTTTGGTTTTTTTTTTAAATCAGATCAGTTTTTATTTATCAGACTTAATTTGCAATTAAGGGAGCAGATATATATGCATACATGTATACCTATGGGTTAATACCTGTCCATACATCTCCTCACTCAGATCATTAAGTTGTGTTTTTGACATATTTTAACTTCATATTGCATTTGCTAGATATTTGCTGTTCCAACATTTGTCTCATGCAATTCAGCTGGAACAATTTGCCTATCAATACACATATGCATATTTATCCAGGAAAATATCAGGGCATTTATAATGAGCTTGTACTCAACTTTGAGGGATATTCTTACAGATAGCAGCTCTCAGCAGATCTTCCTCTGCTGGTTTCAAATTATTAAGTGGAACAAGTAAGAAACATCTTTATGCAGATTTACGTACACAGAAATACGTTTACAATCACAACTACTCGAACAGAAGAACAAGTTCTCAGTCAGCTGTATTCAGAACTCCATTTAATTAGTTCTGCAGCTTCAGCTTTGGGAAAAACCATGCAATACCTTGATAACCAATCCCAGAAACCTTATTTCCCTTTTACTTAATTTGCAGACCTAAGCTGTTGAGAAAATCTCCTTGCACAGGCATACAAAATTAATTCAACTTTCCAACTTTGTATTTCCTGAAAACTAAAGAAGAGTTTCCTAAAGGAAAGCTCTAGGTCATGCTGAATAATCTCTGTGTCACTCTACCATTGGTCAGGATATCCTTTCATCATTTTTTGCACGTGGGTCAGTGAACCCCTTGGTCACCCCTTGCACAGGTGTCTAACAGTTGCAGCATTTTGAACTTTCAGCTTCCAAAAAACCAGAGAGAAAAGCTTGGAGAATAGTGTTAAGGCAAATATCAGCAGCATTTTGCTGCCTATTAACAAAAAGTTATACTATTTCTGACATAAAAGAATGCCTGAAGTCCTAACATCCTCTCTTATACAACTGTAGTAAATAAGCTCATCTGTACCACATTTATCTGATTGGAGTAGAAAACTCTGTCCTAACGAGCTGCAGGGATGTACACAGAGCTGTTAATGGGCTGTTTTCACCACCGATGCTCTTTGACATATAGAACTAAACTCACTTCTAGCTATAGATTACTTAAGGACCTAAATTGAGAAGTAGCACTGTTGTACTCTGGGGGCAAGAGTGATTGGAGGCTCTTTATGGGTTCAAATAAAACAAAGGTTAATATACCTGCAGGAAGCAGGTACAGTTCCTGTATCACATTTGTGAAATATTATGCATGCTCCACCATACCCATTTCCTCTTTCCTGATTCATTTAATGCTGAGGTGATCATATTTGCCAAAGGCATTTCTTCAGAGTATGAAACAGGTAGAGGCATATGAAAAGTGCAAAAGGCAGCTTTGCCTGGCCTTCATATGGGGCCTCCATGTAAGCATTGTTTCACAAGAGCACAGGTCTGCAAGCACACAATGAGGGGGATCCAAATGAAAAGCTGAAGAGGGAGCAAAAAAGCAGTGCAACACTCAAAGCTGTGTGACCTAATTGTGGACTTCCAATACCTAAAGGGAACCCACAAAAAAGATGGAGAGAGACTATTTACAAGAGCATGACAGGATCAGGGGAATGGCTTCAAACTGAGAGTTTCAGATTAGATATTAGGAAAAACAATTCTTTACTGTGACGGTGGTGAGGCACTGGCACAGGTTGCCCAAAGAAGGTCGGGATGCCCCATCCCTGGCAATGTTCAAAGCCAGGCTGGATGGAGCTTTGAACAACCTGGCCTAGTGGAACACGTTTAGGTTCAGGGGGATTGGAACTAGAGCATCTTTAAGGTCCCTTCCAATTCAAGCCATTCTATGACTCCAACAAGGGCACAACCTCCCCCATAGCTTTGGTTTTCTTTGCAACCTGTCTTTGTAAGCAATTCTAATAAAATCTGATCTCAAGTGTCATTGTCAAAAGGATGGTGTATACAGAGTGGAAAGAGCAATAATGCTAAAACATTTCTTAAGACACACTGGGGAGAGAAGGAAGGTTATATGTAAAAAAATAAGTTGCACTCCTCAAAGAGGATGGATCATTGGACAAATGCCAACAAAAGACAGAGGTAAACAGAACACAGAGAAAGGCCATAAGTTTCTGAAATTCCTGGAGCCCATTTTTCTTCTTCCAAATGTGGTTTTAGGCTTCTTTCTGGAAACACAAAACCCTGCACAGGTTTGCTAGAAGAGTAAGCTGAAATCAAATTTTCGGAGCTTTTGCACTATAACCAGTATATTAATGTATGTCATATGCATCCCTATTCTGTGTCAAATTAAAAGGATAAACAAATGCTGACCTAAATTTTAATTGAAAGAACATCAGAACTGTCCAAAAACCTTCCCTATTTCCTCCACAAACACATACATACACACTGAAATTTAATTGGCAAGCAAAGAGCAGTATCGCTTTTTAGATGCTGGAAAATCAATCAAGATTGTTGTGGAATCTGTCGAGGTATTTAAAATTATATCAAGCTGTTAACTTAAGTAATAAAAAATCTTCAATTTAAGCATTGACTGAGCACCTTGAATTTGCAGCAAGCAGAACTGCAGTAGAACAATGGTGGGACCAATGTGCACTTTAAAATACCTCCTCTTTCACAGTAGGGCAGCTGTGCAGCAGGTCAGTTGGTTGGACTGTTTGCACATTTTACCAAGGAAAAAAATTTCCAAGTTACTGAGATCAACCTCTCATCCAGCATTAAACAGAGAACGTCCAGTACAATTCCAGCCCTTTGGAGCAGGACAAAATATCTTTTTTTTCCCCTGGCAGTAACAGCTGATTGCTTTCCAGGTTGCTCCTGACACTTTAGCCAAGAGCAATAGGGGGTTAGACTAAGCCAGGAGTGCTCCCATCTAATGGCTTCCTGATTCACTTTCACAACATAAACACAGCCCTTACGCCTCCACATCAGGACTGTGCCACAGGAAGACAGGCTTGAGAAAAGTTTGTTTGCTTCTAAATGAGATGGAAAAAAATTAGCTTTGCTCCTGAGCCACTATTGAGAGAAGTTGCTGTCAAAACAACATAAAAATAAAATTTTGCAGATATATGGCTCTTCCATAATTCTCCCTCCTGGCTTCCCACTGAGTGCACTGGACTATAAGTTCTAAACAACAGTAGCTGTAAAGGATTGTTATTTGCAATCTGGAAGCCTGAGAACCTCAGTGATAGTCTCAAGATTGAGAAACCAACTCAAACACCTTTAAATAAAGGACTCTTCACTTCTGCAGACTGGACACTTGTAATATTCAGAAGGCCACTTCCTTAAAGCCTCAAAGACAGGCCAGCATAGCAGATTTCATGCTTGAAATATTAATTTAAAATACTAAAGTGAATTTGTTTTGAAACTTGGAATTTAAACTTTAAAAGCTTAAAAAATAAAGTAAAAAGTGTTATTTTGCATCAATGGCAAAAAGCATAGGAATCTCTGGCCCAGAATTCAGGTCAGCCTGCAAACAAATGAAGGCTCCTTTACTCTGCAATCCTGGTGAGCAAGGTTAACAGCCTGAATACACATCATTAGTGGATTTCACTGCTTTCCAATTAGAGTATTTGCCTGCCCTTTGCTTTCATCCCTTCCCACCACCACGCTTATCCCAGAGTTAAGTTGTGTAACACATGATACATCAAACTGCTGATTTGTGCACAGCTAATACTGAACAAGATATTTTTTGCTCTGTAGCACTTCCCAAAAGTTTGCTTTCACCTATCGCGTCATCCATTGAACAGCCTCAGTTACTTAAATACCATTGCCTAGTTCTTCCTTTTTCCTTCAATAATTTTCTCAGCTTTTCCCTGGTTTGCTCTTGTTTAATCTTTATAATCTTTATCCTGACATCAGTGCTGCTGACATTTAAGATATTGAAAAAATATTTCCATAACCTTAGCTGAAGAGAATATTATATTCTTGATGTAGACATTTTCTATACTTCCAGATTGGACCAAATATTTTCTATAGTTCCTGGTCCAAATTCAACAATAATATATCAGCAATTAGCAAAATGCAAAATTCAAAGTGTTGTTTACATGTGCAGGACAATTAAAAGTTATTTCTTTAGAAACAAGTAAAATATTACATATAGTCCTTTATGTATATTGCCCGAAGTAAAAAAATATGCATGCTTATGTGTGTGTGTATATATATTTCCACTTTACCACATTCTCTGAAATACTGTGAGAAGCAAAACAAAACAACAGGAATTGTTAACAGTCGCACTTCAGATTAATATTAAATTCCTGTTTGCACTCCAAATCCCTCAGGGTTAACATGAGCTCACAAACCCAACCACTAACAGACATGAGCCAATTTAATGAGACCAGAAATGGGGTCACACCAACCAGCACATTTTTAAGATCATTATATTATTTGTCAAAAAGGAAAATAACAAAGAAAAATATTTACAAAAGTTGAAACATTGTCCTTATAGCTTTTTTAAATTTGCTCATTGCAGGCTACTGAACAACTGATTAAAAGATCCTCCCAACCATCCCCAGGCAACAGGGAACCTGATTAAGAGAGACCTGGCAATTAAATAAGGAACAAATTCCCAGGAAACATGAACTGAAGAGAAATATACTGTATTTAACACAGTGCGGTACTAGTATTTTTCCTAAATAGCTGAAAAGACAAGTCATAGTTAAACCATTGAAATATCTTTAATGAAGGAATTAATTTTTAAAAAATTAATCATGGAAAAATACCTCAGAAATACCAAGGTACAGGTACTTATTCATCAGTCTCTTATGGCCATGGTTGTAAAGAGAGCTTAATGAACTCACCACTGTGAAAATGATGAGAAAATGTAAAATATGGAAGGAACAAGCTGGGTTTTGTGAACAGAAACATATTCTTTGCATTTACTGGAAGTAGTTTCTAGTTAATATTCAACATTTCCCACCTGCCACAGTTCAGGAGCATGCTGTACCCACAGCAGGCAGAGCAAGGCACACAAGCTCATAACATAGTGCTGTGTAAGAACCACTGAAATATATGGAGATAGGCTAGTAAGGACTTCCTTGGTGTTTCCCCAGCTGAGGTGGAACACAAAGACAAGGGAAGGTAAAGTGGTTTGCCTGAGGCAATAAGATTAATCAGTATTACAACCAGGAGAGAATGATATCTAGTGCTAAATCAAAGTTTCAACAAACCATACTGCCCTTTTGAAGACATACCTTTTCTCAGAATAAGTCAAGAACTAATTCAGTGAACCCGAGTCCTTGAGCTTTAAGATCCCTTCATTAGTCTGATCATTGTTTTCAAGTTTCATGAAGAGTTGTATTTCTGTTAAGGACAACTTGGTTTTTCCCCTGTCTTAGCACAGTAAAGGGGAAGGTCACTAGAATGCTTCAAAGCAGCTCGAATGTTGTACAGGAAATAGATATTGGATATACTAAGCAAAAAGGCAGGATTTCATCCCTGATTTCCTTCCAGGGCTAACTAGAATAATTCCAGCTACATTACCAATGTGATAATAACAGCAATATGGCCTAACTGCTAAAAGGAGAGAAAATTATGGAACTTTTGGTTCCATGGCATGCCATTGGATTTCAGCATAGTCTACCTATTATGATAATAATTTACACTTCTTAACTCCCTTAGCATTAACAATTTTCTCTTTTAGTTCACAGGTGGTGTCCTATATGCTTCTCTTAAAAAAAAAAAATAGAAACTATACAATTTTTCCCAATATTATACCAGCAACAATACTAAATTCAGATTACCTGATATATATAGTTGCAGAGAAAGTCAAAGTCTCTCAGTAAAACAAGTAACTAATAATTTCATTTTGTAAAAGGAAAAGCAAAGACACAGTCTTTACTATAATTTGCAAAGTTCACAAAGACTTGGAAGGTAAAGTCAAAGATTAGACACTGCAGGCTCTGTGGTTTTTTTGTAAAATGCACTGTTTACAGATACTACTACTTAACTTTGCCATCCTGAAGACTCCAACTTGCAAGTTCTTCCCTGCATGACCAAATTCTCAGAGCAGGACAGGACCAGACCACCGTGGTTACTTGATATGGTTTTTTTGCTAGGAGAGGTTCCTTTTGCATGTCCCTTCCCCACAGCAAATACACTGGGTTCAGAAAGTGTATATTTGGTGTTCAGGTA
Organism: Euphonia xanthogaster; assembly: GCA_034509185.1. Classification (NCBI taxonomy): domain Eukaryota; kingdom Metazoa; phylum Chordata; class Aves; order Passeriformes; family Fringillidae; genus Euphonia; species Euphonia xanthogaster. Next base: position 11,806,028 of record JAYDZK010000268.1, on the reverse strand, counting down.
CAAACTTCCTGGTGTCCAGGAAGCTCACAAGGACAATGCAGAAGTCAAGACTGTGGTTTCTAGAAGCTACCCATGGCTGAAATGTTATGATGTAAAAGCATAAAATTACTGCATAGCAACTCAACCAAAAGGGGTTATAGTAGGGTTTTAGGAGTTTTTTTTCAAAGGATGCATGGCAAATAAGGAAGATGGCTATGTACTTCACTTAACATTGCACCAAAATTAAACAGATTCAGGTTTTGACCTCTGTCCCACTTTTTTTTTTCCTATTTTCTTTTTTTTTTTTTTTTGAGAGAGAATTTATGGGATACCATCTGTGAACTTAAAAGGAATACTGTTAATGCTAAGTGAAATATAAAGTATAAATCATTATCATAATAGAAAATGGCAAAATAAAATTCTGAGTATAAGTACTAACATGACAGTATGAATACAATTACTTTACAATTTTAAAAATTCCATGAGATTCTCATAGTACATTTAAAATATCCTAAACTTCTAAGAATCCCTCTACCTGGTTAGAAGGCTACATAAAGCAGGAAAGTATCAAATTGCAATAAAAATATTTGGTAGACTAAAGGAAATCAGGGCATTTGTGTCAATGCATCATTCACATTTTTAGATTAACAAACCAGAAAAAAGGCTCCCATGTTCAAGGTAAAGCCTTTAATTTAACACAGAAATAACCAGCAAGTCTGTCTTCTGAAAACAGAGAACTCCAACAGGAGTGGTGGCAGATGTTTAACCTGCTCAGCATCTGTTCTGAAATGTGCTACAGAAAAAATAACTGTGATAAAAATTAGAATTCATGTAAACAAAGACCACAAGCAACATCTGAATTGTTTGAAAATTTTTGTTTCACTAGCATCAGTGAAAGCAGAGAAACACAAACCATGGAGCCAAAGCCATAAACCACTGGCTAGAAGAGCAAGATCAAGATACAGGGTGTAAAGTTGACAGGATCACTAACTTGATGTCACAATAAAAACTTCATGCAACGCTTGTGAAGATGCAATCAGAACCTATCAGTCATGCCTGGCAGATAAGGTAACCTGACATTCAGGCACAGCTCTGTCACTGTGATTTCAAAGACATTAATTTGAGAGTTCATTAAAATTAATTTCTGAAAAGGACACCACAGCCCAAACACAAGATATTCACTGTGCAGACAACAACTGCTTTTTCTCCAAGATGCAAAAAGAGAAGAGCCTCCTCAATAAAATCCCATATTTCAAAAGCATGCATTGTCAAAATAACAGGCAGAACTTCTTCCATAATAAGGGCTACACCAGCAATATCTTGTGCTCGTGTGCCACAAGCTATGAAACGTTACTGACCCTTATGAGGGATTCAGAATAAAATCTTAATTGTCTTTAAGGAAGAAAGATGGTCCTTGATCTTTTAAAAGTATTTTCCAACTCACAGCAAGCCACAAATATGAAATATCAAGTTAATGAAGGAAAGGTCTAGCGAGGCCACTCAGATCGTTTAAATTCATCAATTTGTTCACATTTTAAAGTCACCATAACTTGACAATTATTATAGTGGACGAACTCAAATCTCTTTCAGGTTAAAAGCCAAAATTTTCTTGTGACTTCTACAGTTAAACATACAATATTTTACAGCTTAGCTCTGGGAAGTAATATAACATCTTTCTACAGAACATTATATAACTAAATATAAAGATGTAATGATAAAACTATCGGAAGGAAAAGGTTAGGATATATCTGGAATTCTGGCAGACTTACAGACCCCAAAAATGCCCAAAGTACAAGAGAAATGCAATTATTTTTGCTGCTTGCTAGCTAAACTGCTGACCTACATTTTAACATCCTGAATAGAGGAACAGAGATATTTTACCCATGGATTCAAAGGAAAAGAAAAAAATCTGTTGAGTTCATATTCCTCATGAATGCCTCCAAATGATGGCAAATCAATAGTTGCCGCTTTACTAACATCACCCTTTGGACTTAGTCAGCTAGCATGCCTGAAAATCCTTCCCAGAAGAACCATACAGATTCACAAATCTGTTTTACAACCACCATCAAAACTCCATACAAACAACTCAGCTTTCAGTTTGGTTACAGGTACGACATAAATCACTAAAGTAAAAAATACTTCATAGTAAGGTGAACTCCATTTCTGAAGCTATAAAATTATTTGCTGAATTCTTGTAGGGTAAACTGAGTGAAAGGAAAGGAATACAAGGTCATTAAATGAGGTATCATTAGTGCCTTGAGCTATGAAATAACTGATTTTATTTCTTGTCACTAGAAGGTAATTTTATTGCATTATTGGCAAAGCACCCTCCTTTCTTCTCTCATGATCTTTTTCTACAGCCTGTTGCAAAAGGAAGTATTTCAAAACACATTTTCAATTCCCCAGTGAGCATTCAATTCTCAAATGGTTTTTAAAAACTCAAAGCAGAGATTCATAGAGCCAAATAAGAATGCTGAACTTGGAACTCTGAAAATTTTCTGCTTTAGCTCTTATATGACAAATCACTTGGGTTTTTTCTTCTGGAGTTCCTTCCAGTCTTTATCTGACAACTTTCAAAGTTCCTGATGGAATCCAAATAAAACTGGTCATAGGGAATTTAGGATTCTAATTAACAGGGCAAGACTTATGCACAGCAAGTAGCTTGTACAATACAAAAAGCAGAAATACGAATGTTGTTTTCTGCTTTTCATGGAGTTCTTGTTAGACAGGAAGTTCAGTTTGCAGACACAGGTGGGAAAATCCAGAAATACAGAACAAACCCTTAGTTATCAGCAGCAAACACTGTAGGAAACTGAAATAGTAAGAATTACAGAAGACGTTCCTGATCAGAAAAAGCAATTAAAGCACTTTTACTTAAACATGATTTCATGATTAATTATGACTGGAGCACAGTCTTACAATTGAAGACTAAAAGAAGTGCTATTTTAAAAAAAAGCTAGGAAAATCTTGTGAGAGCAAGCAATCAGATGTGACTACAAACTACAGGAGCCACGCAGATTGGAAATAGAAAGGTAAGAAGAACTGGGGTGGTTTAAAGAAAAAATAGACCCGAATGAGAAAAAAGATAACAACCTTTATTTGTGTTTATTCACAGAATTCACATCCCTAGAAATCTTTCACTTGGAGATTCATATCTAAGAAAATAGGACAATAATGAAACAGCAAAAATTTCAATGAGCTGCAATGCAACCAAACGACTCACTGCCCAGAATTCAGGGCAATCAAAACCTACAGATTCCAATCACCTATAGAATACAAGGAGCAAGACATCACTGGCAAGCTCAAGGAAAAAAAAAACAGATATTATTTTAGTCAGAATTCACTTTCTATGACAGGATAACAAAACGTCACTGCCTTTGATTCAGAGCACTAAATCATTCATTGAGACATTTTAGATACTCTGCAGAGAGACACCAATGGTTGGATCCATTCTTTTCCTAACAGCCCTTTAAGAACAAAATATTAAACACATTGAAGGGTTCTGCACATGCCTCACTCCTCAAAATACCTCTTTTCAGCTGTAGAGAGACCACATGAACTCTAAAAGTAGAAGCAAGATGGCGAAATGTGATGTGAATGATCCCTGAAATTATTCAGCTCCTGATCAGGTAGAAATCCTCTTACTTTATAAAGAGGGGTGGTTTTTTACCCCTTTTTTTTTTTTCCAAACAATATTCACTTCTGGGACTGTAGACCTATCTGGTTTTCATCTCATATGTCCATATGTTCCATAAAGGTCTACAAATTTGTCATCCTGATTAGGCAGAGAAACAAGAAGAATCATTGCAGTTCCTGCAATATAAAATCCTGAATTTTTCTTGCTTCTGTTTCAAGTCACAGCTTTCAACAAACATTATCTAAATGCCAACTCATACCAAATATAGACCATTATTTTTTCCTTCTATTTCCATGAAGGTTTCTGCATCATTTCAAGTAGTTCTTCTATCCCCACTGGGCAAGCAGCAATGTACTGAATGGAGTTGTGAAAAAAGAAAAATAAAATTGTGCCCAGCCCTACATGGATGCTCCTGGAGTCCTGGAAGTAGCCTTAGTTTGCTACCTGAAAACCAGCAAGCTATTTTAATCAATTCATAGAATCATGGAATGGTTTGGGTTGGAAGGGTCTTAAAAGATGATCTGGTTCCATCCCACCAGCCATGGGCAGGGACACCTTCCACCAAAACAGGTTGCTCAAAGCCCCATCCCACTACTTTTGATGCAGCCCAAGGTACAACTGGTTTTATAGGCTGCTAGTGCATGCTTCTGACTCAGGATTAGGTTTTTCTTCCGTTTGCTTTGTTAATTTTATTTTGGTTTTACTTTGTTGCTGTTTTGGGGTTGGGAGGTTTTTATGGGGAAAAGTGGAAGTTGGTGATGACAATTGTGGTTGGTTTAACCTAATTTTGATAAAATATGATCATTTATTCTTTTTTTACAAATTCTAATTATACTGTATTTCTCCAGTTGCAGCCCTGAACTGAACACATAATCCCAGAAGCCAAAACAGCAATCTATTTCACTTTTGGTGATGAGTGCTCTCTGTTTAGTTGAGTGACTTCAGATTCAGCACTCTCTAATGCTTAGTTTACCATACAATATGTAAAGTATTTAAAACCTCATGTCTACAATGAAGAAGCCTGTGCAAACTACAATTTAAACTCACAGAAACAAGCAGGGTAATGCACTTTCATTACACAGGATGAAAGGCAGGAGCATAAATGAAAGGTAGGCTTTATTCTATATGGAAAAACCAATGTTAAAGCTCATTATCTCTTATAAGGAGAAGAATATCTTATAATTATATCTTGTAAAGATAAGGAAAGGGTACAGACATTTTCCCAGAGCTACACTAAAAATAGCTATTTCAGAATGAGGTTATGTTTATCTCTAAGGAATACACTCACACTTCACATCCTATAGTGAGCTGGCCCTCACTGATGAAAACAGATAATTTTCATGGTCCTGTAAGGTGCTTTACATGGGAATACAACTTTTGGAGAGTTAGTAAATTACTTCTTTATAAAAGTGATCTATTTTCAATTGTTTTCTCTCCTAAGAGACAAAATCATCACTTAAGTTCCTAACTCACTGAAATTGAAAAAAAAATTCTGTAACAATAAAGTGTTTTTCCTTGGGGTACTGCATAGCTTTAATTACTGTATCCATAGCAGGCTAGATGTCAATTAGAGACAGCAGCTCTGACAGTGTGTTAGAAAACCATTAACACCATGACTCAGTACTCTGGACACTCCAGCACAAGTTGTGATTTCCCATAAAATCTAAGGAAAGTGTGTAAACAACAATTCATGAAACACAGAGACTTGGTTTAAGGCCCCAGTTTTAAATTCCTTATACAGCCAAAATAACTGTTGACTCCAGTGACCACTGTGGAAACATTTGGAATTTCTTTGCATATTTATGGTACATTTTTCCTATGGAGACAGATATTCTTGCTGAAGGACCTGCCTGGTTTTATTTATGAAAGATTATGACCTCAACATGAAGCAAGGCATAGCTGTGGTTCTACATAGGATTTACCTCCGTTGGATTTGAGCTGCCTTTCCCCTGTGATTGGACCCAAGAAGTTAATTCAAGCCCCTCTCACAAAGAGTAGCAATATGAACTGGAATCCTGAGACAGTCATAAATCCTAGCCTTGGATACAGGAACAATAAAGAATTAAGAATATTTCAATCTTGTTATTTTGAAAATTCCCTTAACCCTTTTAAATGCCTTATAGGAGCCATATCACTCCTTTCTCTAACCCAGAGAAATTAGTTAATCTCCAAAAAAATCCATTTCTTTGGAAAAGCTATTATGTTGGGTGGGGTGTTTTTTAGTTTTTTTAACAATTAAAAAGAGAATTTTGTGCAGTTCCTGAACTTTATCTAGTCCTGTGTTCTTTCTGCTGAATTCTTAGCATAAAAATACTTTCTCTTATTTTCAGTTCCAACCTTCTCTGAGCCTTCACCTTTTTTACCACTGACAACCTCAGTCTGCCCAATTCTTACAGGGACTTCATCTGAAATAACCCTAATCTGTAGGAGAAAAAAAGGATGATTTTTAAAAATAAAAACAAACAAAAAAAATAGGACCTTTATATTTTATTGTGGGTGAGGGAGAATACTTATTTATTTATTTTTAAATTTCTCTACAGAGAATTGCCCTGCTGACTCCAGCCCTTTGTCAAAACATAACACTTGCTATGTGGGACTTTTCCAAGTCCCCTTGTGTGCTAAGACACAGTTCAGAGTGCTCATAGGGTGGTTGTGTTCACATACCATGGCAGAGCTTTGCTTCTCTTAACACTGCACACCTGACTCACAGGCACTTGCCTTTTCTAGAAGTCACCAGCCTATAAAATTCAGTGGTTTTCAGCGCTGTTGTTGCCTCTAAAGTGCATTTTTCCTATTCCACATTTCCAGCTGTGAGCATAGGGAGACTGAAGCTAATTTCCCCATTTATGTATTAGAAACAAATCTTGCCACCATCAGCCTGGATCAGCCTTTGGCCACCCTCAGGACCTGGTCCCTTGGCTTAGTTTGCAGCTAGTTTTCTGCAACTCTAAGTCTGACTACCCCATTGTTCGTGGCATACCTCTATACAGTGCTTCTTACAGAAGAGAACATGCTCAGATGTGTTACAGTGAGTAACACATCTGAGTTTAATGGCAATATCAAAGTATCTGCTGGAAGACTGATCTAAGGAAAGGTTGAGAAATATCAAACTACCCATGAAGAAAAACATTGTATTTTGAGATAGTTTACCAATTACAATTGTAAGTTAATTACAATAAAGGATTGCAGTCTGACCTGAAGAAAGAAGATTAGGGAAAAGACTGAAACTTTTTATTTCTGATTTTACTCCTGAGTTCAGACCTCACCCTCCTTCCTTCCCTAAAATAAACAGAACAAACCCTGTTGCAACACATAATGACTGTAGGTTGTTGTATTTTATTTTCTTTTCATGGAACTTCTATTAGGCGAGAAGGAAAACTACATTACACAGAGACAGCTACTAGATGGCAACCAAAAGATAGATTTTTAAAAATCTGTTGGTCAGCAGAGTCACCAATGTCTCTACTCCCAACAGGATAGCACAGACCAGAGACATTATACCATAGTTTTCATGTCTTTACCATATCTACAGCAGAACAAAGTTAACCATGCTAAGCAAATCCATTTTTATAGCTTTGAGCAGTCTTCACAGAGTGCAGAGGGTTCCAGTCATTTCCATGATGACTAAGAAGCAGTCCAGTAAGTACAGCCACATTGCTACTGCAAACATGGCCATCCATTTAAAATGATGGCTGAAGAAACACTGCCATGATTTACCACACTCCAGGTATACAAATTCCCAAATTCCTCAAGAAATATAACTCAAACTTCCACATACATTCTACAAATTCCATAGGAATACTGCCTGGGTTTAAAAATGAGCCTTTAAGTATCTTCAGAGGCTCAAAGGAAAGTGCAGCTGCTGCCTCAGAATCATTTAATCACTCAAATGTGGATGATAGAGTGCACCACTTACCGCTGAACTGGGAAGGAAAGGGAATCTAAGTGGTCCTCGCCCTTAAAAGCCATATTTATCCTGTTCTTTTGTGCACTTCTCCATAGGCTGGAATCTAGAAAGAAAACAGTCATTTAGTAAACCCAGGAAAACTCAGGCTCCTTCAGCCCAGGATGCCATGGCATTTTCCTGCTCTCCTGTGGAGAGAGCTCATTAAAACAAATAAAAAGTCTCCTTTTCCACAGCTCCAGCAGTTAACTGAGGCCATTAAGTACATTTCACAGCATACACAATGTAGGGTTTGCATATTCCTGAAGATCCTGGAATGCTGCACAGGTCAGAGCCATCTGGGTTAAACATTTCCGAGTTAGTATTAAGGCATTATTTAGCCTCATTTATTTTATATTAACTTGAATGCTAGAGAAAAATCTAATGAGTCTTATAGTAATTCTTCATGTTATTGTGAGAAAGATTGCAACTGAGGTCCCTTCCAGCCCTAATTATTCTGCAATATGATTTCAGGATTGTTAAGTACTACATTTACAGAAAGGTCCTTGATGGCTAAGTTACTGAAGCATTTGACCCTTCCATGTTAGACCATCTCATTGTTTATACATTTTAAATGCTGCACACACCTTTCTCCTCCATGATTTCCCTTCATACCTAGTGACCAAGAGATGGATCCAAGCTCTGTTGCACTAGGAAAAAAAAAAAGAAAGGAGAAGGATTCCTCATTTTTACAAAAGGAAAAGTTCTGCCCCTTTCCCTCTTCCTTTAATTATCCTCTCTTACATTAGAGCATTACCTACTATGGGTCAATGCATATTCACAGCAAAAATCACAGAGGATTTCTTCTACAAAAAAAAAGGTGAAGTCATTTTCATTCATACACATGGTTAAAAGAAACCTAAGGCAAAATATTTGAAGGAAAAGGCTAATCCATGACTTAGGAAGAAGGAGGAAATGGATTCATTTGGACAAGGAGACAGGAACAGTGGGAAAATTATGCTTTCTTAGATGTGAGCAAAAAAAAACCTGGGATCAAGGGATGTCACTTCTAGAGAAAATACTTTACACAGGAAATTACTGTTGTTTGTGTCACCAACTGAGGCAGAGGGGTTTTGATGTAGCTGCTTGTGAAATTCTGCTATTTGGTTATTGGCTGCATTGTGCAAGCTGAGTCAGCCAGCATTCAAGGTATTTGCCACCCCAAATTGCTCTTAATTGACACAGAGAGGTCCTCACTCCCTTTCCTAGCAAACTCATCTCATTACTAATGCATGGCCTTGTTTTTTCCCCAAGATCTCACAAACACGTCCTGAGCACATAAAAGTATTGCAACCAAGAATGGACATGCTCTGTCCACTCCAGCACCAGATTGCTCTGCTGATGGTGTCATCCTGTGTTCCTCCCTATCCCCCAGGATTTCCTGGAAATAACAAATTTAATTTAATCCTTCTTTAGAGATGTATAGAATAAGATTGAAATACAGGAGAAGAATCTATTAAAAATAGCAAAAACCAACACCAGAAAAAAAAAACACATTAAAAATGGTTTAATTGTTACTGCAAGTTTAATTGGTTTAAAAATATTGCAGATATTTCATAGGTTTTGACTGGAGGTTCATATGCCCAAGTAGGAAAATATTAGTATGTATTCTTCTGCTCCTGTGACACACTAAGATGTGAAAAACAAGCTTATTTTGGAGGGCAGGAGGAGGGGGAATTTAAAGCATTTAGTGTATGATATACAGATTTCACTAACAAACTGAATAAATGAGCTATCTTCATTTCCAGTAGTATAATATTTTCCCTTTTTAAAAGACATTTAAGATTACCAGGTACAAACAACTGTACAATCACATTTACTGGAAACAGCCAAATATCACAACAATCACTGTCTTCATTTGGAGGAGATATCCTTAAAGCCGAACACATCTACATAAAACCTTCATCTCCAAAATGAATTTCCCCCCCTAAATCTTGTCATTTAAAGGACAAAAACCTCTGATATTTTAGCCTGCAGAATTACAGATCTCATGGACACTAAGGAACTGTTTCTGCTCAGCGTTAGACCTGAATTTACCTTCTCATGCTACCAACACTAAATCAAGTCTAAAGCTTCAGCTTCTTCTGGCAAGCTACATCTGCTCCACCATTAGCTCAGCCTACTACCAATTTCTACACATACAAATCAAAGCACCTGCTTGTACTCCATTACTTGTGCTCAGTGACATAATATACACAGACATAAATCAGATTATTGCATGTCCTTGTTCCCCATAAATTAGAAACCTGACAAAAACACAAGTTTTTATATGCTGCCTTCCCACAAAGCACACTTTTAGATTATGTCTGAGAGCCTTTAAAAACATCATTATCAACTCCTACTTAGAGGTTACTTATGCTCCAGGAACAATAACAAAATGCCACAACAGTATCTTAACCAAAGAGTCTGGCTGGAGACTATGATTAGATATTAGCTCAAATCTTTAATCCCAAATTAATGTTGGCAACATGAGGAAATTCTCTGCCCTGGAACTTTGCCAGGGGATCCACTGTACCCCCAGGATCACAAGAGAGGTTAGAACACCAGGGATTTGTGGTAGAGGCTTCTGGCCCTGCTTGGAATGCCTCCTCCACCTGCTGGGCAATTACAGATGGCAGATATTGGTCAGATTCCAGTGCTCTCATTCCTCTTTACCAGGAAGTACAGTTATTTTGGTCTTACCTGGAAAGACTAGGAGAGAGCTGATGAGTCCTTCAGTTGAGTTGATTGTGCTTTTTATTTGATCCACAACACAATGATGAGCTCTAGTCAGCACTCCTAAATGCAAAGTCCTCTACTCTGACTATGGAGATGCTACACATGCACTCACATTTATTAAGTATATAATAACAGATAACATCTTTAGACTTCTGTAGGAGAGTCTAATATTTTTTTCCACTGAAAATATTTATTTCCATGACTAATGATTAGACCCATAGCTTGTCAGAGTTGCTGCCCAGATAAATTTGTACAAAAAAAAAAAAAAAAAAAAACAAAACAAAAAAACCCACTGCTTGTAGTTTGCAATATTGGTCATTTTGGTAGAAGCCTGAGTGACACACTGAAATAATAAAATTGTATTCTTGGACTATTATGAAGCCTTTTATTTAACACCTATATAGGGCTTTACATCTGCACACAGCCTTGTATCACAGTGTAAATGCTGACTTACAATTTGTTTGACTTCTCTGGTAGGTAGCAGTGCATGTGGAATTGCATGCATTCAAGGCAGGAGGCTCTGTGTGCTGCATTTTTCTCTTTGTCATTTCAACACTGAATTAGGTTTTGAGATGTTATTTCCTCAAGGAATAGATGCAGATAGGCAGAGCACAAGCCACATTTCAATCCCATCCAATACAGCCAGCCAAAAGCTTTTTTCAGAGAAGAGTTCAGAAGAGAATAAAACATCACAACTGAAAGACCATGAAAGCATTGCTCTCAGAAATCAGCAAAGTATCAGTAAAGGGTATGACCTTCATGGCCAAAATTCCCAAAACCACAAAAGCAGGAAGAGGGATCTTGCTCACAGACAGGCACCAGGCCTTGCCAACAACTGACAGAGAACTAAAAACATCTTTAAAAACTTTCAAAAAGCCTACCTGCAAAATAGAGGAGGAGAAGTTGCATCCCACCTTACACCAGGCTTGGCAGCAGAGGGTAAACCTGTGCAGCACCTCTTTAGCAGAGTGGTGCAGCTAGCAGCTTTTATCCCACTGCTCCAGGACAAACCCCTCCCGCCCTACAAGAACTCCTGCCGGGAGCCTCCTGTTGCTCCAGCCTGTTTAGCAATGGAGAGCAGCTTCTACAGAGCCACAGTGCTTTTAGCACCCTGCAAAACATGTTATTTCTGCTAGGAAAACAAATTGCAACTCATAGAATCTCCCAGTTTAAATTTCTTCTCCATCACTCAACGTGTTAGCTTATATTTAACAAACTAGATATTAGGATGGGTTTAGCATAAGGATTCTTTTAGGAACAACATCCATGCCCAAAAGTATCATGGTAACAGCATGTTTTCCAGGTGAACTCAGTGTGGCTCATTTTCTTCTACTACTGATGGCCTTAAAGTTCTCTATCACAAAATGATGTTCTTAGTAATTAAGCCCTGAAACTTCAGACAATTAAATTCACATTTTCGAGCTCATTCATGTCACACATGTTCACCCTTGCAAAGGCTCAAATCAAAAGGCAAATCCATGAACTTTCACCACGTGCTTTGTAACCCCCTAACATCATCATTTCAACACTAAAAATATCTTAAAATAAGGTCAATCAAGAGCATATTTCTCTTTCAGAAAGAGACCGAAATCCACACATCTAACCTCTGACTATGAATAATCATCTGAATTAGAAGAGCATAGAAGCAATATGGTTAACCTGAGAATAAGAAGTTATTAGCTAAAAGTCATTTCAGACCAGATATCCCTTGATTAATATGAACGGTTCCTGTCTGTACTAAAGTACAATCTCTTTTCTGCCAAACAGTGCTTGCCCTTATTTTACAATTCTGGGAGTCTGGGAATCATTAGTTATTATTCTCCTATACACAGAATAACTGTTAATGGAATGCCACAAATCAAATTAAGAGCAAAATTCTGACAGCATTTATGTGAGAGGTCAGAAAGTAAATACATACATTCTGTCCTTCAGCAACACATCCAACCCATCAGAAGTTTTTCCACACTAACCATTTAAGGACTCAAGATCCTGTGTCATTCTTCAGTGTAAGAGGCTTACAACATGGGCACGAATTAATTGCATTGTAAGAGCCAACTCAAAATTAAGCTGGGTGTCACAAATCTAGGAAACCATAAAACCAGGAGCAAAAATAATGAAGAGCCCTTCAAGAGGTGCATTGAAATGGGTTGTATTAGCATGGGGTCATATACACAGATCTATGGACCACAGTCCTCGAGTGCAAAATTAAAACTAGGAGGGAGAGGTGGGAAAAGGCACTGCCTATGGCATTCCTTCATGGCAGTGGCTCTTGCAGAACCAATAATCAGAGAGGAAGCTCTGCTGAAAGTTTATGCCTTACACTTCAAGTACAATCTGAAGTATCAATTCATTTTCAGTCACAGAGGGGTTTCATTTTTATGGCATATTTCTTCCCCTCTTTCCTCTCTGCTTTCTGCAGAGACTCATTTTAAATGAGTCTCTGTATTTGAAAATATTCCTTCTAATATATCATAAAACAGTTTGTTTTGGAAGAGACATTAAAGATCATCTAGTTCCAACCCCCTCCTCCAGGTTTCAGCAGAGTTACTTTCCACTAGATCAGGTTGCCCACCACCTTATCCAACCTGTCCTTGATTATATACACATACAAAAAAATATATATATAAATATATAGCCATCTGTTTATTTAAATATTTTCTTAATACTTCACTTTTTTCATATTTGTAAAAAATATGTTTTATTATATATTCATTATAAATTTCTATTACATTAAATGGTTTTGAAGTATAAATTACAATACATATGGAGGTTTGGAGTGTGTGTGTATATACACATACATCTGATGTAGTTATTCATGCAAACTCAAGTTTGTGCTATTTTTTTCTTCTGGATACTTCCTGTTCTAGTCTTGTTTTACACACCTATACCTTGGACATATCCAGGGGGATGGAGAGGGAGAAACAAATAAAGATCTACCTCAGTCAAATAGGCCATCCTGAAAACTACAGACAAGGAATATTATTGTGTAGATCTTTGAGGGTGGAAGAAAAAAACAAATCTGAAGCCAAAACCATTTCTCTGCATACAGAGGAATTCCTTAATTCACTTCCTGGTTTGTGGTTTGTTTTTTTTTTTTTTTTAAACCTCCTTGAACATTAAAAAAAATCATTTATGATCTCCACAAGGCAAAATCCTGCTTTGAAAGCAAGATGTATGGGACTGCTCCTTCCATTTCTTTATTTTAGATAGTGGATCAGATGAATAACACTAAGTAGAACATATTTATCCAGGTAATTCAGCTTTCTCCAAGATTAAAACTGGAGGAGATCAATCATCACATGTACCACAGTAAGTCCTTTTGCCAAGGCATGAGCTTTCTTACAATGCATGTTTAACAAATTTTCCCATTCAAATACAAAATATCTAGAAAAATGTAGCTTCCATCATCATTGATTGCATTATTTTAAAAAATTTTAAAATAAAGAAAAGGAAATTTTTTTTTAAATTTAATTTTTTTAACTTAAATTTAAAATTTAAGATAAAAATATTAAAAATAAGGAGATAAAGAAGGGCTTAACAGATTTGATGACTTGAGCCACTCCCCCTCAAAATTATTTTAGGAAAAAGGCCACTGGAACATTGGCATCTTTTGGGTTTTTTAAATTTTATCAAAGCCTCTGAAATCTTCCCTTGTGCAAGGGGCACACCATTTTCTATAGCTGGCAGTATTACGGGAACAAACTGATTAGTGGTCCCATTTCTAGTAATTAGCATTTTAGAGGCAGTTTCACTGGAAAATAATTTACTTTTGAGGTTCAAGAACCAAATAAGAAGTGTCAGCTTGGGGCACTCCAGAGCAATATTTTACCTTTTATGTGGTGCAGAATAATCACCATATAAAAACATTCTTTGGTTCTCAGAGCAGAGCAATGCAAGCTGCTGCCATGTAATTCTGGGGGGTCCAATAGACCAGGCTGCTCAGAGCCCCATCCAGCCTGGCCTTGAACACTTCCAGGGATGAGCCATGCACAACTCTGGGCAACATCTCACAGTGCCTCACCAACCTGACCGCAAAGAATTTGATCCCAGTGTTTAATCTAAACTTGTTCTCAGGTTAGAGCCAGCATTCCTTCTCCTGCTGCTATGTTCCTTCGTGCAAAGTCCCTCTCCAGCTCTCTTTTAGGCTCCCTTCCAGTATTGGAAGGTTGCTCTAAGGTCTCCCCAGAGCCTTCTCTCCTCCAGGCTGAAGAATCCCAATTCTCTCAGTCTCTCCTAACAGGACAGGTGTTCCATTCCTGTGACATTCCTTTGTGGTCCTCCTCTGGATTCACTCCAGCAGCCCTGTATCCTTCCTGTGCTGGGGACCCCAGTGTGGTGTTAGAGGTCAGAGGTTTGTGCTGACAATAAATGACCTCAAGTGAAATTGCCCTGCTTTGGTCTCATTTACCCCTGACACCATAGCCAGGATTTCATCTGGTCTCCATGTAGAGAGACCAGAATTAAAAGGGCTGTTCTTTCAATCAGCCACTGGGCAGGGCACAAGGGAAAATGGGAGATTTTTGCACCTTAGAGTGCACAAATGTAGAAGTGTAGAAGAAATGCCTACAGAACATCAGAGTTTTCTGTTATTAGATAATGTGACTCTCCCAAGTGTAATGAAATTGGAGCTAGGATTCATTGTTTCCCCTAAAGACGTGCAAAAATTCCAGAAGGACCTTAACATGAAAAGAAATTAAAAGAGGTCCTTTCCCTATTGAGGCATAAAATAAAGAAAGAATAATTGACTAATACAAAGTTAAACATAATGCAAGTAAAAATTGAAACAAAATATTCCAGAGTTTAATACTGTAAACAAGTACATAGAGAAGATAACACTGTTTAACCACTTCAAAGGAAAGGAATAGAGACCTACACAAATAACTCACTGCAAGGAAACATGACAATATTTGCACATCCCTGTGTACAAACCATTACCTGTAATGAAAGGATTTCATCTTAATAGCCATTCCTGTTAGTCAGACAGGAAGTCTAAAAGACATCTTTATTTACATTGATATTCGTCAAAAAGAAAAACAAATCTGACATTTTATCAGAGAGCAAAACATGTTATTAATTCAGGTCATAGTCAAGGCTACATTGGGCTAGCATCACAAGGCATTGCAGGGTAAACAGTGGCCATATTTTCACAATATTTGCCAGCAGTGATTAAGTGTATCATTTTACAGAATTAATATCAAATTGCTCTTTTGTGGTCATAACTCCGAAAACCTTGAGACCAGCTTTAGACCAGTGCAGATAAACACACATTTATCTAAAAATTAGCTGTTCTTGGCCTTCTGTGATTGTTATCTCTAGTCTTTAAATCATGTCTCTATTTGAATTACTAATAAGCTTCCTACTTCTTTCAATCAACTTCAGCATAATTTTTTCACCTTTCTACAACATATTGGGGAAATGAAAACCAAGAACATCAGAGAATACAGAAAAGTTAAAAGGGAAGTAGCTGAGAGAGATCAAAGTTTTTGCCTGCTACTATGGTAACTCAACAGAATGCAAGAGCAGGAGATCCAACTGGGCAACAAGCACACGAGACAAACCAGCACACCAAAGAAAACCTAATACACATGTGGTTGAGCCACATATTTTCAAGGATCCCAGCTCTCTTCATGCTCATTGCAAGTTCTACTTTCAAGTCTACCTTTGCTAGATAGACACAGCAAATCCAGCAGAAAAACTTCCTGAAAGCTGAAAAAAAGTCAAAGTGTGTTGTGAAATTACCTATACACTAAAAAACAAGAACATGGAGCCTACAGCAAAATTTGAGCATAGTTTCTATTTCTTGCTTCTTTCATTTAATTAACTCCAATTAGCACTTCCAGACAGCCTGTCAGCAAACCATGCTACCTAGTCATTATAATTCTACACAAAGAAGAAGTCATAAAGCAGCAGCAAGCTTTTTCCGTTTGTAAGGAGAAAATACTTCATTTAGAATTTTGAACCACTGCCAAAGAGGATCCAATCATCAGATATTTTCTTCTTCCTCTGTCCTTCACACAAAAAAAAAAAAATCAGAGAAGCCAAAAAGCTATAACAATATCAAAGAGAGGGAATCCTCAGCAGGGCTAGAGACAAAACTGCTCTGCAGGTTTATTCTCATATCCAGCATCTCAGGGGTGGGTGTAACGTGAGCAGAGCACATCGAGAAAGTCCAAGCAAACCCAAAGGCTCGGGGACTTTCCAGCCTGCTCACATTAGTTTTGCACCAGGAATCAAGTTGGGTCTGGGAGCAGAAATTGCAAACCCTGCTGAAGTCAGTGAGCTGCACTCAGGCTGTGTGCCCCAAGCTCTCCTGAGCCTCAGGCTGCTGAGCTCTGGAAGGCCAAGCAAAAAAGTTCAGGTGGTACTCCCTGATGGAATGGCAGGTTTTTTTGAGGATCACAGGATATTCTGGGTTGGAAGGGACCCCAAGGTTATCAAAGTCCAACTTTTGGACAGCCACAGGACAATCCCCAAGTGTCACACCATGTGCCAATTGCATTGTCCAAATTTTATGTGAACACTGGAAGGTTTGGTTCTGCAAGCTCTTCCCTGGGGGGCCTGTTCAGTGCCCAACCACCCTCTGGTGAAGAACCTTTTCCTGATATCCAACCTGAACCTCCCCTGACAACTTCATTCCCTCAGGTCCTGTCAGAGATCCCCAGAGGGATCAGTGCCTGCCACTCCTCTTCCCTTCATGAGGAAGCTGTAGACTATAATGGAGTTACTAACTAAATGTAGACTATGATGAGTCGGAAGGATCACCAAGTCCAACTTTTGGCCCTGCACAGGACAGTTTTCTTTGGAGCTTTTGGAGTCTGGATTTTGTTGGTTTTTTTTGTTGACATTGTTACTAGTTTTGTTTTTTTAATCTTTCCCCCCTGCCTTCCCAATTCACAGGCTGAAGTCTTAGTATGGAAGAGCCAGGGAGGAGACCACAGGCAAAATAATAACAAGAAATATAAGGAGAGGAGTACTGTTCATTAGGAAGGAAAGTTTGGATGTTGATGAGTGTGTGAACAACCATGCCACGCCTGTCAATATCGTAGCTCAGTAAGGAGCTGAGCACTTTCAATTAAACAGTGACTTTATGTCACAGTACTTTTAATCAGTAAACCCCCAAATTTGGCAAGTATACAAGTCACAGCCTGCATCTTCTTTTGCACTGGTAACTCCCAGACAGGCAGCAAATTACCAAAGTCCAACAACTTCACATCTATCAGCTGATGTTCAGTAACCCATTACGCAAGGATCTGGCACACAAGTTCTGAGTACACAGTGAATTGCTATACAGACTGTTCCAGGATGGCTGCATTGTTTGTTCTCATGATTTTCTAAAAATGGATATTGAAAGAAAAGAAAAAATATGTTTTAAACTGTACAAATCTCCTTGCAGAACAGGCCTAGTGTTTTGATAAATATTTGCCATTATTACCATGAGGTTGTAACAGTTTGTCATGGCACAAGTAGAGACACATACCAGAATTAGCAGGAAGGAAAAGTCCCAGAGCCAATTTTGCTGTTAGCAGCCAAATTCAATGAATTTGTAATCATTAGGTTTAGGAGTGCTCAGATTCCAGACTTTATTCTTCCTTCCCACAGAAAAATCTAACAGTGACTATAGGGGGTTTTATCCATAATATTAGCTTGAGCTTTGCAGTTATTTATGACTATGCCACAGAACTTTGTTTCCCTGCGAGTCAAACAGAGGCACATTAGACTCACATTTGGAAACTCACTCATTCTCTGCACTATTAACCCTCCAGACACATGAGACTGGTAAGGACAAACAAGTGTGAAAGTTCTCCATTAATTTCCATTTCCAGAAATTGGCATTGACTGTTTCAGTTGCAAATGCACCAAAACTTCGAAGTCACACTGCTGATCTACTGCCCAGAAAATTTCAGTCCTCTGACCTGTTTCTTTCTGTTGCTGCCTGTGATACGTGGGCAGTGGATCAGCCCATCTCCCATTTGCAGGAGTAGCTAAGAGAACTCCAAATCCCTCCAGAGAGCTCATTTCACATTAAAACACCAGCACTTTTCCATAGATAGTTCCATGATCAAGAGCTTCCTTTGTCTCCATTTTGCATTATCAGCCTCAGAAAACTCTGCCAATCCTCAAACACCCATCATCTCCAATATTTCTGGTGCAACCTAAGGCAATAATTGGCCTCAGCAAGAAAACAGACCTAACCCCTCAGGGTGACAGGGAGTACATTCCACCTGCAATTGTGGCTTTCATCATTTTCAGTGTGCCTAAGTTTAGAGATGCCATCAACAATCCAGTTTTTACATCAGCTGGATCCAAGGTACTGCTTGTGCCAATTACACTTACATTATTTACCAGTAAATATCTGAGGGTCAGGCATGTCAAACATCTTGCTAGGTATTGCCAGTGCCCACCCACTGATGTGCCAGTGCCTGGGCATCCCACAGGAAGGATCTGCCATCTGAGCAGTCAGGCACAGTCTGCCCCAAGAGCAAGAGAGGATGCACACAAGTTTTTCTTTATTCACATTATCTGGACAAGACACAGAGCAGAGGTTTCAGGGAAGTAGCCCATGACCTCTTTCAGTCATTGCCCAGGTGAACAGGATCCTGAAGCCACATATCATCTGTACTCCTTGCCATGACTTGAATGTCACATAGGCAATTTAAAGCTCATGTGCATGGCCCAGCTTCTGTCAGACACAGACCTCAGTGAGAAAACTGCCCCCAAAAGCACAACCAGCACTTGCAAAGCAGACTTAACACCTGAAATATCTTTATTTAAAGATAGAGTGCTGTGACCAGCAACATGTACATGCAAGGGAAAAAGTGACATCCCTAAACTGTAGGAAAAAAATTTAAATTACTGCAGTGGTAAATGTAAATCACTTCTGAGACCCAGCCACCTAATTGTCCATTAAGATATCAAAAAACAGATTCTTCTTTTAATTTAATAGTCTTCTAAAAGAGAACCCAAGAAAATGTTAGGCATTACTCATGGTAGAACTACAGGACAGAGCTTTCGACTCATGAGTCATCCAATAAAAGGGAAAGCAGTTCATAAGCAAATTCTGAAAAGTTTCAAAGCACAAGATGAATTTACCTTTTAAAAAGAAGCATTTCAGTAAGATGGGGTGGAAAAAGAAATCACTTACAGGAAACATAGGGCAGTGGTTACATCCAGGGAATGAAAATACAGAAATCATCCTACTTTACACAACAAGGTGCATCACCATCCTCTCACAGCTATGCAGAAACTTATTTAGCCTCTCTCCATATTCTGGTAATGAAGTGATAATGGTCCAAATTCCTCTACTTTCTCTAGTGCAATGACAGATTATGCCAGCAAAGGTGGGGGCTGGTGGTGCCTTTTTACAGCCCTTGAACCTCAACTTGATTCTAAAGCTTCGTCTCAAATCTAATTCCAGGAATCAAAGACCTCATACATGTGAGTGAAATGCGTAAGGCACAAAAATAGATTTTAGTAAAAATGCGAAATGGTTGAATCCTGACAGAAGGTGACTCAGAGGGGAACCCAGCAGGAAGCAAACATGGAAAAATAAGTCAGGAAGTTCAACATTTTAGAGCCCCTAAAAAATTAGAAGAATAAAACTGCAAAGTCAGAACCCAGACGGGCAATACTCTTCTTGTAGCACATGTGCCACTGACTCCCTCAAAGTCACTGTGGCCCAGGACCTGGCATCCCACAGCCACAGAATCATTGAGCTTGAAGAGACTCAGCTTCAAAAGGGAAATTCTTATGGATAATACAGACTACCAAAGTTAAAATTATTTATAGTCATTTTTAAGCTAATTTTTGCACCTCAAGAAAATTGCTACTTGTATCACGTCCTCCTCTTAGGATGCCCTTGAAAGTTTGGCTTCTGGTTTAACTTTTGAAGACCAGCATTTTCCAGGATAAGAGAAAACTGAATGGAAGAACTAGATGGGGTCAGGAGAAGTCAATGAGAGGAAAAAATGCATTAAAGTCCCCAACAGCCCTGCCACAGACTTCAGTGGTGAAAGAAGCCAAAAACTTATTGTACATTTAGGAGTTAAGATTGACTGGGACCTTTCTAAAATTACATATACAAAACACCAGCTTCTGCAAATAATTATCAGGTCATATACCCATAAAAGTCAAGAAAATATATTTTATTACCTGCTCATCTTACTTATTCACAGAGCAGAGCCAATATTAGTCAGCACAAGGAGCTGCTTGCGAGCAGGAAGGCTTCAATCATTAAGGAAGGGATGTAATTAAAAGGAGGGAAATCCAAAACACAGTTATACCCACCAATCACGTCATCTAAATTGTACTATTTTATTCATCAAAAATAAAGCTTTGAAACAAAGATGCCGTATTTTATGCAAGTTCTTGATTATCTTTCTTCTGAGGGAGCATGTAATTTACAAGAAAGAGGACTTAAAGCTTTAAGTGCCTCTGACTTAATTCAGCATTGCTGTATTGATGGTCCCATTTAGATGATTCCATTTCAGGCCCCTCTAACGCATTAAAGGCATGACTTACTCACATCCATTTGGCTAATGATCCCCTACTGCTCCAAAGTAAATGACAGCTATTTACAGTAAATTATTCAATTAGATAGAGGGAAGTGCGGTATTCATTTTATATTGTTTGACATGGCAAAACAGAAGTGTGCAAGAAGGCAGGTAGGGCATTTTAATCTTCCAGAATCAATTGTTTAATCCACAGCAGGAGGATAAATACACTCCACAATACTTGTCAGCATCAGGTTTTTATTGTAAACATTCTAAGAGAGACTGGAGTGTTGCAGCTCCAGTTAATATAGTTCTGTCCATTTCAAAAGTAAGTCATCATACCACACAAGGAATCCCAGCACCTGACAGGACTGCTTTATTTTAAGCACAATTTCAAGGAGCACACAAAGTGACCATATGCTAGCAGCAGACCAAATTTCCATTTAAATAAAAGAATAGGCATGAGCTAGCCTGAATCCCATTTATCTGTAATGGGATTTACACTACTAAGTGACTACCTCACTCTCCAAAACAAGGACTCAATGTCCCAAGACATTTGGATAGTGGGATATTTTTAATTTATGAAATCCCAGGACAGGACAGGACAGCTCAGCTCCTCTCACAAATTTAGAGGAGGATCAAAAGATAATCAAATAAAAAACAAATTGGGGCTAAAACAGAGCCTAGAAAAAGAGGGAATGATCACATTGCAATAACTCAAATCTTTTCACATATTCATTTGTTCTTTTCCAGGAGTTGAAGGGGATGTATGAGTACATGCACATTACAATCTCCACTGTATACACACTTGTCTGACCACAACACCTGGACAAAAAAGTTGTCATGACTTTGCTGTCCCTTGTCAAACCTTTGCCTTTTATAAAAGAGAAAATGAACAAGTAGTTCTCATTATTTTAGACAGGAACATGAAGTCCAAGGTGCAGGACAGGCCATCACATGTGCTGAGCCTGCCAGTGACCATATCTTGTGTGGCTCCCAGGCCTCCTAGAATTTATCTGAGGGAAAAAAGGAGTAGGTATTTTCTCTAAGCCCTCCTGGCTAGCCCTAATTCTGGAGAATTTCTCTTCCGCAAGCCCAGAACGCCTCAGGACAAGTGCCGAGCAACCCAAATAGAAGAACATTTTCCTCTGGCTAACCTGCCAACACATTTAATTTTCTACAGGCAGAGGGCCAAGTTCAGCAAGCACAGCTCCTGCTGAGCTTAATGGGAGCTGCACTTGCCTGTGCCAGGCAGTGAAGGTTTGCTGGGGGACTGCAAGGAACACACCACAGAAAACACAACTGCTGCCAGTATCTCTATTCAGAGGCTGCATTTGAATGGACTACTCTTTTTCCTCCCCCCCGATTTTATTCAATTCTTCTAAAGCTGCTGGCACA
This sequence comes from Euphonia xanthogaster, assembly GCA_034509185.1. Taxonomy (NCBI): domain Eukaryota; kingdom Metazoa; phylum Chordata; class Aves; order Passeriformes; family Fringillidae; genus Euphonia; species Euphonia xanthogaster. Next base: position 11,783,863 of record JAYDZK010000268.1, on the reverse strand, counting down.
ATGAAACCCTTCCTACTCTTAGCATGTGTTCACTCACTTCTGTGAGCAAGGAATCCAGACTGGCTGCTTGCAGTGATGAATTTTGTCCAAAGACCAGCTTACCACAACTAGGCTGTATAAATTTAACAGTCATTTGGTGCCTTGTAGCCAACAGTGCTGGCCAGATTATTCAAAAGGCCTTCTACACACAACTTCTGAATTCCTAGGGAAGTTCTGCATTTCCATGGCTCCAGATCCTATTTTCTGCAAATCAATTCTTATTCCTGGTTTTCCTAGCTACCTTCATCCTCTCATGAATTATTATGTCTTAATTTTTTAGCTCTACCCATTAAGAAAATTTTAGTCAAGCTTTTCACTGGCTCTCAGCTGCGCCAGTTTTTACTAGGCAAAGATTTCTCCATTGATATTTGCAGAAAATCCCCTCCCCTTTAAATATTTTCAGATGCTACAGTAACACAAGTAATAGAAATAGCAGTTCTAGACCTTAATGAGCAGCACTCTGGTCTTCCAGCCCCAGGTGGCTGCCTCTGCTCCAGCTACACCTCTTCATACAATGTCTTCCTTGTTCACCCTCCTGCTCACAGACTAAACATATCTGCTGACATTCCCTCTGCTGCAAAAGGAGGTGGCTTGGACTTAAAACCTTTAAACCTGTGATGAACCTCTGAAACATTCCACAATTAATTTCCACTAAAAATCACCTGCCTGAAAGGCACTGAGTTAAAACAGACTTCAAGCCAGTCCTTCATCTAGTAGATAAGAGGAGTGAAAACACTTTGTGTGGCCCTTGAAATCACACAGAAAGGCTAAATTATTTAAAAGAAATGTAAAAAAAAACAGATGCCAAAACGCAAGAACAATGTGAACTTGGATCCACATTTTTAAAAATTTAATTTGCCAAAATAGACTTCTCTACACCAAGCAGTGAACATTTATATTTTTCTAGTTCCAAAATTCACCCAGACAGCCAAATAGGAAAGTTCAGATGAACTGAGACATTCAAGGTACATTGCCAGTAAAATTGCTACACATCAAAACTACACCAAGCAGTATTGAAAACTAAATATTGAGTGTACAAAATTTCTGCTCAGCTGTTCAGATTGAGTAGTTATTCAGAATAGGCTGCTTGGAGTAGCAAAAATTAGAAGACACTGAAGTGGAGGAGGCAGGGGGAGCCAGTGTTGCAGCTGAGCTCTTCAGGGAGAAACCTTCCCTTCCCCTGGGCCAGACTATAGTGGGAGCTGCTCCCACCAGCAGGGACAACACAGCCAAGTTGGCCTGATAATGTGGCCATGCTGCTGCCAAGAAAACACAAAAGCAAGGATTGGAAGGAATGATCTGGCCTAGGATGAGTCATTGGACATCATCTCCTGTTGGATGGTGCAGGCAGGAATGCTGATGCTCACAGCTCGTGTCCTCGTCCCCACTCACTGCCTGTCCCTGCTGCCCCAAGCAGGGGCCCTGTCCATGCTGTGCACAGCCTTCTCCAGCACAGGGACATGAACTGCAGCAAATGGACCTGATTTGCAAGTACTGTTTGCAAAGCACCTGAACATCCTTCACATTTAAGTGAGATTATACCAAAATGCAGTGTACAAGTTCACTGCACCCTAGGCAGGTGTGCTGCATTTGCATCCACATCACAATTCACAGACATTAAGGGTCAGGCACCCACATCAGCTGGAAAACAGCACCAGGATAAGTGACATGAACAGCCCAGCTCTGCTCACATAACATTAAACTTTGCTTAGCTTTGTTTTGAGCCTTTTCCCCCCTCTCAAAACCCCCAAAATTGTTTTCTAGCTATAGTAACACTTAGATAAATAGAAACAGGCAACATTTCCACATGTGGTATTGAGTATGTCACCCTATAACAGCCCTTAATTTCATCATCTGTACATGTTTAGATTTAAACAATTATATGCAGAGTATTTTTAATATAACCAAACACAGGGTACAACAACTCCCTGAGGGTTTCCAGGTCTCAGGAGCTGTTTAATATAACACCATAGAAGTCCAGAAACTTTTTTTTTTGCATTTTCACAGCAACCAAAGGTCACCTTCATTTCACAAGTCCTACAAATGCTCTCCAAAGGAGAGGAGTTAGAAATGGGAGAGGCAAGACCATTCAAATACAAAAAGAATGCAAGAAAATAGATATAAAGGAAAAAGCTGCTCTGGGGAGGCACTTTCATTGAAAATCACCATGAAAATAAAGAAGAGGCACCATGAAAAATGCCATTGCATCTCATGCTTAGGACATCAGTCTGTGCTGGAGACAGTAAGTCCCTGGCATGGGGCAATGTTTCAGCAATGATGAGAGCACATTTCAGACACAGCACAGTGTAATATTTTGCAATTCATGTTGGCTGCATTTTTCTTTTCTAAATCAACATAATTTGGCTCTTTTAACATGCTTCTTTCTTTTCCTTCGTTTAATGATTTTTCCAGAAGTGCTTAAAATCAGGGTGTTCTGAGCACTAAATTATAAAACCCTGCATATAAAGACTCAAATTCCTATAAACAGATGAATATCCCATTTTCTGGAATTTTAATCAGCTTCCATTTTTATTTCACCTCTCTTAGATGGCAATCTCAAGAGCATTTTTACAACTGCTGAATATTCATCACCACTTTTTTCCTTTAAAGCAAATCTATTGATTAACTGATTTTGTGGCTTACATTAAAGCAAAGGTCCCAGGTAAAAAAAAACAAACAAACAATAATGTGGGTATAGAAGAAATAAAGTTTATACCTTATCATTTCAAAGGATGGCAGAACTTCAACAGGAAATCTCAGTTTGAGAGAGAAGTGTAAAGCTCTGCCCCTCATTGACTCTACCTTGGTGTTTAACAGTGCCCTGTGTCATGACCTTATCCTAATATTTCTAGGGAAATCCACCTCCAGCTTTTCATCCACTTCATGTTCCCAGCTCTACATTTTCCCAGGATGAGGACCAGTGTTTATGTTAAATAGCTGCTCTGACTCAGGGCTGGCAAGGAGGTCCCTGCTGGAAGGCTGGGACCCTTGGAGAGGGCAGCGAGGATGGAGCTCTGAGGATACCAGCACTGCACAGTCTCCAGAGTTTTGTCTCCCACACGCCACTGTAGCCCTGACAGGGAGTGAGCAGCAGCAGCTCAGGGCTGAAGGCAGCACTGGGAGCCCTGTCCCATGCTCAGCATGCTTTCATGCACTCACCTTTTCAGTAGCAGCTCCGTGAAAATGTGAAATCAGGCAAGACTTGCTCTTTGTTCACAGCAGTGCTCATACTAGAACTTACATAAAAATCAAAGGGACAAAAAGCTCTCACACCACACGCACCTAAAATAACCTTACTTCAGCTGTGCCTTGGCAAAAAGCCTAGGCAGCAACAAGATCTTTCCCTTCAGCAAACAGACCCCATTTTCCTTTTTCCAGGGCCCACATCCGTGTAATCAAGTATAGCTCTGGTATCAGCATTTATAGGCTTCATATGGTCACCATTTATAAGCAAACCACTTCCTCAGTACAGACACAGTTAGTATATTTTCTCATTTTCATTTGGCAGAATAGTTGTGGATTGTGGGAGAGACTTAGGAGAAACTGTAAGGGACAGAAATCAGATCTCAAAAAAAATCAAAGTATGTTCCTTAAGACACTTAAGAGCAAATATGCAGAAATCACTACATAGAGTGTTTGAAGCTCACTTTCCTGCCTTCCTTTTCTCAGAGGAGCTATGGCAGCCACTCAGACATTTCTGGTGGGATTTCATGTATAATTGCAAGCATTGTGTGCAGAGGGACTAAAGCATCACTATCTTCAGCACTGCTAAATGCCATCTCTAGCACATCTGCACCCTGATGTAGTGTGTCCTGGTGGCTAGCTAACAGAATTAGCCAAGGAAACCAAAGTTTCAGGCTCAGGTTAGATACTTTATCTTCATTTTTCTTCTGTTACAGAAAACAAAACAAAACAAAAACAAAACAAAAAAAACGCTTAGAAGCAAACCAAAACTAAAGGAAATACACTAAATTCACACAGGGAAGAGGTTTAATTGACATTTCAGTGCTGTCTTTGAAACAGGAGTTCAGAATCCAATACACAAACTCTTCAGGCTCCAAGATAAAGACTGACATTAAATACCACAGCTTTAAAAGAAAATATAAGCACAGCCCTCAGCCTGCCCTGGGATTACTGGCTGCAGACTCCCAGGAGCTGGCTTTTGCCTCTAACAGTTTACACATCAATGTGTTGAGCTGGTACTGATAAAGACAAGTGCAAAAAGAACAAGAGCACACATTTCAGTCTGTCACTGCTCTGGCAGGGACTGACATACAACCTTTTCATCTGCCTGCTCCATCACACAACAGCAAAATGATTTTTTTGTGCCACATAATAAATATTGCTTTTTAAATCAAACAATCAACCTTCCATCCTGAAACACCTTACCTGGCCTGTAGCAAACAGGAGCCAGAAAAAATGAAATACCAAAAGGTCAGTCCACTGTTGGCACAATCCAACTCCCAACTCCCTTGCACTTGGCCTGAAAAGGCATGCTCAAATCCTACAAGCAGTGCACGCCTGGCAGTGCAGTTTCTTTATATGAAGAAAGTTCCTGCTTGAAAATTACTCAGATCATGCCCTTTGAGAACAAATTGCCCTAGTTTTAATTATTCATGCACTTGACTCTCAACAGGTTGGCTTTCCCAATTACAATGCCTGGGAAAGTGTGTAACCCAGCCAGCACTCAAAGACTTCCACACAATATTTTCTGCTGGTTTGTTTCTGATTATAGCAAAAGATTCTTGTGTAGATATTTTCCACCTGTTTAATCTGTTGGTGGTATTCCATCTGTCCTTCAAAGACAGCTAATTTTCAACAGGCCCTTCCATTCTAGTGAGAAAGTCTTCAAAGATTTTTTTCTTCCACATGCCAGTAGATCTCACGAAGCAGATATTGAAGAACAAAAAGCCTCAAGAGACCAGATTCAAAGGATCAGATTTTCAAATTAAGAAGCATCATCAAAAAAAAAAAAAAAAAACCTCAGAAATATTTTCCAAATTTGACAAACGCTCATTTTCTGGGTGAAATGGGGATTCCAGAATAAACATAAAGCTCACACCTGACATGGGAACTAGGAGACTAATTTTTTGAAGTAAAACAATGTTCTAATATAGATTCATTATGAATATAAAACCTACAGCAAATCAACAGCCTGTTTTACTGGAGGACAGCATGGATATCAACAAGAGATAGCAATCATGGAGCAGTGCCATGTTATACCAGCTGAAAATATGGCTCACTCCCCTTGCTACAGAGAATTGGAATCTAAAACCACTTTGCTATAGCCCATTATTTTAATGCAAGTTTACAGCCATTCTACCTTTTCTGAAGTTTGTACACTCCGCCCTGAAGTAGGCAATGAACAAGAATTCAGCATAGGGAAGGCAGAAAACTGCAGGGAAAATGCAGCATCTCTGGGTACCACTGCCCCACACATAAAACTCCAGGTACTCAAGCTAAATTTCCTTTCCCTTGTACCCTGCTTTTATTTTGCAGCACTGGACTGCTAAGGGAAAATGAAAAGTTGCTTTCCTGTAGGATCAGCACAGCCTAAAAGTATACAACCCAGAAGGATAGAATTTATGTTTTGCCAATATAAAGAATTTATCAATAGCAGGCTAGTTAAAAAAAAAGTTTGTTTTCACGATTAAATAAGGTACATGAAGAATAACTTTAAAATCAAATATTTGAAGATATGGCATAAAGCAGAAAAGCATTTAGATGCTCTTACAAAACTTTTGCAACTTCATCCATATGCTTTAGGATAAATTTATTGTGAGCTGAGTACTAAAAGAACTCTGACCACAGAAAATGTCTAATTAAAATTAACAAGTATTTCATTAGTAAAAAAATATTAATTACTATCAGAATTAAAATAATCTGACTTAAGGAAAACAAAGAACTGATATCCTTATCACTGTGAATGAAGGCAATGCTCGTTTCCAAGGACTGAGATTTTTATTCAAGTATTCACTTCATCCTGTAACAGTTACAAGCAAATTTCAGTGCATGAAATTTGAAAAGTAATTATATGAACCAAAAGGTGAATAAGAAAAAAATCCCTTCCTTTTAAACCATAAACTGTGCCTGCAAATTACGTGACTAAAGAAATGCTCATACTAGGGCTTGAAAGTATTTTTCAAAACTATAAATTGTGAACAGCAAAGAAGGCAGTGCACTAATACAATGTAGATGTAAAGTTCAATTTGTTTTACACAGCACAGCAGCACATCTTAGTACTTAGACATGACATTTACTTTTCTGCCTTTTAATCCATCCCAATAAACAAGCAGACATTTATCCCACAAGCCACTTTTTCAAGTTCTCTGTAGAACTGTTGAGTGCATTCATGCCCACTGCAGGCCTGCAGAGCAGGAAATGCTTCAGCCCTGCATAGATACTTTGCACTCATACTGCACTGAGTGCAAAAAACTTCTCCTGAGAGAAAACAACAAAAAAAAACAACAAAAAAACAACAAAAAACCAACAACAACAAAAAAAATGTTTTTTTAAAAACCCTCATACATATTGCCCGAGACATTCTACATCTTCCCCATACTTCCCCTCCAGTAACCTGAACAAAGACAAACTAGCGGACCTAAGGTCAAAGAATTGCTCCAAAAGACATTTACCCTTTCACAGTGATAAGGATATCAGTTCTTTATTTTCCTTAACACAGATTATTTTAATTCTGATAGTAATTATTTTTTTTACTAATGAAATCTCAGTTAATTTTAATTAGACACTATCTGCAATCAAAGTTCTTTTTGCGCTCAGCTCACAGTAAATTGTTCCTAAAGGTTATGGATAAGGTTGCAAAAGTTTTGGTTTTAATAGACTCACCAGGAAGGGCATGGATGGTGCAGGGCTCTACCAATTTCACAGTTCCTGTGAATGCTGGCCTACCTGCAAATTTAGATACCGCCATGGATTCAAAAAATAAACCAAAGTCTTGACCAGCAGTTGACATAATGCTCAAAGTAGACTTAATTACTTTTTCTTCCACTAGAACAAGGAAGGAAAGCTGAGATCACATTTCATTATTGAAATGGAATATTTGGGATAGAAATGAAAGGGCAAATTCATCCCTTTGGGAAACCTTTTTAACCTCAAAATAATAGTCAGGTTTGTGACTGAGGGAAGAAGGATCATATTTTGGGGGGCAGCTTATTTGGTATGCTTCTGTAATTACCAGTTTAAATCTATCCAGCTGGACAAACAGCAGTAATGGTGTCCATTTCCAAAAGACCTGCATTTAAAGACTTTTTTTTTTTCCATTAAGTAAAATTCTTTGTGAAATCACGTTCTCTATGTTTTCTTGCTTGGCCCAGTTTTCAGTACTGGAAACTGCTGAAGTCCATCTACTGCAAGCAGATTTATTGTCTGGGCAGACAGAGAACCTACAGCTGCAGCACACCCCTTATGCACTGGAAAAACTGCTGTATTCTCCCTGATTTCAAGCCAAAAGAGACCCTCAATCAGTGTGCAAAAATGTGTTTTAGAAGAACAACAGGAAACCTGCATGCTACAATAGCACAAACTGGGCAAGTACAGTCCAAGTCCTGCTGCCTGAATCGTGAGAGCTCTCCCAGCCTAGCTTCAGCTTTCTTCTCACCAGCCAAAAGAAACATACGCTGTTCTATGCTGAAAAGTCATTTAATTCAGCTAGTTTTGGCAAACAACACCTCTTGAAAAATGCATTGCATTTGTTATCTGCCACCCAGCCTCCCAATTCCTTCTTCAATAATACACAAAAACAGCATGAAGAAACTTCACAAAAGAGAAAGGCATCACCACCAGGCAGGCACAAAGGTGTGTAATGCAATCATGAAACATAAGCAGAATCAAGCTCAACAGCACTCATTTTGTAGAGGAACTAATCCATCATTTATGGTGGTTTGCTGTTAAGTGTAAGTTCTCTGCAGCTCAGATAAGCTGAGCTCAGCTGAGCTGTTGCTAGATGTGCTTCATCTTTGCTTCCACACTAAGTGCAAATAGAGCTCTCAAAACCACTTTCTTTTTTGGCAGGCCAGAAAACAAGTACTCCTCTGTGATGGTTTGCTTGACAAGACTGCAATTTTTTCTATGGACAGCCTCAAAGTTCCACAAGAGGTATATTTTTCATCAGTATTAGTTTTGTGGGGCTTATTGATTGATTTCTCTTTTTTTTCCCCAATCTCTTTAAATGGGATTGCGTGTCGAATATGAATGAAATGTAGACTCTTAAATTTTATAAAACCTAATGAATTCTTTCAAGCTCTTAAAGAAGCAGGAACTACCAATGGGGAAACAGCATAACTATGTTACAGAATTTAAGGAAAAGATGCAAATCCAAAGAAGTTCTTGCTATAACTTACTCTGCTTAATAGGCAAAGATATTTAAGGTTTCAGTCCTGCCAGAGTCCCAGTCCAGCAAACCACTTAAGGACACTCATATGCAACAAAATGAAAAATCTCACATGTTTGAATCCTGACACCTGCTGAAATGCTTTGCTACATCAGGGCCAGCCACCTCAGCACTTCTCAGCCAAGCTGCTTGTGAATCTTCTCTGAAATCAGTTGTGTTGTCCTTTGGCATCTGCCTTCAGCCCTGTGAAACACCCCATGGTTTGTGCATGTGCTGCCTCTGGCTTGTCTCACCATTTAGATGCTTAGAGCACCAATGGCTTCTGAGGCTTTGACACAACTCTGGAAGACATTCGAGAGAAATCTGCTACAGAAACCCCCGGTACCAGCAGCACTGAGTAGAACACACCCCTCATGGAAGGGCTTAGGTCAGGACATTGTTTTAATGCCTCACAGGGGATGGCTGCATATCCCACCTACCTGAAAGCCTCCATGGAATCTGCTGCCCCTGGTAGCTCACCTGGAAGTGACACCTTTTCCGTGACAGACGTGGTGTTCCTGCCTAGAGCACCAGTCCCATTCTGTCCCTGGTCCTTGTGCAGCCCAGTGAGTCACTCACGCCCCAATTCTGCACAATGCACATCCAGCCAGGAAGATACAGAGCGTGTGCTTAAAGCCAAATCATTTCATTAAGGTTTGAGCATGCTCTTTGTCAAATAAAGCAAGTCTCTGCCCTGTAGAAATAATCACATTCCTCTTCTCATTCCTTGCTTTGCACTATTCCTTCATCTTCCAATAACCTCAAGCAATCTAGCTCTTGCTTGCCAGATTTCATAGAGATACTGGACAAACTCAAAAACCTGTATTTTCTGGATTAGATGGGGACTCGTCAAGTTCAAAAATTTAATAGCTCTGAGAAAAAATTTCAGTCTATTTTTTCCTCTACTGTGTGAACATAACTCTCAGTTAAAGACCATTAGGGTAAATTGAATTACTCTAAAATGTGAAAATTTGGCCAACCCATTTTTTTAGACAAATTAAATACACACAGATTGTAGCTGGCAATCTATTTCCAATGACAAAGTAAGAGATGCAGCAATGGGCTGTACAGACCTTCACAGATTTTGTACTAAAAACAAAATGCACAGCCACCAAGTCTTTAGACTTATGTTTCAATTAAGAAACAGTACCAAAAATATGTAGTTGTAGGCAAAGGATGGTGTTGCAAAAGAAAACACAGATCCACATAGAAAAAATAGCACAAGTGGAGAGTATCTTGTGAACAACAAGTTGAACAAGGAACAATTAACTCACAAGTCAAGCTCAGATAAAAATTAGCTTATCATAAAAAAAAAAAAAAAGAATAAAATAGAGCAAGGATGAAAAATAAAGGCTTCTTTTGGTTACATGCAAGTTTGTTTCATTCTTTACCAATATCCTAAAACATCTGTGCACATACTGTCCTGTTCTGGTAAAAAGAGGTGATGCAAGGGCTGCATATCTGTGGGAAAAGACAGTGTTCAAACACATGAACACTGTGTCAGCACACTGTGGGGGTGACACAGCACAGTGGCTCACAAGCATCTGCAATTTAATCAGTTTCTGCTCCCCTACACAGAAATTACTGCCATAAATGGGTATCATGAACATCAAAATGGAAAACTTACACTGTGATTTGAAAGCCAGGTTACTAGGAAAAAAATATGGTAGCATGTGAGATTTTATCCCTCCTTTTAAATAAAATAAAAGGAAAACAATTATTTATCAAGTGAACCTAACAACTTCTTGTCAGCACAAGCACTTCATTCATCACCAAAGGTTTGTTGGACCAGGGAATATTCCTGTTTAAAAAATCTCCCTTGATCCAATGACACTACTGCCTGTAATTTCTAGTGGCACTTTAAAGGCTGGACTTTCCAGCTGCTGTTGCAGAAAAGTAGAAGTCACAGCTACATTCAGTGAGACACAACAGGTTTTATACCAGTATTTTCAGCTCTGAGTTGTGATGCATCCCTGTCAGAGGGATGACTTGTACAGAACTTTGGCCAACTGCTCAGCATCCAAACAACCTCACTTCAGACCCCTTCTGCATCACTTTTGCTACTTAAGAAGAATATTTTGGACAAACCATAAACATCAAGAGTTTTCTGTTTCCTTATATTTTAGTGCATTTGTGTATTGGCTTTGATATATCTGCACAATATTTGAGGGCAATATTAAGAATTAGTGCTCACAGTCCAAGGAGAGACTGCACCCAGCTGCCATTAAAATCAGAGTGACATCTGGCTGCTTTTTGTTTTAAAGGAGTATGAGAATGGGCATTGTTACTTCTTGGGCTCATTAAAGGTAATTTCCCCTCTTTCTTAGCAGTCTAAACTGAGAATAAAAGGCAGAGGAGGGCTTTGTTCATTCCCCACACACTGTGTACTTGTACAGAAAGGCAAAACCTGGTTGTTTTAGTGGCACATGGAAGGTTACTGGCCTCCCTGGCACCACACTGCCTGCTCAGACTTGCAAGGTTACTGTAAAACTGAGACACCAGACACTTGTGCTAAGTTTATCAAGCAAAAACCCCTTTCTGATGGCTCCAAGAGAGCTTTTATCTATCCAAGATATTAAAGGGATGACATATTTCATGGACTCCTAGAACCATCAAGGTTGGAAAGGACTTCCAACATCATGAAGTCCAACCCTTGACCAGTCACCACATTGTCAACTAAACCACAGCACGAAGTGCCACATCTAGCCATCTCTTCAACTCTTCCAGGGATGGCAAGCCCACCCATTCCAAATGTTTAGCCATTTCAGTGAAGAAATTCTCCTCATGTCCAACTTGAACCTCCCCTGCTGCAGCCTGAGGCTACTTCATGCCATCCTGTCACGATTTGCCTGAGGCAAGAGGCCAACCCCACATCTCTTCTCAGGTGGTTGTAAAGAGCAAGAAGGACTCTTGCCTCGAGCCTCCCCTTCTCCAGCTTCCTCAGCCATTCCTCACAGGACTTGTGCTCCAGATCATCCACCAGCTCTCCTGCCCACATCCACAGAACTGACTCTATTTTTATTCATAGTTAGATGTCTACAAGACTTTTCATTATTTTGGGATTAAGTTCTCTAACTGGCCATCCTCTGTATTTTATAAATATGTTAAGAAAACGCTGTGAGTTTAAACACTTCTCATGAAAACATATCCTTAATTGCACAAATTAAAATGCAGAGCAAATCTCTCCTTTCAAAGTATCATCAGCTTCCATGGCAATGCTTAAATGGCCAACATTTAAAATAAAAGCTTTAAATTGTATCCTGATTTTCTCCTATTAATATCCAACAGGTGCACAGAGTACCAGCACTACTCAGACCACCACAGAGACAAAACACAAAGTCAGCTTTTACAAGCCCTGTATGAGTGGCTGCTTTATGCAGTTTATTACAGCAGAAGCCACACAAAACTTGGTGTGTGGTCTTTGGGAGAGAAGGCCTTAGGCAGTGATGCTGCAGCAGGAAGGGGCTGCAGCCTCCCCTCTGCCAGATGAGAGCAGAGCCATGGAACAGAGCAGGACAAGCAGGCTGAGCACAAGACAGGCCTGGCCTGAGCTCCAAAGAACTTTGAGGAGGAGACAAGACTGCCTATAATAAATGGGCTGCCAAACAATGATGTCAGCCAGGCTTTAGGATTGCATTTCCCTGGGGTTTTTTTTTAATCTCCTCTTCACCAAATCAACACTGTATTGTTCAACAATAAACACAGCTGATTCTGCCCAGTATGCAGAATGAAGCACTTATCAGCTGTCTCAAAATCATGAAAGAGCAAAAAATATTTGCTCATCCTAGTACAATAAACTGTCAAAGCATTTGCACATGGTTACACTTACTTCTGTGCTAACATTAAGGAAAAATAAACTAACAGTGATCTTGTACTACATTTGTATAATAAACAATTAATCTACATACTTGCAAAAAGTCCCTGATTAAAAATGAACTTGACAGATTAACTCCACAAGAATAGGAAGCTGCCATACTTAAAGGCTGTAACACAATTCTCCCCCACAGCACCTGGCTAAGGAGAGATTGCCATAACTTTTCAACATCCCTAGTTAATACATTGGCAAAAGGCAGAAAAATTCGTATGCCTCTTGTGAAAGGTTTTGTTAAAATTGCATCTATTTTTGCAGGAGATCTTATAAATCCAAATCCATCTGCAAATATCCCTCAGCTTCCAGAGCACTGAAGCCATCAGGAACCCAGCTCATCTGAGATCAATGATGAAATCCCTGCCTTCCCACGTGCTCTGTGTCATATGCAGATTGCATATTGCCTGAAAAAATAAATAGCAAACCCCTGACAGAAAGGCAAGGTAGGGATTTATTCTTGCTTTGCTTGTAGGTACCACATATTTGAGCTTGAACCCTAAAAATTCCAGGAAGCCAAAGGGCAAATCAGAACAAACAAATCAAGCACAGCACAGTTTTTCCAGGTTTGCCACAGCCAATTTGCTCTTTTAGCAGATGCAGTAGGGAGTGGTCTCCTTGCACATTGCTTTTAAAAATGTCTGAGACCATTGCCTACTTAGAAACACTTTTTGGTCCTCTCTGTGCCCTGGGTCTTCTTCTCAAGTGTGCCTAAGACTAAATGAGACTTTGGGTATTCACCAGTTTATTTTTGCTACAGTCTACCTCATCTTTACTTTCCCTAGATATATCTTTAAATCACTTGAGAATTAATAGCCTCAAATCTTCCTAGGAAAAAGCATTAGAGTATGAGCTGTGAACTAACTCTTCTCATCAGACACACATGAAAACCTGGCTCCACAAGAATGCTTATCCCAGAAATCCCCAAAATTCACTTCCCTGCCCTGGCCACACCACAGTGTGTGATGTGCCAGAGCCACTTCCTCCTCCAGAGGGTGCACATAATTGTGGCATCTGAGATAATGCTGCAAGCATGGAGAAATGCTAACTTTTGAAATGGAAAAATGATAGCTTGTGCAGTAATTGCAGGCTATCATAAATGCCAGAGTTACTTAACTGCAAGAGAGAACAAAGGCTGGCCCCAGTTTGAGGCAGCAATCAAAATAAAAATAAAAAGTCTTTGACACAGATGTACTTTTTTGGTTTTTTACTGGAAATTGTAAAGCATCTCAGCCTCAGTAAATCAGAGGTTGAGCCAGCCAAACTACAGGTCTCCCCTCCATGAAGACCCTGGCCTGGGGCCTTTGGGCTTTCTGGGAAGGAAAGGAAGAAAAATAAAAAATGAAAAAAGAGGAACATCCACAAACTTGAAATATTCTTTTCAAAAATACCAGCCATCAGGCAGGTCAAAGGGAGGCAGGCCCTGCAGAGTCAGGCATCGCTTTGCAGACCTGGAGCCATGACAGAATTTGTCTGCTATTTCAGATGTGATCTCAACTCCACCCATGGGTGCTTGGGTTATGGAATCAAATCCCTAACAAGCAATGAATGTATTGATTTGGCACATAAAGTTGCACTTCATTATTGCTCCAAAATCTAGAGTTATATTTACTTATATTTATTACATAGATATATTATACAGTTATATTTACTTATATTTAGCATATGCAACAACATAATAAAACAATTGTGGTAGTACAGGCTGAAAACTCAAATTATACTTTTACAACACTGTGATGGGCCAGTTGCCTCTTTCAAGCAGCCCCTTCTTTAGCAATATTCCATTTTTGCCTCCCCATCTCCTTTTCTTCAAACCAATTACCCCTGTACCCATTCCTTCAATTTATTTTGGAGGTACCTAGGCTGTGAGAAGGGAGAGAGGGAAAAAAAAAAGAAAAAAGCATTTTAAATTGAAAAAATCTTTATAAATCTTAAATTTATTTTTAACAAAAAACCTTGAGGCAGTGTGAAAAACTCTTTATGTATTATCCTTTCATAGGAACTTTTCTCCCCAGGCTAGTTCACTGTTGTTATTATTAATAAAAAGTTCTATCTCCTTACTCTTTTCCCCTTCTCCTCTCCTTTCTGACACACTGTATTCACTTTTGAAAGGAATTAGGAATTTTGAGCCCTTTCCATACCTGCTGTGTTAGCTGCTACAGAGGCCTCTCATTAGCAGACTACATAAATGGTACTTGAAGCCATAATGGTGCAAAACAACTTTCTAAAGGAACTATTTATTCATGTGATAAGAAGTACCTCACTTGTTTTCCATAGAAATAGATCTGATTTATTTAATTTTTCTATTTTGAATGCCCATTAAACTGTAGTCTGCCTTTGACAAAATGGTACAGAGATTCCCAATATTATACAAAGCTTTTGTTTGGTTTATAATAAGTTTTATTTACTATTATTTTGTGATGCAGTTTGTTGTGCTCTGGTTTTGAGACTGACAGGTAAAATTCTGCTGAAAATGGAAACATTTAATGAGACTTCCTATCTGGGTCCAAACAAATGCAAGATTCAAGAGAAAAACCAAAATTATCTCCAGCTATTAAGTGTAAGAGCTGTCGATTAGGATCATAAAGGCAGAAACCATGAAGAGAAACTCAAGGTATAGGGCACCTGATTAAATCTCAAACTATTCTTCTGTCTGTCCTTGAGGCATGATTGCCAGCTTCTGCACAGAAATAACCCCAAATCTGCCACCAGATGCGTGTGAAATTACCTCCCTCTAGGAAGATGCACACCTCATTTAGATGGTACTTTTATCCATGGAAACCACCGAGGAACCATGACAAAGAAAAGAATGTTCTTGAGAGAAGTGACATGATCTGGGTCACACCTTGCCACCAGGTCATGTTCCTGTGCTTGTGGGGTTTTAGTGGGTTATGGAACAGAGCACTAGTCCACGAGCTCTGGCACTGCTCTGGAGCCCTGCACAGTGGGCACCTGCATTCTCACCAAAAATTATAATTCAAAAGAAAGTTATAAATTCAAAAGAATAGCATTCACTTATGCAGCTTATGAAAAGGATCATTTTCAGAAAGCAATTGATAGGATTCTAAAGTCCCACTGTTCCTTTCACCTCTAGAACAAGGTTCTTGCTTTTTCATTTTTTCTCTTCAAATAGTTCCCTATAGACAACAGAATGAAGCTACTTCATAAAGAAATTAAATTCCTCTCTCATCTACTAATGCAGTAACAGAACACAACCCTTAGCACCCAGAGAGCAGCCTCCCATCTTGGACTTCAGTTTGGCCAAGAACCTGTGCTACAATCAGAACATTTCTGTCAATCTTCTTCAAACCTCACCTTGATTATTACCATGCTCAAACCAGCATTAAAATCAAGGTGGTGGTTTGACTTCCACTCATCACCATGATGGGAGTATGGAGGATCCAGAAGCATTAGAACTCTAAATTATCAAACTGAAAGAGCTGCAGCACCTCTCTCCTCCCTATTTTTTTGTATTTGCCCAATTTTTGCTTAAAAAAAATGCAGCGGTGGCACCATTCATACTTGTGATCAATCTGTTTTGCCACTTTTGTACTTTATTAACAACATTAACAGGTGAGCAGAGGACTTCATAGTAGTCCTGGTAATTTACAACATTTCCTCTCTCTGCTTTCCCATCTGCTCATAACTCTCTCCACGACACTCAGACCAAGACAATGACTATTTTTGTCACATTGCCACCCTCCAAACCAACCAGACACTTCCCAGCACTACCAATTTCTGCTACATCATGCTGGACCTGTGAGTAGCACCCAGGCCTCTTTCAGCATTGATCTTTCTGCAACATGAGCTGGGTCCTGCAGGCTGTCGTGAAAATAACTGTACAAACCACAGCCTTTGCTGGAGATTACCAGATCCAACAGGAGATAATCTCTGCTGTACACAGCTGTTCCAAAGGTCTCAGTGGGAAGCTGTACTCTTTTTTTGGATCAACACACAGAGTGAGGGCTTGGGGATCATTTTAGAAACAAAAAAGGAAAGTAGATCTAGGGGGACTTAAAAGAAGGAAGGGGTGGAGAGGACTGATTTATACACTCAGAAGAAGAATACTAGCTCCAAATTATTTACTAAGGAATTTCCAGCATCTGCTGTTTGAGTGAAACAGGTTCTCACAGGTGCTGGCTGTATTAATCTTAATACACTTGGGAACACATTTTCCACTCACACAGAAATTATGAGCCAAGCTTCTCTTTTTATACTCCATTCCTCCCTAAAAATAAACCCAGCTAACATGAGCACTTATTTCTAGTTAAGCAGGGGAAAAAAATAATTAACAAGTCACTCCACCTTCAAAAGCACAGAAAACCAGCTGCTAAGTGGAAATCAATGCAAATATTCATGCCTAGTTATGATAAGAGTCATTCATTACAAGCTCAGTTGCAGCTTGTAAATTCGGAGCTAGGTTTGCACATATAGTACATAGCCACAATTTTCTCTCCAAATCCTGCCTTTCACAGGCAGGTAATTGCCTCTCCATTTGTAGAGGGAAAAAATAGCAATGAAAACTTAGAGAACACTTCACCAGGAAGCATATTTAAGATTAATCCCAGCTTGAAACACATTACTAATTTAGAAATGACACTAGATTAAGAAAGCAATTATTTCGATTTCCTCACCAAATCACCCAATGCTGACTGTCCAGCCAGTTGAGGCTTGGTTTTCTTTTCCTCTGTTAACTCATTTCCCAAGAGCTCTACTCCTTTGCACAGGTGGTGCCTCTGCTGCAGGACACTCAGGACCATCACATTCAGTGATTGCTATGGATTCCTACCTACAGCATTTTTTTGAGGAATACAGTTAGGAAAGGGAAATGCAGTCCTAATGTTACTAAGCCAGTTAATGCTTAACATATGGAACAGGGAAAGGCAGTTTCCCTGGCCAGGAAAGCTTTCTCACAACTGGCTTGTAGAAAGGCTAATGTAAATGATGGGAGTAAGGTAGTGTTCCAGCCAAAAAAAGAGAGACTATTTTAAATGAGACAATTTGAGGATGCTGATATTTTAAATCTGCTCCTCCCAGGTGTTTTTTTAACATCCAAGATGACACAGCCTTAAACCCACAGCTAGATCACAAGATGCTAAGAACAACACCAATATTTTTATTAATTCACATATTCAGACTACAAATAGTAAAATCCCTACCTCTGGGATAGAGCAAAGTTCTGCAATAGGCAGGCTCACTGTATGAAAAACGTGCCACATCACATCAAAGTGGGCTTCTTGTTCTAGGAAAGAAACCATCACTTAGGCAGGCTCTGAGTAATATAAAGTTCAGAAGGAAGCCTGAGTCCATAAATCACAGTTTGATTAAACATCAGCAAGTGTTCAGTGGCCCAGTTTCAGTACTCTCAGAGCATACTGAACTAACTGTCTTCAGAGCCCCGTGGCTACACAAAGAAACATTTCACTTTCCTAATTATCAACTGTTCCCACATCCACAGGGAGTGACATGGACCAAGTTTTATCCAAGATAAAAGGTCTAAACTATGCTTGGAGTTGTGCATTGCCTATTTTCCAAGTATAACAGCAAGGAACTACACCAAGTCCAGGAATTACTTGACTTCCCTTACATGATGAGATCTAACCATAAAAGAATCTGTTTTGTTTTCCTAGGTTTACATCCAAGCAGCACATGCCAAAAGACCTCTGTTGCTTACACATTTTCCAGGCTGATTATCAGTTGTTGTTCCATACATAAGTTTGTATGGTCAGACACTTACATACACATTTTTATTTAAAATGAATTCAATCCTAGATCTCTTGAAAATGAAGCTACCCTTTTATATATATGTGTGTAAATATATATATATGCACACAGACCCACACACAATTTTGGCTCATTACCCACCACCACTTCCCACCTGGGCAGTGGCTTGAAGAGACAATGATTCTGTGGGCTCCAGTTCCATTCATTTGAAAAGCCACAAACTTCAGCTGTTGTTGAGAAAGTCAATTATTCAAAGCTGTGTGCTTTAATGGCTACTGGGTACTTTGTTTAAGGTGTAGTATTGCTTTGGCCAGAAGTTTTGGGGAGGTCTAAAGATTAGGTAGCTCCCTTCTGTAGTTGTTTGAAATAAACCAAGGGGGACAAAAAAAACCAAAAAAAAACCAAGAATTGCTATTAAATATCAGATTCACCACTCTCTGCAAGTCATAGCCTGAGGAACACATCCAGCCAACACATGCAAGGAAAGGTCCAACACAAAATCCGAACAAACAGAACCCTCTCTTTGCAGTTTGCTTAACACAGAGCAGAGCCAAGCACAGCGTTCTAGACTTGAACTTTCTAAGGCCTTTCCCCACACCTGGGAAGACACAGAGAAGCCAGGTGTATATTTGTCATGCACGCACAGTTTCAAAGCTCACTCAGGCTGAGGGATGGTATATTGGATACGTAACTAGATTTAAATATCTGGAAGTCATTCTCAGATATCTATTTTAGTTACTGCAAGCACTTATTTTACAGTATAAATTAGGGTGCTAACGAAGAAAGACTTTGGCCCAAAGCCTCCAGACTATGCAGATCATGAGACAAGGACAAATTAAACACCCAGAGGGACAAGAGGCAAGCTGCCCTCCCCACCTCTGGAGCCAGGAAGGAGGAAGGATCATCTCCAGGGTAAAGCCTGGGTAGCCTCCTGTAACACGCACTGAGCAGCTTGCTGTCCCTTAGCCTCTCTTGGCAAAGGAACAGCAGTGACAAGAGAGGTTTGAAGAGCCCCGGGAGGCTGCCCACAGGGAGGGGAGAGCCAGTGGGATATTGCTGCAAGGCTGTGGAGGTACCTCCAAACAATACTGAGCAGAAGGCTCTGAGCTGCCCCGAGGAGCACGGCCGAGTGGCCTCACCTTTCCTGAGAAGGGGGACTGGCTTCACAGAGCCCAGCTGCGGAGCCAGGGGGAAGCATTTCATTATCTTCATCTGACTGCACACTCAGCCCTCTTCTCAGCTGCAAAATCCCCAGCACAGAAGCAAACCCCCAGAAGCAGCCATACTTACACAACCTCCAGGTCCACGGAAAAAAACCATGGCCTTCCTCTCGCAGGCCGGAGCTGCCACTTTCTTTTCCTGTCTCAAGGTGCTCTCCAGTGGTGGTCAGTCAGTGACACGCACTGATTTCACTCTTGTCAAACACTGTGTAAAACCTGTGCTCCACAAGCTGCTGAATTCAGACACCAGCTACTGTGTGCAAGGCACACAAATACAATGCTCTCCTTCACCTCCACTCTCAAATACTTTCCATGATTACTGGTGTCAATATAACCCACCTGTGCGAGCTGGTGGAGGGGCACAGGTGGTGCTTGTCAGCACCAAAAAGCAGTAGAAGGGGAGCAATAAATAAACAGCTGTGACAGAGAAAAGGCGTCCTGCTCGCAATCAAGTCAATGGCAAAACTCCCAACAAGAAGCAGTGTTGCACCCTGCATCGGCAGCCAAGAGCTCAGCGTAACAATCTTACTTTTCCTGTGTCTTCCTGTGCAGCTTTCTAAAGGAAAGAAATTCCCAGTGTGCTCCTCACACGGTGTATCCCTTATCCACTGGCTGGAAACACAAGAAAACTCTTTGTGCCCGGAGCCCGCGCTGTCACTCTGATCGCGTTTCAGCTCGGCTGACAAATAAAGAAAAGCCTCACATGGCAGGCTTCGCTCAAGACACTGAAATCTGCAGCTTCAAATCCGCTTTGTGCACTTTCAGCCACCTCAAAGTAAAACACTTTCCCCTAGGATGAAAAAAAAAAAATGAGGGTGGTAGAAAAAGCCTCTGGGTTCTCCTGGGCCATTTACCAAATGGAACACTTACTTTCTGTTTGGTGTAAAGTGACAGCTGGCTTATTGGAACTGACACTGATCCTCCCGAGAGGATTTCAGGGAGCCAGTCACACAGGTGAAGGTCAGCACAGCAAAGGAATTAAATGAAGAGAGGAAAGAAGCCACTTCCTCCTAAGGACAGAAATTAGCTAACAGAAAAGCTATTAGTAAGGAGGCCCTCGCTGGCTGGAAATGCACTACTTGCAATGGGTTTTGTTCTCCAGAAATGCTTCCAAGACACTTTTGGGATGTAAGTTTTCATGCCTTGTCACCAGCTCGGTGTGCTGCAGTCAGGACCCCAGTGCAGTCTCCACCTGCAGTAAGGGCTCAGTGAGCACAGCTTGCACCCTGTCACTCTCTGACTGGCACAGCACCAAAAGCAACACATATCCTCATTTATTAATCCTCATTTATGAATCATACACACTTCTGACATATGTGAAAAGGATAATTAACACGGCAGGACATATTTTAAAGGGAATAAGACAACAAACACAGCCACGCTGCCTGAGTGAGTTTTAACTCCTGCAGCAGGCACGCACAGCTGGCTGCAGAGCTGCGTGAGTTCTCTGGCTCCCTCAGCAGACCTTCAGCAGGCCAGAGGAATAAAGACTTTAGCCAAGGCATGATCAGCTTTTGCCAAGTTTTCTTCAGCACTCCTGCTTTTGCCTCTCTGGGTCTAGCCCTGGAAATGACCTCCCTGCAGCACCGGGACCTTGGCAGCTGCTGCCCCACAGCAAAACCTGGAGAAGGAGATTTCATCCTCACAAGGCTGGTGAGAGAGGGTGTAGCTTGTGCATAGCTATGGAAAGAAATGGGGATTAAACCCTGGCCAGAGGCAGAATTCCTGCCTCAGACGAGGTGCACTGTCTCCTTGTGTGCAAACCCTGACAGAGCCTGAGCTGCCCCGATGGTCTGACTGTTATTCCTTGTCGTGTCTGCTCTGCTGAAGTTACAGCAGTGGAACGTTTTCCCTAACCCTGCTCCACTGCACTGAGTAGGGCAGCATATCTGTGTCCCAGCTAACACACTCAGCCCAACCAAGCCTGTGGGTGCTGCTCCTCAGGGACCTGACCTGGACAGCCTGGAGTGGGCAGTGCAGGACAGCACTCAGCCACCTGGGACTGTGCTCCAGCTCAAAGCCAGGCTTGGCTTTTTCTGAGACTGCTTGAGCCAGGCCAATACCGAACTACGTTGTTGTGAGCCATTCCCTGGGAGCCCCCCCAGCCAGTGGGTTTGCTACTCTTTCCACAATTTAAGGGAGCAGGGGGACAGCAGAAAGCACAAAGTCCACCCTCAGTCAGCCCAGCCTCCTCTGGAAAACTCTAACTCTGAATATTTCAACTCACTTCCAGAACTGGTTTTAACTCCTTCCTAACCGAGAACACAAAAGGCATCAGTACTCTCAGTGACCCACCACCATTGTGGCTTTCCCTAACAATTCTAGAAGTCAGTGAGTTTGGGGTTGCAGGGAGAGGTCACTAAACTAATCTGACAGGTACCAGCACCTCTGGTCTTAATCTCATCCCTCTCCAGACATGCTTGTATGATACAAGTTCACAGATTTTATTATTATTTCATGTAGATATAACTTGCTTAAAATTACGAGGGCTTTTCCTGGCCAGAGACAAATTAATGTGGCTCTACTGACTACAGTGGGACTCTGCCAGGGTGCAGTCTGGGGATGTGAGGGTATCACAACAGCATCATTTTTCTAGAAGCAGCTTTTCCCAGGTGTCTCTTATCTCTAAAAACAAACAAAAAAAAAATTCTCAGTAACTGTGAATTATTTCAATTTTGATAAGTTGGAATTCTGATATCAGAACTTTTCATGTGAAGTTCACCAAAACAAGATTTTTGTCCCCTGAGCCAATTGAGGATGAAGATGCACAAATAAGCACATTTGAGAAGTAAATTTGATTCCACAGGTTTTTCCTGTATGACAGGAAAGCTGGGCAGGCTTATATTCATGAAATGCTCTAAATTTCCTAGATGACTTAGAGTGGCACTGAGCAGGTGTGTTATCCCAATATGTCTCAACTTTCCCAGAAAAATATAAGTGACAAATCCATCTTTCCAGTTCTCAGTCCTCATGAGAACAATTGAATTTCAAGGATACTCAGAAATATGCAAAGGATGGCAGGATCTGAGAAGTTTGGCTCAGCCCTGAATTTTTGCAGAGTCCCAGTGATCTACTCCAGTTTCAATCAATAGTTTCGGTTCTGAGGCTCTGGAAAATACCCTGAGATTGAGTACATCTCCGTGGAAGACCCCAAGGAATAGTTATAGGTAATCAAATACATTGCTTGGCTCTAAAAATTTTCTATAAAACACCACTTCCACACTATATATATATATATATATATTCTGATAATATAGAGCACACACTCAAACAATATTGGAGGTACAAATGAACTAATAGCTAGCTCTAATCTCTTTTAAAGGTCACAAGCCTGCTAAAATATTTTCAAGCATGAGCCTACCCAAAAGCTGTGGATTTCTTGTCTTCTTCAGGGACCACAGCACCAGGTGCTTTCCCTCCCTGCAGAGCTTCACCTGCAGAAGTTCAGGCCTCCCTAGGGCTTTTTCTTTGGAATCTGAAGTCTATGGAATGAATGTCTTTCACCAGACCATCTGCCCCGTGGCACCTCCCACCCCGTGGACCTCTGCAGATGGAGGGTTGGAGTCCAGGAAGCACAGGGGCTGTAGCAGGGAAAGAACTGAGCTGCTGGGCTTGACACCAAGCACAATCCTTTTACAAGCCCAATTAGAAAAGTTATGGTTAATCCCCACTTGGGAGGGAGGCAGGCAGGCAGAAGCAAAGAAGAAATCTTGTTTAAGAGATAAGAACATCCCAGCTGAAGTCCTTCCCTTTGTGCTTAGCTGAAGTTTCTCCAGTGGCTCCTCTGTGCAGCTTTCCCAAACGAATCCAGCTTTCATCCCATGACCGACGTTACCCAAAGAGACTCTTCCAGTAACCAGGAAGAGGGCACAGGTACATCCTCTGAATTTCTTTTTGGGCAGCACTGCTGCCTCTGACACTGAGACCCCTAAAAAGGGCTAAGACAGCCCCTACACCCCAAAACATTTCCACACGGACCCGTGCCGTGCGTTTTATGGCCCATTAAGAGCAGGGAGCTACCTGGGGAGATGACTGGAGAAGGAAGAATGGAGTTAATTGGGCCAGGTACACAGGAGGCAAAAGAAGTCTGGCAGGCAGTCACTCATGCCACTCTAGCTGATTATCCTGGTAGAAAACCTTGCACTCTGTGACCACATTTGCTTTCCAGGCCCAGGAAAATATGTGCTTCCTCCTGTGTTCATTAAGTTGGTACGAGGACTGGTGCTCAACTCCTGCAGGAAAAAAAAGAGCTTTCCATGGCTGTGCCATCCCGTGTGTGCCTTTCCAGCAACCTGCTTCAAGCCTGTTTTGTTTCCCCTTTGATCACCAGAACTTTCTGCCAGAAATGACACATTAAATGTTTGGCATTCAAGAAAACAAATAAAAAAGGTCAATGGGTGAAAAACATGTCCACGCACAGAATGGCAGTCCTAAAGAAACCAGGAGAAATGTCAGTGCCCTTTGGAAAAAAAATCACATAGGCCAATGGATGACTGCCAAAAAATACTAATTTCTTTTATTAGACAGTGCGGGTCTTAACCCCATTTTCCTTAATGCTTTAATACACATTTTACCTCATATGACACTGATGAAAATTTAAAGCCACCTCAAAGAGTACAGGGGTGTATAAAAGAAGCAAAGGAATACTTGGATTTCCTCTTTACCAAAGGGGAGGAAACAAACCTTTGCTGGTTACAGATAGTAAAATGCTAAAAATGCATAATCTATTTTCACTCTTCTGAGTATTCTCCCCACATACAGCCATGTAGACCTGTCAAACCCAGAAAATATTTGATTTTTGTCTCTTTCTACACGTGCAGCACTATTTCAACATCCAGCACAGTGTACATTGTTCTTGGTGAGATATTCAGGAAACAAATTAAAATCCAACTGTCCAAAGACTGGAATCCTGCAACATGAAACTGCAAACAGTTTTGAAGTAAATATTATATTCTTGTGTCAATCAGCTCCGGTGAGATCCATCATACATATTGACCCATAGGCATAGATTTCTGGAATATCAAACCCCAGATAGGTGGGGGTTTTACACAATATTATGAAAATTAAATTAGAATTGATGTTATTCTAGCATCTATCAGCCTTGACTTTCAGGCTGCTTCATTTTAAGAGAGGAAGGAGAGAAAAAGCAGGGAACAGAAAGGTTTCCATGAAAATGGCCCTGTTTCAGGAGGAACCTGGCTACGTCTTTCTTTTCACTGCCAACACACTTCCCCACCCTACCTGGACATAAACCACTTTAAACAAAAAACACAGATATACCATTACAGGCTTTTTTCAGTCTGTCTGTAGAAACTGCCACATGTGCAACTGAGAAAAAGCACCTAACCCATTAATGGTTTTCCCTTTCCAAGAGGAAATATTTGCCTCAGAGTATGCCAGGTTTTGAAATAGAGAAAAAAGTTCCTAAAGGCTGAGCTATGTTTGCTTTCCACAGACATCAGATAAGACTGTTCACATGAAATGAAGGTATGGTTCAAAATAAAGTAGCAGCACAAAAAGGAATGCTGAGATACAGACACACAAGCCCTGAACAGTGACAGAAATCATTCAAAAAAGTTGTTATCACACACACATTCACCTCCTTCCTTACAGTCAAAGTGCATGAAAGTTCCAGTCCAAAATGCACTGACAGAAAAAGTTGCTCAACTGTTTAAACTTCACATGTGACACACTCACCATCCTTGCAAAGTGCCAGTATGGATTTAATCTCACAGACACCTCAGAAGACTATGGACAGATATTATCACCCAACAGCCATTACCATTTGTCCTCATTTTCTTTCTGCACATACCAACAAATATCCTTTTTCTGCTTTTCCAGCTGAAGCAGCCAATTACCTGCTGTGCTTTGTAAGCTCCCATCCACATTCCCCAGGAAACGGATAACGTGGAGTGCAGCGCAGTGAGGAGAGCTCACTCAGATGCAAACTAATTCCCAACTTACCCGAGCAAAGTCTCTCCACTGCATTCACAGGCTGAGCTATGTGTTAACTGTATTTATTCACCACTGAAAGACTACACTTTACAGTTATAACCCTGGCAAATACTGAGCATTTCAATAATTCTGCTTTTTCCTTATCTGCACAAAGGGGTTTTATTTCTCTACCACAGCTGTACACAAAAGAATAGAGTGCCATTTCAACCCAAAACTCTCTGAAGTTCCTACTTACCAGCTTGTGATTATATATTCAGCAAGCCCGGAGAGCTGAAAAGATTTTGTTGCAGGAGACAAAAGTTACAAAAAAGCAGGCAGAGTCAACAAAAATGAAGGGAAACTAGCATAAATCCTCTCTTCATTCATCTACTTAAATGTTCCTGAAGACTAAAAAGGACCTTAAAGAAAGCGCTCTCAGCAAAGACTACATCCTCTTGTCAGTCAAACCCTGCATAGTTTCAGCCAGGCACCCGTCCAAAAAGACATGGAATTATTCTATTTTTGTCTCCCTATGCAAGTGGAAACATTTTTACAGATTTGTGGTGAGGATTTCAATTTTTGTAGTGGTCAGCTAGTAGAGGAATGTAATTAAAGACCCTGATAAATGAAAGATAGTCCAAAAAGATTGTCCAGAAACTGGATAAATCTGAAGATAAATAACAATTCCATTACAATACAGTCTGATATAAAAACACATTAAAAACTTTCAATGAAGTTTAAAATCCAGATGTGGTTTACTGGAAGAAAGTTGTAAAAACCTTTCCTTTTAAAAGAGAATTGTTGTCAGTAGTGGGACACCAACACAGTTCCAACAAATGTAGGCTGATATTTTTTAATTAAATATTTTTAGTTTAAAAAAATTAGTGATATTATGCAGAGCACTAAAAGTTTGGTTTACCACCCATGTTATGTCTGGTATGTTACTGGTTTTACACAACACAGGTGTTTCCTTAGAAGTACTTCATATGTTGCCTGCTGCTGTCTTACAAAATAAACCTTCTAAACTTCTGGCTTTGTAAAGTAGGAAAATACTTTGGAAATTATGTTTGGCTTCTATTGCATTTAATTTCTGCTCCTATTCTATCAGGAAGAAAATATAGCCATTTCCCCTGTACATTCAGTCTGGAAGCTGACTCTGAAACTCACTGTACATCATTACTGGAGCTCTTCAGATCTGAGACTTCCCTCGGAAGGGAAGCTTTTTGTTCAATTCCCCAGAACTATGTCAGCATTGAAGAGGATGAACTTTTGTCCTTGCTGCCTTCTCTCTCTGCTCCAACTTCCTCACCCATTGTGCCTTTCAGGGTGGCTGCTATTCTCCTCTCACCCACCCTCCCCTGACGTGCTCCATCGCTGCCCTTTCCCATTGTGCACTGATTTTTGCTCCTCTTTGCAGCTCTGAGTCCCTGTCTCCAGGTCCTGCCCAGCCTCACTCTTAGGGCATCCCCAGCCACTGCAGCCTGCTGGGCTACCTTACACACAGCTCCCAGAGCTGTAGAAATCTCCCTCCTGGTTTAGTCCAAGAAGTGAGTTGGTCCTGGCTGTCATCATCCCTCAGGTCAAAGCCTTCATCCACATGTGCTAGAAGACGTGAGAGAACTGCAAGTTGGAGGGTTTCAAGGAACAAACAATACATATTTTAACAGGGAAGAAAAGAAGCACTTGTCCCCCTGTCCTCTTGTTCTTAACTTACATGTTGCTTTTTTGCTTGGATTTTTACGTTCCCTTGCAGTGGGAATGTCCTTGGGGTAGGAATGCTCTCACACTACATTTTGAATTAGTCTCTGGAGTAGCAGGATCCAGTCTCTTTGCACTGCAAAGCAAACAAGAAATAAGCTCTTTCTTTAGTATCCTATGATCTTCTTCCTCAAATCCCAGCTCTTCTGAGAAGCAGCTTTCAACTAACTGCAGAGGTTTGTTTCAGTTTTAGGGATGAAAAAGGGAGTTTAAAAACCCCTGTGTGGATGGGTGCACATTGTAGATTGCTACCCACACATTACTGGGAATGACAGTGGCCTACTAAAGCTTCAGCAGGACAAGGAAGTTGCTTCCCTTTGAAACATCTCAGGCACATGACAGTGCTGGTTTCTCTAACCAGGAACATGACATGCTATCATTCCATGCCTGAATTCTCATGTTTGCTGAGAGTGGGACAAGGAAATGTGAAGGAGTGGAGCACAAGCTGGAGCACAGGAGTGCAGAAGAAGGGCAAAACAAGCCCTAAATGCCAAGGAGCAGTTCTGCCTGGATTAAATCTGGGAAGGCAGGATAGGGACAAGGCAGGATAGTCGCTATTAAACTTGTCAGCCCTTTTCTTGTTGACATAGGGGTTGAATTTCTCCATTTACTCCTTTCCTACAGGATACCTGGAAATCCTTCACTGGTGACATGTAGAGAAGCATCTACCTCAGGAAGTGCCACAGGGTACCCAGGAAACCACAAACTTTCTCCAGCCTCATTTTTCCCTCAGACTTTATGGACAAGCACAGCTTCATCCATTCCATGTCCTACAAGCCTCCCCATATCAGCTCTGGCACCTACAGGTGGACTATTCCCAGTCCTCTTCTTCCAAGATTCCATCTGGCTCCAACCTTTAGTTCAATCCCCTGCCATCCTCTCCCATAGCAAACAGTGGCTGTTTTTACAGCTTGCTCCTCCCTGGGCAGCCTTTCTCTCCGGCCCCCCGTGATTGTGCTGGGCAGAGCAATCCAGCCCTTGCACCCACAGCAGCTCCACCTGCACCTCCTGGGCAGAGGACACGGCCTCCCTACCTGGGCCAGCACAGAGGGTTTGATTTTAATTCTGCTTGCCCCAGTGTCATGCCGGTCACCTGGAGGATGAATGGCGCTTTCAGGATGAGCAAAACACTGTAATTCAGGGAGTCTGCAATTTACCAAAGGACCTGTGAGTTATGTGCTCAGAGCAGCTCCTAAGTGATAAAAGACTTGTGGTGACACAACCTAGAAAGGAAGGCTCTCAAACCTTATGTTCCTCACAGCAGAGAGGAACGTTCCTGCCAGCATTCCCATGCCTGCTCTCTGCGGTGGAGAAGCCAAAGAGACACCTGGCACTGATGCAGATCACTGTTAAGCTCCACCACCTGATGTTGACTACAATTCCCAATCATTCTGATATCCAAAATACAGGGAAATCATCAAGGCTTTGCCCTGTTAGTGTCTAATTAATGTCGCATTCCTTGCTGGCTGGCCATCAGCCACTATTACACCAGTATGACATTGACTTAAAATGGAGATGTTTTATGGCACTGATTGCTTTACTGTCTTGTTCTAAAATTGCCTGGTCTCCAAAATCCATCCATTTTGAAGAGTTCCTAAGAGGCAAAAAGCACTGGATTAAGATTACTGTTCCATTATTGGTCAGAGTGGTAATTTCCTTCCTGTGATACCAGGCTGCTTATCATCTTTGACAACACACCTAATTGCTGTTACAACCCCCACAGCTTTTTCATAGGTGCTGTCAAGATTATTTTAATTAAAATAATCTCCATTCAGAGGTTAATGAAAATAGGGAGGAAAAAATCCAGCAGGAATTTGTCATTTGCCACACTTCACTCCCCAGGATTCATGGACACCAAGTGGGACAAGGAAAACACCCCTGCATGGCTTCCACAAAGATGTGGCTCCATCTCACTCTGTTTGCCATGCAGATCCAGCATGCTTTCCACAGAGAAACCATCAAAGTCCTTGTCACTCTCCTCAGAAACACCAATGACCATGGGGCAGGTAAAATCTCCTCCATTAAGTCAAATGCTACTTTGATAGGACCATAGACATAAACTGGGGTCACCTATACTTTTTCAAAGATAAGATAATTTGGTGTCAAAAATGCATTTCTCTTTGTACATTAAAAATGTATTTCTCTTTGTACATTAAAAATGCCTTTATTTTTGTACATTTAAAAACCAAATAAACAATACCACATGTGGGATTCCCATGCTTCCAACAGTAAATGCACCAAGCACGTTACTCAATACGTTTACTCAATACAACTTTTTTTTTCAAAGCAGACTAATTTCCACTTTAAATAAACCCTGCATATAATTAGATAAATCAATATCTATTTCTCTTTTTTTTTTTCAGTTAGCAACCCTCACTTATGGCTAAATTCTATCTCTGCAAACTGCTAATCTAACAAATTACAGGTTTTCAGTCAAACCAGTACACTTTATTCACTGTGCATGGTTACAATCCACAGACTTTGAAGACTGTTTCAGTCAAGTTTCTTGAAGTAACACTCATGAGTGTAGAGCTCACGGGCTCCTCCATTTTAAATACAATTTACAAGCTGCTGGTGCATCTTTGTGTGCAGGTGATGGCAGGCACATCAGTCACCTTCTGCAGCTCAAAGCAAAGCCTCTGGGGGAGGCTGGCCAGAGCTCCAGGCTCCCCTCCTAGCTCAGCCCCTGGTTTGCTCTGTGGTCCCATTTTCTGTCCCATGATAAAGTCACTACTACAGGTTGCTTTTTAGCTGGAAAAATGGTGGCTTCCCAAGCTAACACCTGTTCCCACTGAGGAGAAACTGCAAAGTCCACATCTCTGTACAGGCAGCAGAACTCACAGAGGTTGTTTGCCCACAGATTCCCATGCTGATGATTAAACTTTCTGTTCTCAGTTCCTTGCCATGTGCCGTATTGCACCCGTTATGGCTCCCCTGCTTCCTTCTGAGCTCATTTCCAGATGACAGGCAGTTCCCGAAAAAAAAAGAAAACCCAAAAAAAAAAAAACAATTCCTCACTTTTCCCCTAGTAGGAAACTGATTTTGATACAACTTGTAGACACTTAGTACCTCAGACAGGTTGGAATTTTTCACTTTCCTGGTTACACAGCTGTCAGGTGTGTCCCTCTCCTCCTGCAAAGTCACCATCCCACTGTGAGGGTACTGAGAACAGCTGACAAAAACTTGTTCTTATGGATTTACTGTTGTGTTACATGCTGCTCGTGCAAAAAACCTACAGCTGTTAAAAACTATGTATGAGCACCTAAAAAACCCTGGGAAACAAATTGGAAGGAATCCCTTATGAGGTCAGCACTGCTGCTCTTCATCAAGGGGAGACAAAAACCTACTGCAAATAAGGAAAACTCTGCCTGCACAGGCAGTGTCAGAGAGATTTTCTTGGCCAAGTAACTGCCTCACACTGCATCCGAACACATCATATTCCCCCCATCCTGCCTGCAAGCATGTGTTGTTCTGTTAAAGGGAACTCCTCCTTACATAAAGTTGCCAAACATAAATCAGCCTTGGACAGGAATAATTAGAGTAAGTTAGAAGATTAAAACCATGGGAACAAACTGAAATATACAACAACTCCTCTGTAGCTGTGATTTTCTGCGGGGGAGGCAGAGGATTCTTGTTCTCACTCGCACTCCATCGGGGCATTTTCTGATAAAGGGGCAGCATTGTCACTCCCTCTCAGATTTCCTCATGCCTTTTTTGTGACTATGATGATGCCTCAAAGCCTTTTCTATTAGCCTTTCCCATTATTAACCTTCTTTAGCTCATAACAGTTCATATGCTTTCTGCTGTAAGGATAAAGGGGCTCTTCACTCCTCACACACTGCAGAGATTCTGATTACTGGGAGGATATTTGAAATATAATATTGTGAGGAGAGGTGTAATTATGTCTGCATTTGAATGGATCTATTCTAAGGGGCTTTGCAAAGGCAGACTGTCATGGCTGCTATGGGCCCTTGGGGTCAAGCAGTTCATCAGGAAATAATCAGGACCTGAAAATGGTCTGGTTGTTTTTTGGATGCTTGGCAAATTCCATCACCTTCTCAGGAAACTGGTATTAATTATTCTCATTGTAAGTGCTCAAACTGTTCAGTGAGCACTGGCATTGATACCAGTGCTCCTTAACACTCCTAATGGTACCACCAACATTCTTTTCTTTTCCTGGCTACTGGATGTGGTTGCATCCTGCATCACTTGTTTTAATTCTTTTATCATCACTATTATTGCTGTTATTTCCCCTTCCATTTCTCTCCTACTGAACCATCTTTATCTCAAACCACGAATTTAACTCTTTTTTCCCAGTTGTCTCCCCCATCCCACTGGTGGTGAGGGGAGAGGACATGAGTGGCTGTGTGGTGTTTATCTGCCTGCCAGGTTAAACCACCACAACCCAATGCAGGTTAAATAAATCCCCAAATCTTAAGATTAGGGCACATTTCTTCCTCCACACACTTTGTAGTCAAAACTGGCCCCACAAAAACTTGAAAGGGGGAGAAACTGAATAAACTTCCCTCTTTGAATTCAGGGTTTGGATTTCAGCCCTTTCCAGTTTATCTTTTCTCATTTTGCTTTTTTCGCACTCTCCCTTCGCTCTGTGCTCCCCCAGCAGTGACTGGGCAGTGCCTACAGCAAGGCACACCCCAGAGCCCACACAACCACCACTCAAGTTTGTCCTTAATCTTCTGGCTAGAAAACATGAGCTTCCTTTCTCCTCTCCTGCCTCCCTCGTGGATTTATTCCAGGAATGCAGTAATGTCAAATGTGTTGTAGGAGCCATAGGGAAAGGCAGAGGAAGCCCAGCTTTTCATGTCCCAGACAGCCTAACCTAGGCCAAGAGCTCTGTGAGGAAGGCCAGGTTTGCACAGACTCTTCCCACCCATACATGCATTGTGGCCCAAAACAAGAAGTTTAATCAGTGTCTTGCCAAGACAGCCCAAAGTCAGCTTTTCTGAGAAATATTCCTTCTAAATTTTGTCTTGTTTCTGGCCGCAGCACTCAGCCAGGCTTTGTCATCCTAGGGAGACGTGCTCATGCAAAACTAGATTAGAAATCTGGCCTAGAAGAGTGATCAAGTAGTTTTTCACATAACCTTTTTTTAGAAATACTACAAGTCAACATATGCTTCAAGGGAGGGAAAGAGCCAAATTTGGGCTGAAAACATCAAGGTCCCTTGGGAGTGCAGGCTGCAGGCAGCATCAGTCAAGCACAGGCTGAGAAGAGGGCCAGTGATCCCAAGGAGCATTCCTGTGGGATTTCCACGAGCTCACATTACAGTCTCAGGCACACATAACAGGGCACCCCAAACTGGCCAAAGAGACACTACAGAAATCACACAGCCTCTGCCACAGCCAGCTTCAAGCAGCAGCTGGGCAGTAACCACACCCAATCATGCAAGGAGGCCAAAGCCACTGGAGTCCTTCCACAAAAAATGGGTACTCTCCACATTCTAAGGCTGTCCCTCCACCACAGGACAAAATCAAGGCTTTGCCTTCCAAAAAAAACGAGCTGAATGGCTGGGTGGCTCATGTGCAGAAACATCTGGACTGGATGGGGAATAACATACAGAAAACAGCCAGCAAGAGAGTCAAAAGTTCAGAGAAGCAGGAACTGAACATCATCCTATTTCAGCCCTATGGGCAAAGATATCACAGGGAATCAAGTCAAAAATTGCAAGCCCATTGTGCAGGAGAAATCATGAGTATTTAACTTTTCAGAGTGGTTTCCCACTACTTTCCCTGCTCACAATAAATTGTAAATCTCTTACAAGTCAAGCACAGAGAATAAAGTGCCAAACCCAGTAGATAGCCCCAGTCACCAGGAAGGAACAGAGAGGCCTCTGACAGTGGCAGCACATAAATATGTACAATTTCAGGGAAAAAACACTGAAAGTTTTCCATGCCTCTCTCTAGCAACACAGTCTCACCAAAAGGAGCTGTCAAAGGTGGGATGCACATCTGCTATAGGAAAAGCAAAGACTGCTTTACACTGCATGAAGTTGATAATATTGTATTAAATTTCAATCTGCAGTGTTAGGACAAGCCATGTCTCAGTCTCCCACAAATTACTGTCATGAAAAAATTGCCTTTAAGCAGAGTCCCATTCTCCAACAGCCCTATTCTTTGATATCCAGTAGCAAAACAAATGGCTTTTTGGATCCTTACAATAATGTATCAGATTAATTTCCTACATTTCACTCTAGGATTACAAGACATTCTAATAAGCTATACTTCATCTTTAATGAATAAGATAAATGTTGTAAAAAAACGTAAATTATATATTTTTAAACATTACAGGTTGAAAAAGAAGAAATTATTCTGTGACACTTGATGATGAAGCAAACTCTGCACCTTGTTCTTGATAAATTTCAGCTAGTATGACAGCTCCTAGCAGTAACCACCATCAGAAGCAAGCCGGACATCTGAAAGGGGACATCAGCTGAGTTAAATTATTCTGTGTATTACTATACACTGGGATAATTTATATTAATATAATGTTAAAAACACATTATGTTAGATGCAAAGTCACTTAGTGAAAGCTTGAGTGCACCAGCTTTTCCTCGGATCATTACTGCCCAGTCCAAAATGCTGCCCTGCTTATATGTTCATAATCTTTTCTTTTTATTTTTATTTTTTTTTCAAGGTTCTGTCTTACTGAGCACACAGTACAGACAGCACCCAGTGAGCAGCATTTCATAGCTCATGTTTCACAAACCCTGTGGTATTACCCACTGTTTTGCTCTTGGATTTTCTCATAGCACCTGCCATCACTACCCTCTTGGAGCCCAGCACAGTTCTGAAGGGACAGCATGATCCTCCTTGCCAGTGCTTCTCTGCCACCAGTGGATACCAGCAACCAGACTATCGTGACCTAATGCTGCACATTTTATTGCTTCCACCAAAGGTTAGAGCGGGCTTTTGGAAAACTAATTTGCTTTGGGGAGTTTTGGATTCTAAATTCATTCTACAGAGGGGTTTCTTCCTCCTCCCACCCCCAATGTAATCTTTCCTCCAGAGCTGTAAGTGAAGCACTGCTTCACTCACCATCCCTACTGGCAGGCTTCAGCAGACACTCCCTCTCAGCACCATCCAAAACTAAACCTCCAGATATTTTTTGTTGGAAAGACCAGTTCAGTTTATAGACACAGTTGGCCTCACCATCATCATTTTCTCCACTCCAGCTTCTCTGCCCATGCTGGACATCCTCCTTTGAATTCCCTACCCACATTAACACATCCCTGGTCGTTCTTAAACCATGACAGCAGTGGGAGTAATGTACCTCAAGACACCTACTTTGGGATGAGGCTGTGCTGCTCCTCAGCTTCCAAAGGCCAGCTGGGAAAATGCTTCATGTGCTGAGATTGTGTTGCTGGTACACACTGTGGTTTTGGACCCTGGCTGATGTATTCTGTATTCTTGTGGCTATGTGAGACATTTACTAAGAGAAGGCATCATCAGATTTAGGCCAACATGCTTGAAGATGTGCTACTCTTTAAAGATGTGCTTCCTTTAGAAATGAAAGCACATTCAAAGTGCTTGAATGTGCTTTCGAAGGTATGTCCATGGAAATAGAGCCTGCACTTAACTGGGGTTTTTTGGAATTAGATTGACTATTCCAAGATGAGTCATAAATTCCAAGGTGAGTTGGTTGACAGCTACCAAACATGGTTGTTCCAGTCCTTTTATGCAAAGACGGGAATTTTTGCAGATGTTTACCTGAGAAAACAGGCCAGGTGCACAGCACAGGCACAGGGCTGTGGCTGGCACTGCTCTCATCTTCAGGGCTCTTTACTATGAAAACTCTCTCTGCATCATTCAGGACCCAATGAATAATTCAGCAGCGTTTCATTACTCCACCAGTGCTGTTTTGTTTACTAGAATATCATCCTGTGGTTCAGCATCCATCTGACTTTAGGCATAAAGCCTGTGGAAAATGTAGAATTCCCAAAGGCTGGAGTGTCGCACGTCCCGGTTAGATGGTGACAGTGGGGGGCGACAGTCGCCCTTTTCCGGGGCTCCGCAGAATCCCAGCTACCAGTGGAGGCACAGCGTGGAACAAAAACACAGCAGCCCGGGCCCGGGGTGGCACTGGGTCACTTTATTTGATGTTACACACCCCAGGCCAGGAGCTGGGGGCAAACAGCAGCTCATAAAGGGGGGCAGGTCTCCAGGGAGGATACAATGTAAGAACTGTGGGTGGAACACAAGGCAGGGAATACAAGGGAGGAAAACTGCTTGGGACAGGA
>JAYDZK010000268.1:11732781-11748577 GCA_034509185.1 Euphonia xanthogaster | reverse complement strand
CTCTTTTACAGCACTCTTCTTCTTCTCACTGGTTACAGCTGTGGCCTGTTAAAGTCAGGCCTGTTCCTAATCTTTGCTCATTGGCCCAGCTGAAACTCCTTAGGGGTAAGATTACCTTCTACACTATATTTTCTTACATTCTATCCCCCTATATCATCTAGCTTTACCTGGATACATCATTCTAAGAATCCAAAAGGCCTTCCATTGAATTACAGCTGATTTAAGTACATTTCTTCTTATCATTTCTTAAAACCAAATACATTACACCTTTTTTTGCAAACTCAAAAGGTTACAAAGGCATGGGATAGATTTAAAGAATTGCAGCAGGTTTTCCTAGAGGCATGAATTTTCCAGATCAACTCCTAAAGTTTTTAAATTATAGATTCCAAAGGAATTTAAGCAGATTTTGGAGCGTCCTCCTGGAACCCATCTGTGTATCTTTGTCTTCTCTGTGTGCATCCTGCATTCTAAGCCCCCTTGACAGAGCTGTCCATCTGCTCTCCATGTTCTGAGTGTGGTGTGTGAGGCCCTTTGGAGTGCAGTGCCATGGGAACAGCTCATGGGCTTTCCCTCTCCAGGCTCCCACCAGAGCTGCATGCTCCTCTCCATCTCTGCAGCCTTCCCCTGGGGTCTGAGCCAACCTCCACTTCTCTATTTTCTCACAGGCAAAGATAGAAAAAATTACTTTGGGGGGCAAAACTTCAGAACTAGACAGAGGTGTTGCTTAGCTACACACAGGCATTTACATTTGTATCGCCTGTCAAGAGGAAAAACGACAACTCCATTGGAGTAGCAGGACTAAAACAGCACTGTGGAGAGGTCACCCAGGCCAGCCCGATGCTCCGAGGCAGGCTCCTCAAAGCATGCACCACTCCTGCCAAGTCACATGCTGTTCCAGCCTGTTCTTAGTAGACCTCCAGTGGTGGATAATCCATGTCTCACAATGCAGGCCAGCGGCCAGGGCCCCGGTGGAGGATCCTTCCCTCACACCAACAATGGTCCTTTTTATTCTGTTCTGGCAAACACAGAAAGGGATTTCTTCTATCCCATAGATCAGGCTAATTCTCTTGCTTGGTTGGTTTCTGCCAGCTGAGCTTTGAAGATGCCCAATAATTCTAGTCCTACAAGAGTGTTACGAGCTGTTCTCTGACGAGCACATCATCAAGGATAACACTTGAATGGTTTTTAAATTGTTTCTCTTAGTCATAGAATTAAAATAAAAATTAAAAGGAGGCAGAAGAAACAGTACAAGCTTTAGACAAATATAAAAGGAATGTTTAGACCCTGTGAAAACTAAGGGAGAACATAATTACAGACCATGTTTCACTGGGAGCATGACTCATTAGAGAAGACTAAAAAAACACCTTAAACATATATATGTAAGTGTTTGGCTGATAATAAAAGTGATAATTAAAAACTCCGGACACTTCGGGACTCCTCGAATCCCTCAGATTCGTCCATCCAGAAATACAAATCAGAGCACATCCTCTGGTGATGCACAGAGTGTTCCAACTCCCCCAGCTGCCAGATGGCTGCTGCAGCTGCAGAGCATCTGCACCTTGGACAAAACACTCCTGCAGACCTGAGGGATGGTGGCAGACAGGAGCTGGTTGTACACACTGGCTGGTGTTCGAGTGGTGCATGAGCCCCATCAGGCTGGGCTGGCTGTGAACAACCACATGCCCCAGCAATGCTGGGTGTGCCAGTAATCTTAGGCAGCAGCCAGGGGAGGTACTTCCAACTCAGAGATTTGAAAAGGCCATTTCCACCCCCAGTACGCTCACCTGCACCTGTACAAGATCACTGGAAGCTCAGTATGTCACAGCACGTTGTGTGTTCCATCAAAGAAGTGGTTTGAGCCTGAGTTATCAGCAATGTTTTGCCAAGATTGCAAGGAGCAGGATCATTCCAGATGTGCACAAGGATACAGCACCAGCATGGTTTAGATTATGGTTTTGCCCGGCTTCCCAGCAACGGAAAAGAAAAGCAAAACTTGACATTTCTTTACTGAAAAAGTGGTAAAGCATTGGAACAGGCTGCTCAGGCAGGAATGGAGCAGTAAGGCCAACAGGTAAGGCCAGCTTTAAGGTTCTATGATGCCTGTCTTGCTGAGAAAAGCGAAAGAAAGGAAATCTGTTGATATCTGATCACTGAATAGATGTACTCCAAAGGATTTACATGAGCACCCACATACACAAGATGTTGTCTGATGTGTGTAAATGCAGGTATATAAAAGTAGATACGTGTACTGATTAACTCCCACAGCAGTTTAAACCTTCTAGCTATTAAAAACATCAAAAAGGCAGTCAAATTGCTTAAAAGTGTAAGGAAAAGCTACTTTGCAGATTTTATTATTCTGCATTCAGTCCAAGAGCATTGCAGAAGTCTCAAGGCATGCCTAGAGAGACATAATCCTGCTGGTAAAATAATCTCAAGATGCTTTTGCAGAAACCTGTACTATGCTGTGTCCCTGAAGTCCCATCATCCCATGAAGATAATGTTTCCATAATGAAATTGCAGCTGCATGATATTACCACAACTGCATTTTAAGAACACATGCTTAACTGTGTAAGAGAATGAGAAGAGCACTGGAAAAAGCCATTGCATGGCAATCGTACTCTAGACAATTTTCTTAAAAAAAAATTTTAAAACGCAGCAACCCTGATTTTACAAAAGTTAATTGCAGAGGTGAAAATATGTAATGGAAGGCATTAGAATTGTGCCACAGTTAAAACATAACAGTCAGTGTCACACGTCCCGGCTGGATGGTGACAGTGGGGGGGGACAGTCCCCCTTTTCCGGGGCTCCGCAGAATCCCAGCTGCCAGTGGAGGTGCAACGCAGAACAAAAAGGCCACAGCAGCAGCCCGGGCCTGGGGTGGCACTGGGTTACTTCATTTGATGTTCCACTCCCCGAGTCTCAGGGTGCCAGGCAAGGAGCTGCGGGCAAACAGCAGCTGATAAAAGGGGGCAGGTCTCAAGGGAGGATACAATGTAAGAACTGTGGGTGGAACACAAGACAGGGAATACAAGGGAGGAAAACTGCTTGGGACAGGAGGAGTTAACAACTGGATGTGGGAGGAAGGGGTTTGAAACTTGGCAGAAAAGTAGCTAAGTAGCAAAAAGATAAGGACTGGCTCAATTGAATAACAAAGGCAGGTCTGTGTCCCTCTAAAAGCAGGGGGGGAAAAAAACCCCAAAAGGACAAATCAAACAATAACCTGCAAAATAAAACCACAATACAACACTGGAGGCAATCCTTTCTGTGATGCAGGAGTCCTACAAACTCACAGTGCCTCTGATTTTCTGCTCAAGAGAGAAAGCCAACTGCCCTGAGAAACTCAGCATAGATTAATCCATATATTTATCTTATATCCTTTGCAGAGTGGCAAAGATCTCTCACTGGCGTACTTGGATCTGAAAACAAAACACACTGGAATTTGGGGAGGTCTTCCAAAGAGCAAGTCAGGATATTCTGTTCCACTTACACACTTGGGGTAAGGTCTGTGAACTTAATTTCAAAATGCAAACAAAGTAAGGATTGGTCTGTACCAAAAAGTTTCCCAATGTCCTTCTCACACAGGTATTACACTGGTGAGACACGAGGCTTTTAACACCAAATACACCAGGACTATCACAGAAATACTCTGTGAGGGTGAGCAAAAGTTCTCAAATACTTCCACCAGACCAGCTAGACAAGGGAAATCTGAAATCTGTGACTATTAGGCTTGATAGCAACACTCCTCTGCCCATGAACTTACCTTTGACCTTTTCCATTAAAACAGTTCTCAGTAGTTCTCTATAAATGGTTAACGATAGGAGCTCCTGCAGAAAACTACATTATTACTGAACTAATCTGGATTAAAAATGGGAAGCATATATTGGCAACTTCATTTAGATCAATAGCAATATGACTATTTTATTTTCTTTTAAACCATCAGCAAAACCGATAAAAATCCAGAAAGACAATTCTGATTTTCAGTCACTTCTCTTCAGAAAGAGAAAAAAAATCTGTTTGAACTTGATTAGCAAGTGCCATTTTATGTGAAAAGAAGCAAAAGTTACTCTGGCTCTCTCACACCTCCCGGTAACTGAGTTATACCAGAGGCTTTCTGTGGCTCCTGTGCCCTCTAGCTTCTAGAAGATGTATTTACCAATTGCTCCCTTAACTTGAGCAGGTTTAGAGAGTTTTCATTTCTATGCAGTCACTAAAAACTTGCTAAAACAGAAAGTTACACCTTTCCCTCTCTTCCTCCCAGATGTAAATTTAACCTGGGACTGAAATGAAGACATAGAAATACTAGTCTAGGTTTTTGTTTACTTTACAGGCACTTCATACTTCTGTGGTGATATAAATGGGCTTTATAGGTACACATTATATTAATATCAATTTAGAGTCCTCTGTGAGGGCTGTAAAGGAGATTCACATAATTCACATAATCCACAGAATGACCAGGTTGGAAGATACCTTAAAGATCATTGAGTCCAACCCATGCCCCAGCACCTCACATAAACCATGGCACAAGTGCCACATCCAGTCTTTTTTAAAACACATCCAGAGATGGTGACTTCAGCACCTCCCCGGGCAGACCATTCCTGAACTTTATCACCCATTCTGTAAAAAATTTTTCCTAATATCCAACCTATATTTCCCTTGATGCAGCTTGAGACTGACCAGATTCAGCTCACCAGAGAAATGCCAACCAAATTGGAAATAGCAATGTTGAGAAAAAAAAGTGACTTGTGAGACATGAGGGTACAAAATCAGGTCATTATATGGTGTACAGCAAGAAGCACCTGATGCACAAGGGCAGGCTGGAGGCTGTACTTTGTGACACCCAGCAGGTTTCAGGTTGAACTTCTGATACGGGAGCAACACCTGGCTGGGGAGGGGAATTGGCCATTAGAAAAGATAATCCTGGTGTCCATAGCTAGAGAACCCACAACAACCTGATGGAAAAAGCAATTTTCTTGGAGCTTAGGAGGCTGATGGAGCATGATCAGCTTAAAGCTGGCTGGCTGTGAGAGACAACCCAAGTTAATTTTATCTTGGTGTGTCATTAAAAGCACCTGAACTAGAAGAGTTTTTCACCTGTCAGATTACAGGTCTTTGTAAGAGTAGAGGCTTGACCTGCAATCCTACCTGTCACATCACTGCAGTGGCACCAGTGGCAGCCTGTGAAGTGCAGCTTCTGCAAATCTAACAAGTGATAACAAACAGGCAATGAAACTTTACTTGAGGAGAAAGTCACCGGAATAACAGAATAGGGACACAAATCCTACCAAAAACTTCAGTCACAAAGGCTCTTCATTAAGTTAAATACTAAATGTATGTGGTTTTAAAACACACAGTTACAAATCCAGTGCTCTGCCACTGTCTATTAGGAAAAGGTGCAGTAAAGACATTTTGTTTCTTCTGAGAACCTAAGCCATGAAGAAGAA
This sequence comes from Euphonia xanthogaster, assembly GCA_034509185.1. Classification (NCBI taxonomy): domain Eukaryota; kingdom Metazoa; phylum Chordata; class Aves; order Passeriformes; family Fringillidae; genus Euphonia; species Euphonia xanthogaster. Next base: position 11,743,136 of record JAYDZK010000268.1, on the reverse strand, counting down.
GCAAAGGGCAACTTCACCAAGGTTGCAACCTTACCAAGGTTGTAAACTAGAGGTAGCCAAAGTAGAAAGTTTATGAAAAAAATCTTTGAGCTCACTTTCATGTACATAAAGTGCTTCAAATGGCTTGGTTTCTCATCTACTTATCTGTAAGCCTTTTAAACAAAAGCTATGGCAGCTTTCATTTGAGCTCTGTATTTCCAGTATTTGAAGGTCAGAACCATTTCCTTTTTCTATGTAATTCTCTGCTTCTATTGCATTAAGAACAACAATCAATATTAATTTTCATAACTAATTTAACTTTTAGATAGTATCTTTAATTACACAATGATAAAGAAGGACCGCATTAACTAAGAGGGAAACCTTCCTTGGAAAATGTACACACTCAAGAATGACCCTGGCAACATTGTCTTCTTCAGCCTGTGTGGCAGGATTGACATGCCAAAAAGTTCCCCTAAGCTACTAAGACTGCTCCATAAATAAAATTTGCCTGTCCACATGGAATTCACTGAACTACAAGGATTGTCATCCTTCCCCTGATGCACTTTCCTGGAACTCATTCCCAGTAACAGGCCATTCCTACCCAGTACAAATAACAACTTTGATACGGCTCCATATAAAATCATGGTCCTTTCATGAGCTAAAAAGGGAATTCTAAACTATTTATTCAACTATTTTAGAAACACATGCTAACTAGAATAATTGGCTCCTATCACAACAAAAAACAGTGGAGACCTGTAACAGTCCTTCAAGTATGTCAGCAGAATAATGTGCAAATTAACGTGTCTGACACAATATATTTGGACATTCAAAGTGTTTGCAAAGCTACAAAAAAACCTCTAAAGGCTCCAAATAGCCATGTGATTATGTTCCTTTAGAGTGGTGGGTTGACCCTGGCTGGATTCCAGGTACTCACCAAATTCACTCTGCCACTCTCCATCCTCAGCTGCACGTGGGAGGGAGAATATAATCAAAGGCTCATGGGACAAGATAAGAACAGGGAGAGATCACTCAGCACTCACTGGCATGGGCAAAGCAGACTAAACTGGTGGAAATCAATTGAATTTATTACAATCACATCACAGTTAAATGATAATAAGTAAAACCAAGTCTTACAAACACTTCCCCCACCTCTATTCTTGCTAGGTGTAACTTTACTCACATTTCTCTACCTTGTCCCTGCCCCCAGCAGTGCAGGGAGAGGGGGAATGAGAGCTGTGGTCAGCTTCTGCAGCTCCTTCCTCCACCTGGGGAGGACTCCTCACACTCCTCCCCTGCTCCAGAGAGGGGCCCCTCCCACAGGAGAAACTCCTCCACCAACTTTTCCAGTGTGAGTCTTTCCCATGGCTGCACTTCATGAACTGCTCCAGCACGGATCCCATTCCACAGAGGGCAGTCAATCAGGAGCAGGCTGCTCCAGCACGGGTCCCTCATGGGGTCACAAGTCCTGCCAACAAACCTGCTCCAGCCTGAGCTCCTCTTTCCGTGTCTCCAGAGGTCCTGCCAAGAGCCTGCTGCTTCCATCAGCCCTGGCAGAGGAGGAGGAGGAGGAGGTGGAGGAGGAGGAGGTGGAGGACCTCTCCATCATGCCCAGAGTCTGGGTCACACTGCTGGGGGAGGAGAGGAGCTGGTGACTGCAAACCTGGCTGTCCTGTCCCCTTTCTGTGCTCTGGGGGAACTCAGGAGGCCTCTCAGGGAGACACCCGGGGGGTCTGGAAGGCAGCTCCCAGGCAAGGCTGCCTCGGCACCCGCCGCTGGTGGGTACCACCACAAATTGTTCCGTGTCTGAAGTCCTCGAGCTTCACTTCCAGACTGCAAGGCAATTATTTGCTTTCGTGGAGGTGACACTAATAATTTAGCTGGGATCACAGCTCAGCCCCAGCCAAAAGAGTAATTGGTGAAAATAAGAGGCTGTGGTGAAGCCAAGAACAGAAAGAAAAGATAAATGTTGCGATGATTCTTATTACTCCATTGAATCCGAAATCTCACAGAGACTGGAAAGTTCACAGAGAAAGTGTGACAATGTTAGGTGTAATTTGGAAATGGGAATGATTTTCTTTCTGTGGGGAAAAAAAAATAGAGGGGTACTATAATCCGTGGACATTTTCTGAAGAACAGAAGAATTTTAGAAGGCATGAGGAGCATCCAAAATGGAGAACAGGGAAGGGATGTGGTGCTTTTTAGAACAGTAAAGACACAGCAAAGGTGTGCACCATGCTGAGCCCTTTGAGCTGCCTGCCAGAGGCAGTGATTGTGACCAGCTTGGAACCAAGCTGCCAGTGCTCAGCCTGGGTGAAGCCAGGCTAGAAGCACCCAGTTTATCTCTAATAAGTATTCACCTGCTCTGAGACAGTTCAGTCTGGAAAAATGCACAGATCCGAACTCTTCAGCATGTTTTAAACTCTTCACCTCTTAGAGATGTTCAATCTGCTAATTAGACATGACAATGCTGGATTAGATAACCAATACCAAAATTTACTACTGCCTGATATAAGTTGCTTTTGGCAGTGTTCAGTGTCAGAAGCAATAACATTAGCTCTGCTCCTTTCTCACACTGCAGATAATGGAAGCTTTCAGGAAGATGAATTAAATTTCACTAACAGAAGGAGAAAAAAAAATTGCCACAGTGGAAGTCCACTTGGGTTATTTCAGAATGATGCTCTATCAGTGTGGGCAGCAATGTCCTGGTGAATGATCCTGAATCAAAACCTGAGTCAGCTCTAGGAGCAGATCACCCCCTGTCCCCTTTCTTTCTCAGAAATTTCTTCTGGTTTTGCCTTTGCTTGCAACGTACTCTCCCAAAACTTCATTTGCACTCAGTTTGAAAAAAAAAAACAACAACTTAGTAGTTAAAGGAAACAAACACAGACATCTAAAAATATTAGAACCAAATTACAGTCAGGCTGGTATTGCCTCATAAACAAGAACACGGACACTTGTGCATGAATACTGAATGCTAAGTCACTGGGGTTTGGTGCCCAATACTCACATATATTGCACCAATGTTACACTTTCCACCAGCTCCAAGTATTCTTAGAATGGCAATGTATTAAAATGGAAAGAAAAGTACACTAGACCACACTTTTCCTTTTTAAATGCTAACTCCAAAACAGATTTACTCCTGGAGTAAAAGTCTGGGGTTTACTTGAGAGCTGACAAGTTTGGGTAATATTACCCAGAACAGTACCTTTTAAAAATGGAAGCAATTTCTTCCACTTGTTCACAGTCAGTCAAAGCAATTGTCAGCTTTCTAGCAGCTTTGCAATTCCTTCTACCATGTTTACTGCCTTAAAACTACCAAACTTTTACTTAAAATATTACTGCTTACATCTCTGCTTTTCTCTAGTTTCAGTAACAATCTGCTTCTTCTAAAGCTCTGAGCATCTCAGTTTTGTGGTGAAGGGCTTCTATCCCTTCACATCATGGAAAAGTTTTTTTGTATTCACCCCCTTGCTTCCATAGTGCTCAACCCTCTTTCCTATTCAGGGATAAGCACTGCTAAGTGTATTGCATTGATGTGCAGACAGAGATCCTAAGAAATGAGAAATGAGACAGAAGATACAACAGGAATAGATCTTGAGGTGGGAAAGTAGCTAGTTCTTCCTAAGGAAAAAGAAAACAACAATCAGCACAAGCACCATGTATCAAAAGTTTCACCCAAATTTCCAATACCCAGGACAATGCAAAAGCCAGCACCAAGGCTACTTGAATGTTTTATGTGTCAGGTTGTGCTGGGGTGTGCAGTGCTGGTCTGGGGAAATCCCTTGCATAACTTGGTTACACTGAAAAGAGGCACTAATAGTTTTTAGGTTAGATGGACATACAGCTGACATTCAATTATGCAGAGCCTCAGGTGTCTCTCAGCAGAGAATAGCTGTAAATGGGAAAAAATAAACTGCCTGACCATTTAAACTTTAAAGCCAGAAGGGGCCTATGGGCATTGCCTGGCTTCTTATGGAATAGGAATCATTAAAATACATGTATTCACCCCAATAATTGTACTTAGCATTCCATCTTGGAGAAGATTAAACTGCTGAGTGCTGTATTAGGAAACAAAAGAAACAAGCTGCCACCTGTGCCCAAAGGATCTGCAGTGACAGGGAAAGGTGTTGCTGAGGTTGCCAGGCAATCCCAGGATATGACCCCCACATTGGTAAAGAAAAATGGGGAAAACCACCTAGAACACAGCCACAAACACTTACAGGCTCCAAAACTGGCAGTTTGGTCTGACCCAAGCAGATCCTTGCACAAAGACCGTGCAATGGTTCATCTCCTCCAAGGCCTGCTTTGTACACTGACTTACCAGGGCTGCTGCTCCTCGAGCAGTGACCCCGCAGCCAGGAACGAGCACGGACTGGAAGTCTCTGGGTGGCCTCAGTGTCCACCCTGGGCTGGCCAAGCTCCTCCTTGTGACACCTGCAGCAGAGACACACAGAGAGAGTGTGAGAACCTTCACCCCTGCTTTGCACAGCGAGGTGGAGCCTCCCTCACTGGAAATAATGCAGAACCCTCTGGATGCAATCCTGTGCTGTGTGCTGTGGGATGACCCTGCTGGAGCAGGGAGGTGGCAGCACACGATGCCCTGTGGCCTCTTCCCTCACCCATTCTGGGATTCATCTGACTTGATGAAGCAGATTTTAGGGTCAGGCTGTAAAGCACGAAACAAATCTAAACAAATATCTGACTCAGCTACTAAACTGAAACAGCAGCAGCTTTGAGAAGAAAGTTGGCAGCACCACTTATGAGTCCATGGAATAGATCCAGCTACCCTCTTCTCCACTCACTCTAATTATTTATCCCTGATCCCTAAATAGACTCTGTCTCAGGATTGCTTCAAAGAAATGTACATTTCTGTAGCTTCTCTTGCTCTTCCCAATTCACTTTTTTCACTTTACATAAAAATCTACAGCGGATGTCAGGCCATTTCATCTAAACTAGAGCCTGTATAAAAAGATTTTGTTTTAAACTACACAATGAAATTTGTCCCCGTGTTTTTCCTAGATGTACCTGTGGCTTCATCTTATTTTTCTAGCAGAAGTCTCACTAAGTGGTGTCTTTTGGTTCATTTGGGTTTTTCTTATATATAGAAAAAGCAGCTACTCTTTCTGTTCTGCACTTTGGACTCAAACCCTAGTATTTATAGTTCATAAGGCTGGAGCAGATCAATGGACTAGCTGATCTGCACTGATGGTGGCTTGGTGCCACATGTCTCCAGAAGCATGTCCAAATGAAAAATCAGTTTCTCAATCCAAGTGTATCTAAAATACTTTTTTTAATTTTGCGTAAATTCACAAATAATACAATACTGAAGTGATTTCTTTTTTTTTTTTTAAACATACTGTACAATCAGGATAGTTAAGTGTTTTACATCAAGGCACAGCACACTGTATAATACACATATGCCTTGCCAGGCAGCAGTTTAGTATAATCCCCGAGATTTGGCAGTAGGGCCAGGATAAGTAGCATGGATCACATAAGCTGGAAGATAAATAAATAATAGATGCCGTCACATTTTATTTGAAATAGAGTTGCATATAAAAAGAATATACAATAATTTAACTTTAATAACTAGATTCTCTTTTACTATACATAACAGAAGTGTTTTCATTTGTATTAAATAAAACATTTTCAATAGTAGGATGAAAAATTAATCTTTTTGGTGGTCTTGGTTTATGAAGAAGAGTTGCTTCCATTAGAAATTAAAGTCGAGTTTTCATTTTCATTGCAATCTGTAAGGAAGAAAACCAGAGTTACTGATACGTTGATAATGAAATGTTGGTGGTAAAAGAAGCAAACAATTCCAGCCAAAGGGTTGTGTTTAGTTAACGCACTGTGAAGGTGGTTACACAAGCAGAACATCTCCAAAAGCTCTTGTACACTCATCTTTGCTCCATTTGTAACATCTTTTTTCTTTTTACACTCTTACTCCCCCTGACTTCCCAGAGGTGACCACTGCAGGTCTGTTATTCCCCCCACAGAACCGAAGCACTGGTGATGCCCCAGGCTGTTTGGTGCCGTGCATTTACCGTGCTCTCATCACCACTCAGCTCCTTATATCTGGACGCTTCTCCTCCGCCTGCCGAAGGCCTTGGAGCCCACGTTGGTTGGCACAAAGTTGTTCTTGCCCACTGCCCCTGACCTGCTCAGGAAGTCTGCCAGGCGGTGGGTCACACAGGTGGCTGTGTTGCAGGCCCTCTTCTGTGCTGTTACACTGCTTTTCAGGAGGAAAAGGAAGAGTTAGTTCCTGCAGCACGAGCCCTGCAGGCAGTGAGACATCACTATGGCTAACAAAGGCTCTGCTGCAGCATTAAAAGCAGGCTGGCTGTGCAGCAGGCATTTGCACCTTCTGTGTGTGACTTAGAACTGCTAAAAGAAGCCTCTTCATGGTTTTTTTTCTCAGGGTCAGGCTCACTTTATAAAAGCAGCTGGACTGAAGAATAAATCCAGGCCAGATTTTCAGCCATACCTGCGCTACTGCCTGCCTCCAGCCAGGGATTATGGCCATGGAAAGGAGCTGAGGAGGTTAAGATCTGGAGAATTTAAACAATCCCCTCTTCCTCCAAAACCTCACATTTGTATTTTGCTTGAGGTGCTCCTGAAAGGCAGTAGCCAGCAGAGATTTTTCACTTCTCACTCCAACACCTGTGCTCCCTAACAGCCAGAAAACACATGGAATTGCAGCATCACTGACCACTACAGGAGCTCTGTCAGTGACTGACCTTCAGAGCTGAATCACACAAAGACACTGCTTCCAGGTGCTTAGTGGGAATGGCACAACCTCTCTTTCCTCCAGTTAGACCTTTGCCTACTACAGAACTCCACCATGGGGCAGTTCAGACTGTGACAGTATCAGTTCTCTGCTCACAATTCAGCCTACAGCTAAGAGTTTTGCTAGATGGGGAACTTCAAGGAACATGCATTCACACAATCCTTGCTTGAAGAATTTTCTACCAAAGCAATGAGTTTTTCTTGCAGTAGGAGGGATTTTTCTCAGCTAAGCATCACAAGGCCATTTATTAATTTTAACAATGAAGAGCTGCTTTTAAAATCAATGCCAATTTTTCAAAAGAGGCCTCTAATTACACGATAGATGCAGGGCTGCAACAGAACTGTAAAGAAATCTGAGTTTGGCTCTTAATGCAAGACAGCCTAAGGTAGGTGAATTGTAAAGCAACACATATATTTTAAAGGTACATACATTTTAAATAGAGTACAAAGACCTATTGTAAAATAAGAAAAAAAGACCACAAAATTCTTACCTGGACATGTTCAGCACCCAGTTTTAAAGAGGATTACATTTCTAGTTTGTTAGAATGAATAAGTATGAGCCTTCCTGATTTCTTTGCTTCTCGGGGTCCCTACCAACAGGATTGCATGCATGCCTGATTACAGCAGTACATATCAATTTATATGTAGAACTGTCTTCCAAGCTCTCTTTGAACTTTTCTAGAAGTTACTGGCATTGCCTCTCCTGAACATTAAGACAAGCTGCAAAATTTTTCTAACCTCATCTAGAAATCTCACATTCTAAAACAAAATGTTAAACCAAGCAGATCTAACCCTTATAGAAAAATAGGTTTATTGAACAAGTGCATGGGTAAGCACAAAAGAAAGAATCTACTTGTACATTTAGCAGCCAGAAATGAAGAACCTTTTTTAGAATTTCTTTTTTAATCAATGTCTAAGAAAATCATTTGGAATGTCAAGGCAGTGCTGATCATTTTTATTTATTTTTTTTTCCCCTAGTTTGGTATGCATGTTATATTCTTGGTCTTCCTAACATTAGGTCCATCTCAAACATTCTCTGTCGAAAACAGAATCAAAAGAACACAGGAAAGTTAGCAATCAAAGTTATATCCACATGCATCAGGTTAAAAAAGGGAAAGGGGGAGAAATAAGCATGTCTAGTTGTTTCCTAGGGGCTCCCCATAGTTTGCATAGCGTTCATGTTCCAGGTCACTCAGCACATTCCGTTTCTTGCCAGGAGTTCCAGCCCCGACGTCAGTGCGAGGGTAAGTTTGCAATTTGTGCAATTCTTGAGACAGTTTGCCCAGCACACAAGTACTCAGACTGGCACAGCGTTTGGAAATGGGTTTATCCAGGCTGCAGGGGGGAAAAAAAATAAAAACATGCCCAAAGGAAGAGTAACCTCAAGCATGCACATCCATGCATTTCTTCCCTGCATTAAAGATCTACTGCTAGGAAACTTAAACATTCATTCAAAATAAATCCAAACCCTCCGCATCGCATTCCATGCAAGGCAAGTCCATACAAAAGCAGTCAGAAGGAAAACACCATTTGTTAGTGAATCCAATTTTGTTGACAAGCAAGTCCATTAGGCTTTTGGATGCTCATACAGTCAGAGGTCAGGAAGTTGAACTTCCCCCACATCCCGCATGCTGTTCAGTGTCTCATCCATCCCCATGCATTGCAATGCAAATCCTGTTAGGATAATGCAAATGCTCCTGCATGCCTTTGGTCCCAGGGAGAGTGGCGCTGCGCTTCGTGCATCAGGAGGAACACATCCCTCCTGCCAGGAACTTTCCATGCCTTACAACAGCATGCACTTGCACGACAGAGAATCCAAGAGTGACTGAGTAATGCCCTGACACTCCCACTGGGAAGACATACCTTTTGCTGCCATATTTTAACACAACCTACTCATTCAAGCTCAAATCGCCCTCCACTTTCAGAAGTAAGAGACAGACAGAGTCAGGTTAACTAGGTGAAGCCATTCTCTTGGCACCAACACTAGGATGTCTCTGCAGTATCATCCTTTACCAGTCAGCCATAACCCCAAGAAAACAAAAAAGATCTTGACCTGCAGAGAGTCTGCCCAAATGGCTTTTGCTAAATATCAAACATACAACACTCCCACATTGCTTTTCTGCTGCCCAGGACTGCAGTCCTTACCTGTTCCCCTCAGAGGCTTGCTCCAGCTCTTCTGCTGTCATCTGTATGAACTCCTTCACCAGCGCATTTAATAACCTCCGAGCTTCGTAATCACTGAGAGCCACTCGGTCCGTGATGGACTCCAAGCCAGGTCTAGGCAGAGGCAAGGGAAACAGGGTGAGCAAAGCCCAGGCTGCTGCAGGGAGAGGGGTTTGGCAGGCTGTGTGTCATTGGCAGTGCCTTTCAGCGCGTGGATGTGCAAGCCCCGCTGCGCTCTCCTCACGCGCAGCGTCGGGCGGTTTAAAGATGGAATGAAAACGCCCCAGAACAAAAAGCAAACACCTTTCTCCTTCACCGTGGCCTGTTTCCCTCCTGGATCTCTCAGGAATATTAAGCATTTTCATCCCATTCAGACAGAGCACTCAGCAACAGGACCAACTTCTTACCTGGCTGGGGCTGCCTGGAAGCTGTCCATCTGGCACACAACCAAGGCATAAACAGCAAGGAAAGATGAAATCTTCAGCATAACCATGATTTCCTCTCTACAACAAAGAGGTACATCAAGCAATGGCTGTTTTCCAACCCTCTCAATCCTGCAAGTTCCACTAAAGAGGTCATTGCTTCCCAGCCACAAGTAGCACAAATATATATATTTTATATTTTTAATTCACCTTTTTCATTATTGTGATAATTGCCATTGTGCTTTAGTTTTCTCAAAATTTTATTATAGCTTAGCTCTATTACAGGGCAGAAAAATGTGACTTTTCAGACCTGCAGCTATTTGCATTCAACTTAAAGCAGTTTTCCTAAAACTGGTAAAAAATAGGTTCCTCCGACTAGTGCACACAATGTCACAGACTGTGTGTCCGACATGGACAGATACAAATCACAACGAAAGACAATAAGTGTTCAAGGTTTTTGAGACCCAAGTGCCCTTGTTAGCACTTCACCTGAAGCTGCTTGCTTCTTGGCTAGTGTGCCAGCCAGCACACTAACACCTCAGTTCAGATTAAACTAAGAATTAAGTAGTTTAATTTCAATAAATACTTCTACTCTGAAACCAGAGAAAAGGCTAAGTTAAAAGTCAGTCAGAAACACAAAAGCTGTAAAAATATCTATTATTGAAGATTTGAGATACACCTCTCTCACAACATCAGTGTCTTGCACTCCAAGGAGGACATCACAACCACCACATCATCCTCATTTTTGCCAGCTCCCCGTACTCGACGGGAACCACGACCCCACTTCCAAAGGACGCCCCTTTTCCCCGCGGCTCCCCGGGGCGCCCCGGCCGTGACCTTTGCCGCAGCACCTTGTCCTGGCCGACAAGGCGAGGAAGCGACCGAGCGGGGAAGAGCTGTCCGCCCCCCCCCCGCCTCGGCTGTGGCTGCCCCGCGCACACGAGCCACGATCGGCGGTCCCGAAGCCCCGCGCCCCGCCCCGCGCAGGGAGCCGCGGGCGGCGCG